>JARHVA010000887.1:2645000-3140000 GCA_037957365.1 Torreya grandis | reverse complement strand
ATAAATATTATCAATCATGGGGTCTATATAAAAAATAATATAGCCTATATTTTCTTCTATTTTGGTCATTCTCTTAATAAGGGAAAGTAAGTTGTTTTATTAAAATGGATTAATTTAATATCTTTAAAATTATTTTTTCTAACTTACAATTTTATTTATTGTAACAAAAGTTAGCTGTTATTCCTGTCTAATTATTAATATGATAATTTAATTTTATAAAAAACACAACCATGACAAGAGATCAATGTTTACATATATGATTAGAGAAGGGGCAAAATGACATATACATTTAATATAGATACCAAAAGTCAATTTCCAACTCAAGATATTTATTTTAATAAAGTTTAAAAATATTATATTAATAAAAAAAAGGGATAGTGCAAAACATCTATCTTATATGATGTAAGTTGGATGTTTTCAATCAGATGAGATTTATAGTGGATGCTTACAAGTTAATATAGAAAAATCCTTCTGCTCTAAAAACTACTTTTATAAAAAAATGTAAAGAATCTACAAACATGAAAAATTTACTATGATCATTATGGTAGATGTTAGGAGGTGAAGTGAATGTCCAAACCTTTAATAATTGTAATGATGTAACATCTTATAATCGCCTTTGTAATATTATATACAGTATGATAAGCCATCTAGTATGAAGGGGTTGCAGGGGGTTGTTTAAGCCCCCCTACCTAGAGGTTTGGGGGCAGAGCACCCAAAAGTATTTGACATTTGTATGACTATTTTTTTGGCATTCATACAATGCGGTATGGGTTGTACAATGTGGTATAGCTTTACGACATAGGATCTACTCTACTATTTGGTGTGGTATTTTAAAAATATGTTTCTAAAATCTTTCTTGTTTTTCTATTTAAAGGGTACGACCTTGTTATTGTAATGTACAAAAATTATTCATATCCAATAAAAGAGAGAGTTGCCATTGTCTCGTGGTTTTTCCTGTAAGTTATAGGGTTTCCATGTAGTATCTTGTGTCCTATTTTTCTTTATTTTCATTACTGTGGTGTATTAAAATTGTCTTTTATTGCTAACAATATAAGCTATTTACATATAAAACCTTCCAATTACCACCTAGAGCATACATAAATAAAATACCTATAAATTGTATATAGCTGAGTGGTTGTAACTTGCACAAACCACACAATTTAAAAAAAAAATTGAGCCAAATGAAATTTCCATGGAGCATACTTATCTTGTCGTTGGCATTTTTATTTTGGTCATTCAACACGATTGATTTGTTGCAAGGCTCCTTCAATTCCTTCCTATGTTGGATCAAGGTTAGCCCAAGTGTTTAGAGCATGACAACAATTTTTAGGATGATAAACAGGGACTTGCAAATTAGTGGTTTGCACTTGAGTAATGTTGGATATTTTTTCTTGATAATTTTTTCTCCTAATACCCAAACACATTTTAACATTCCCTTGTATGTCTTAATTAATCATCTTTTCAATTGGATCACAAAGGATGTTTTCAAGAGTTTGAATGTTGTGTTGTTGAAATCTACCTTAATTTTCAAAACACAAACTACATATATTTTACTTAATATTGAATGGGGTGAGTTTGACCATACTTTTGCTCAAAATAGAGTGAAGGTCCCCATGCTCTACTAGTTTTCTACCTAAGACTTCAAGTATTCGATCAACATTATCTATGATCTTCATAAGCACAACACATATTTATGTGACCTAAGTCAAATAGGGTTTAAGAGGAATGGAGTTTTTTTATTTGCATCAGAGTGAGATATGAAAGACATATTTATTTACTATTATGGGTTACGAGTATCTTGAATGCCTAGTTCCTATCTATGGGACCCTTAATTGTTCATAGAGGAAGAAGGGTTCAATTGATTAGAACCAGTGATTCCCTAATAATACTATGGATATTTGGTAAGGTAAAAGTTTTATAATTCCTTGAAGTTAGGGGTGGGGAGAAAGCACATAAATGGGTGTCTGGGATAGACATATAAACATTTAAGACTTGTAAATGCAAAATGGAATAAATCCTTGTTGGCTAAGTGGGTTACAAAGGTGGATGGTTATCGCTAATAGGGCTTACAGGAACATTTCCATGGTGTAAATAAAGGACAAGGGAGCATATTTGAGAACCATTTGGGAAAATATGTCAGGCTTTTATCTAATTTATAGAAACACAAATATTCCCCATCACTGGATTCTCCTCATCTAGTCTTGTAATTTGATGTTTTTCCTTCGTTGCTAGTTGACTCTTCCAAACCTCAATTGTGTATATTTGTTGATTAATTTCAACGACCCAAACTCAAGATATTTCGAGAAGATGAAAGTGTATATGGCAGCTTTATGCCAAAAAGTGGGACACACTATTATGCTTTGATCCATATTTTAAATTAATTTGGGGTTTTTCCCAAGACATAACTTTGTAGCCATGTTTGAAAACACTAGTAATAATTACCTGATGCAATTTGAGATCACCTTTGCCTAAGTTGTAATGTCCTCATTTTCGGTCACTTCAACATCGTAGTTAGCCCCACCTTTCAAGTGGTGAGCACCAACCTTGTTAGAATGGATTTCATATATTGGAGTTAAGCTCTGGGGATTTTGTTAAGTCTGTTGATACTTTTCAGGAATAGTTTCAACATGTTGGGTACTTTCCACACATCTTGAAGGAAAATGCTATTTTTTAAAAGTGTCTATTTTTAGTAAGTCAGATCTACACTGAGCTCTTGAGTATATCGGTACCTTCATATTTCACTTCTAGACTATTTTGGCATCTTCTGTAAATAATTAATTGTAAGTTGTTGGAAAAACATGAATTAAGCGATGCTTAAATTAATTATTTTTAAGGTGGTTGTAAAAGTGACTAAAGTGTCAGAAATATTAAATATGAAATAAATTCACTTTACAGAGCAAAAATGTTTATTTAATTATAAAGTGATATTAATTTATAATTTTTGGAAAGTTCTAAGAAGATTATAAAATGGGTTGAAGGGTCTCATTCATTATGTTGATGGTTATTAATCTCTAAAAACATTTGGTGAGCCTGCATGTTCATTTCTATTGTTCAAGGAGGCAAATCCCTTGGGATCCCTAGTTTCATTGCAGAGGAAACTTTGGCACATAGCTAGAAGCATTATTTTGGTGAGAGCATTTATCTTCAAACCCTAGTCGTTGCATTCATAGGTACCAATGATTATTTTCAGCATACTAACAATTATTCTAGTACTAGTTGTATAAATTGTGAAGATATCACAGGTCATTTATCATAGAGTGGGCCCAAAATTTTGATGCCATAGCTGGAGGATTGGCGTGTTGATTTGGAGGTAGTGTGGGAGCTTTGGGTGCAGATCATGGGTTTTGTTAAAATGTAAATGACTTGTTTCATGCATGACATTTATTTATAAATATGCCCTTGATCAAGAATATAATTACAAACATTTAAGTGATTAAAATAAGATTTCCTTCATAATAGACTACATACAAACTGTTTGACAAAATGCCTACAAGCTAAAAATTAGAAATTTGCAAGTTTGGAATCATATTTCCTAGTTGGGAATATTTTAGTGGTATCTGAGCTATGATCTTGCTAGTCTGGAGGGTTACATGTCAGTTCTAATGGTTACATGCCAGTGCTTAGTGGTTGCATGTGTGGTATCAATAATTTCATGTTGGTTTTGAGATTTGCATGTCATTTTTTTCTGTTGCATGTTAGTGATTAGCACTTGCATGTAAGAGTTAAGATGCAGTGGAAGCATTTCAGTTGAATATCTTAATTAAGTGGTGGTTGCATGTCAAAGTTTCAACATTTACTTTGATTTGTTTTTGAAATATTATCAGAATTGGGAACATGGATTAGTGATGGCTACCCAATTTTTTACCCAAGAAAGAAGAAATAGATCCTAGAAAATAGTTGGTGATGATATTACCAAAAGAAAATGATGTGGGAAACAAGCTTCACACAGCAAGAAAAAATCTTGAATTCCTATCCTAGTGAAAAGATGTTCTTCTCAGCACTTTGGAGGAAGTCAAAGATTGTTTGCACATGGTGGATCAGTCACCTTCTCAAGTAATACAAGCAACCATAATTCCTACAGTGACTTCTTTGGGTAAGCAAAAGTTGTTGAGACACAAAGATATGAAGTAAGATTTATCGTTACATTTTGTTTAAGCAAAATTATGAAAACAACAACTCCTCAAAATCCATACAATGATGACATGATGAAAGAGATATTTCAATTGTTGGTGGATAGTTTCCAAGGTTTGGATAATGTCACATGTTTTGATTTTTCTAGGAGGGTAACCATACTTGAAACATTTGCAAAACTAAAATTTGGTAACATAATGTTAGATATGGGTTGTGAAGATCTAATTTTCAAAATATTTCACCATTTCTTTGCTACCATTAGAAAATACCATGTAGATAATGTTATAACAACCATGCAATCCATTATGACTTTGATTGTTAATGAAAGTGATGATGTGCCACAATCACTTTTATCTATCTTATTGACTAACTGTGTAAGGATGACCAAAAATACTTATCAATTGAACATGTATTAGATGAAATGGTGTTTTCATAGTGTGAGGAGAAATTAAAATGTTATCTGACAAAAGAGGAACATGAGGAAGAAGTGGAGTTCATAGTAGAAATTTGTGATGGAGGAAAGGCCTTATCTCAAGAGGTATGTATGATAGAGCTCCCAAATTACTCCATTGAAATGCCTGCATCTACATATGTTGGGATTATGTGTAATGAAGATGTCAAAACAACCTTGAGTGTAAATTCAGATCAAACTAATGAAGTCTTTATGACTATTAGCTTCCTTATTGACATGAGTGGTATGAAAGAAAATGATAAAATTTTTGGAATCACTAATGTAATTTCAATAATAAAACCATGTTGAAGTTGAGTATGATGTAGATTTCCAAACAGTGTATAGTGATGAATTTTAACATCATTTCAGTTACGATAGTTCAAAATTTGAGAGAAAGACTCCAATGCCAAATGTGTATCAATCTAACATCCCAAAAACACTTATGGAGAAGAGTGTTCATGATAGCTTTAGCCTTTTTGATTTGGAAAGTGATTTGTGCAAGGAAACAACCATTCAAGGGGAACACAATGAGCATAGTTTTTAAGATCAAAGCCATCAACTCATGAGTCTATGGAATCTAGGTGTTTTGACACCAAAACATGATGATGGGAAAGCTTATGATGATTTCCATTTTGAGCACAGTGTTATCCTAACCTCATAACATAAAATATGCAAAAAAGATGTCTTAGAGATAACTGAATTTAAGAGTCATGTTCTTGAAGACAAATCAAAAAATTTATTGTGTGAAACTAATTTTTATCAAAGGCTTAATGAGTTACATAATTTGAAGAATCAGTTGATGGTCACAGGAGATAAGGTTGTTGCATCCCTAACACATTTTGATAAAACACACAAATTCATTGAAGATGTCTTTTAAAAGGCCTAGGTTAAGAAGAGACAAACAGGCATTGACAGAGGATCCTCTCTTGCAACTTTGCAGGTAGTCAAAAAAGATTTGAGAACAATGAAATCAGATTACCTAAATTTAATTTCAGATAGGGATCATTCCATCAATTTTAATGAAGAGATCCTTGATGCATTCAAAGGGAAAAGAGGAAGAAGTTGATAGGCTCACCTTTGAGCTTAAGTCTACTAAGGATTCATTAGAGAGTACTCAAATGGATCTTCTAGAAGTATAAAATTAGCCTACTATTGTAGAATAGTTTAAGAAGAAAGAAAATGAGGAAAGAGATAAGGAAATCAAGTAGTTGATTGATGATCTTGATAGGACCCATGTAGATTTTGATTTAGAACAATTTTTGAAGTTTGAAGGTGTAGAGTTGGAACATCAGAAAGGATGGTGGGGTCAAGAAAATAGAATGCTGATAATCCTCCTTTTGAGTTGGATACAAATTCCACTTTTGTTGATCCATTATTTGTGAGGGAGGATGAAACACTCCCTGATTTTAGTGTCATAGTTTGTGATAATCATATGATATAGGATTTTGGTGAAATTTTCTATTTTGAGATAATGACTTAGAATTGGGATGGTGAATTTCTAAGAACTGAATGGAGTAAGAATAGTTTCTATCATGATTGGCTTCTTGGTTCACATGAAGATAATAAATCAAATTGGACTGATGTGCATAGTGATGTGATCAAGAATGTCAAGATTTTGATTGGTGATCCTCTTGATAAACTACTTGACAAAGAGGGGAAATCGAGGTTATAGTTTACCAGGGAATTATTTAATGGAAGTTTAAAGGATAATATTTCATATGTGGAGATGCTATCCACCTTCCAATTAGTCAACACATGAATTTTGTTACTTGCATGCAGAAGGATTGGCAAGTATTTTCATCCAAGGAGAGGAGTATATTTTAGTTGGAATTGATTAGTAGAGGTAATCTAGTCATTGGAGAAGTCCTGTCAATCTTTTCCATGCTCCCATCTCATATGGATATAAGAATATTTCATCATTGTAGCTGTTGCCTGAGTATTACAATGCTGAATTCAATAAAATTAGTAATTGAGCAAATTGATTTTGAGTACTTGCATATTTTATGGTAGCATATTGTGGGAGGTTTTTCAAACATGGTTCAACTATTTATAACTTCCATATGGGTGAGTACTAGTTGTTTCAATCACTTTATATTGACAACCTTTGTATTTTCATATGTTGCAGTGATGATTGTAGTTGATTATGTCGATTGGGGTGCACATGGATGTATTTTTAACACTTGGAGATTGAGTGTTAATGAGGTACTATTAGTTTATGATAGTGGAAGCATTACCATGATAGCCATGAATTTAAATTTCAGTTTTAACACTACTATCATCATTTGTATCAACCAATTGATAGGGATTAATCCACATCATTTCTGGGACACTGTAATGAGTTATGTTGAGAATCATGCTTTCTTATTTAATAGATTAATTTATCTATTTTCCAGAATCATGTTAGAAAATGGGATTGCAAATGTTGATTACACTGAGATTATTTGGTAGGAGATATTCTATGTTATAGAATCTATCCCTTATAGGTATTCTACTTTGGTTTTCAAGGACAAAATTTCATTTGGATTACAGGAAAGGAGAGTGCAAACTTGACATGATGGTATTCTAGTTTTAATTAGAGTGGTGCAACGATAACATGGTGAGATATTCTTAAGATTAATTTGGGATCCTTGGGTTACACTAGGCTTCATCTAGGATCAATCTGTGTATGAGTTAGTATTGCTTGAGAACAAGCAATCTTTGGGGAGGGAGGATTGTAATGTCCCTATTTTTTGGTCACTTCAACATTGTAGTTAGCCCCAACTTTCTCAATGAGTGCCAACCTTTTCAGAATGGATTTCAGCTATTGGAGTTAAGCTTTGGGGATTTTTTTGAGTCTGTTGATACTTTTCAGGAATAGTTTTGACATGTTGGGTGCTTTCCACACATCTTGGAGGAAAATGCTATTTTTAGAAAGCATCTATTTTTATTAAGTCCGATCTCCAGTGAGTTCTTGAGTATATTGGCAACTTCATATTTAACTTTTAGACTATTTCGATATCTTCCATAAATAATTAATTGTAAGTTATTGGAAAAGCGTGAGTTAAGAGACACCTTAAATTAATTATTTTTAAAGTGGTTGTAAAATTGACTACAGTGCTGAAAATATTAAATATGAAATAAAGTCACTTTACAGAGCAAAAAACTTTATTTAATTATAAATTGATATTAATTTATAATTTCTGGAAAGTTCTAAGAAGATTATAAAATGGGCTAAAGGGTCTCATTCATTATGTTGATGGTTATTATCCTTTGAAAAAGTTTGGTGACCCTACTTGTTCATTTCTATTGCTTAAGGAGTGAAATCCCTTGGGATCACTAGTTTCGGTGTAGAGGAAACTTTGGACCTTAGTTGGAAGGGTTATTTCAATGAGAGGATATATCCTCAAACCCTAGTAGCTACATTCACAAATATTGATGATTATTTTCAGCATATTGAAAATTATTCTAGTATTGGCCATACAAATTGGGAAGATATCACAGGTCATTTATCATAGAGTGGGCCCAGAAGGTTGATGCCATAGCTAGAGATTTGGTGTGTTAATTTGGAGGTAGCATGGGATCTTTGAGTGTCGATCATGGGGTTTTGCAAACCCATATATTGTTAGCTTTGATATCACTAGTGGGTGCATAGGTATATTGGATGTCAAAAACTAGTATTTTTCATTAATGTACTTCTAATTTTATAAGACACACACACACACACACACACACACACACACACACACACACACACACACACACATCATTCATTTTGGCATGGTTTAATGATGAATACATTTAGCAAGATAATCAATGCATACAAAGTGTTTATTAAAATGTAAATGACTTGTTTCATGCATGACAACTATTTGTAAAAATGCCCTTCATCAATAATATAATTGTAGGCATTTAAGTGATTGAAATCAGATTTCCTTCATACTAGACTGCATACAAACTATTTGACAAAATGCCTACAAGCTCAAAATCATAATTTTGCATGTTTAGAACAATACCTCCTGGTTGAGGATATTTCATAAGTTTAAAATGTTTTCAAGTGTGTGAGATTTATTATTAGTTGCCACTGCTCCTTAGGATTTTCTTCATCATTCCTACTTGACATCACAAATTTATGGTATTTAGAGATTTTCAAACTAATTTTCATGGTTTTTTGTCCCTAATAATGTTTATGATCAATAGAATGCATAAATATCATAAACATTTCCTCAGTCTCACATCCGCAAATATCCATTTAGGTTGATTTGAAAGCTCATTTTATGTGATTTTGCTGAAATTAGTGGAATCCACTAAAAGGAGATTTGAAATCTCATTTTGGACATGCTTGTTTATTTTTATCTATTGTGGATTTTGAGCTTTGAGCTTGACCAAACCCTAAGATGAAATCCCCAAGGGTATCAGTTTTCATAGTGAAACATCTACCCTAGCTGATTTCAGGTGAAATCATACAGGTTTCACGCAGAAGGATACAGGGTTATTAGTTGATTAGACAAAAACCCATTTCAACCAACCATGGGGGATTCACTCAAGATTCATAGGTGCTTATATTACTATGGATATTGGAGTTACAGTGTGCGAAGAGATATTACATTTCTAGAGTGAAATCAAGAGAATATTAGTTTGGTGGGGTGCCATATTGAACATTATTTGTTTAGCAGTTGCCTTGGTTTATTAGTTTTATCTTTTCCTATTGGGGCACAACATCCTTAGTGGAAGTCACCACTATTCCAAGTCGCACCTTCCCAAGAATGGTTTCAACTCTTATATAGGAAGGTTTGTGGGTTTTAAAGAGAGTATAAGGGTGTTTAGAGGAGGTTTCAACTTACCTTATGAGTTGGTTGTTTGTGAAGGCATCTAGATATACTTATAAATTGGATGATATTTTAGAGTTAATTGTATATAATTGATTCACAATATTGTACCAACACCTTCAACATTCTTTGTACCATGGTATTAATTGAAGGATTTTGGCCAAAAATATGCATTGTATCATGGTAACATGGATCTAGAACACCACACATATGTCCGAAGGTAATGGAGCAAAGATGAAATTAACATAATATGTGCCATAATGGATTTTGGAATGGGTATTAACAAACCAGATGTGAGGTTTGTTATTCATATTTCCTTGCCAAAGTCCATTGAAGGTTATCATCAAAAATGTGGTCGAGTTGCTCAGCATAACCTTCCTTCATCATGCATTCTTTACTACAACTATGGTGATTACATTCGAGTAAAGCACATGGTTACACAAGGAACTTCAATGCAAAATGGAATGCTCTCTGTAGGAGGTCATAGAGCTTTGATAAATCCAAGGATTATATTAGAGACAAAACTTGAGAATATTGTACAAATGTTAAGTTATTGTGAAAATTTGGTGAAACATATTTAAGAGGATTTTATAGTGGTATCAGATCCCATAACATTTTACCAGCCTATTTGGTTATTTGCATGTAAATTTTTCTTAATGCATGTTAGTGATCAGCACTTGCATGTTGGTATTCAATGTTGCATGTTAGTGATCCACATTTGCATATTGGTTATAAGATTTGCATGTTAGTGATCAACACTTGCATGTTGGTATTTAACATTGCATGATAGTGATCCACACTTGCATGTTAGTTTTAAGCTTTACATGCTAGTGATCAACACTTGCATGTTGATTTTGAGAATTGCATATTAGTGTTCTGGACTTGCATGTAAATTTGGTATAGAAGAGTGGGAATTTGTGTTGGTCTATGATAGCAAAAATTTCCTATGTATCTGGGAGGTCTCATAGGTATAATTTTAGATGGAGGCCAAATGATCTATTAGAACAACTAGAGATTGAAGAAGAAATTTCTATTGCAAATTTGTTCGATGATAGAGCTATAGGGAAAATGGGTGATAGACATGAACAATTGAATCCTAGTAAAATTGATATATTAAATGATTTGGCTAGAGGCAAACAATAGTTGGTTCAACTTATGACCCAAATGATGTAAACATTGAATAACAAAACTAAACGTGATCATGGGAATAATGGTGATACTTGAAATAATGGTGATAATGAAAAAAATGGTAACAATGGAGAAGGGAGTAATATTAATAATCTAGATAACAACTCAAAGACAACCAACATAATTACTCCTAGACCTTCAATGCCTAAATTCTTAGAAGTAACACCAAGAGAACAAGTAAGACAATAGCGAGGTGGTGAAGGTTGGGAAGATTATTTAAGGGAGTATCAAACCTAGGGGGATGAATTTCATGAAGCTATATCCTTAGTTGATTTTTTCCATGTTAAGTACAAGAATAGACCATGATAAAGGGGACATGGTTCGAAATAGGATTTTCAATACAAGGTGGGCAAGTTGTCTATTCTTGGCTTAGATGGTTCTAGTTAATACACTTCATGTTCATGGGCATAAAATTTAGATACATACTTTCATCTCAATTCCATGTTGAAAATTGAGGCTATTAAGTACACCACATTGCACCTAAATGGAGAAGCACATGAGTGGTGATACCAAGACTTGGTCACTTTGGAACATGTTGACATCACATCATATGTTGATTTTACTCAGAGGTTAATTGATCATTTTGACAAGGACCCTAAATTGCATTTTAGAGAATTGGCACAATTGAGATAGGTCGGGTCAATTGATTCATACATATCAAAGATCCAAAAACTCTTAGTTATGGTGATAGATATATCTAAGCATAGATTGATTATTTTGTTCACGGAAGGATTGTTGGAACCTCTACATGCTTGGGTTAAAGCATTTGACCCACCTAATCTACATGATGCAATCAAAAGAACATGTAACATAGAGTTTTCTATCCCTAAGGGTAAATACTATTTAGAGGATTCACATGTAAGATAACAAAATAAGCCCTTTCAAAAAGAAGAATCTCAAATTCAACCTTAGAAGAGCTTAACATCCAAAACAAACAAAGAAGATGAATCCAGGGAAGAACTTATAAGGAAGAATGTTGTGTTTCCAATGCAGGGAATCATGGACTCTAGGACATAAATGTCTTGGAAAGGGGAAGATACATTATGTTGAGGTGATTTTTGACAAGGAAGATGCTATAGATCTGGAAAATTTAGGAAAGGATTAAGATCAAAAATTGGATCCTAAAGATAAGGATACCAAGGGAGGTACACTGGATTCTCTTTTTGGTGCATGAAGATAAATCCCTTTAGGTTCCAAGGTGTATTGTGTGGGCATAGAGTCATAGTACTTCTTGATGGTGGTTATACTCATAATTACATTGATGGGCGCTTAGTGGTAAAAAGTGATATGCACACAGAGGAATTTTAAGGCTTTGATGTGTGGGTGGAAGATGGGTTTACCATCCCTTGTAACAAGAAGATCAATAATCTCAGCATCCTCATTAGTGAACACAAAATTTGTGATGATTTTTATGTTATCAGTTTAAGTGGGGCTGTCTATTTTTTGAAAGTCTGATCTCCAGTGATCTCTTGAGTATATTGGCACCTTCATATTTTACTTTTGTACTATTTTATAATCTTCCATATATAATTAATAATTAAATAATTAATTTTAACTTGTTGTAAAATCATGAATTAAGAGACACGTTAAATTAATTATTTTTAAGGTGGTTGTAAAATTGACTAAAGTGTCAGAAATATTAAATATGAAATAAAGTCACTTTACAGAGCAAAATGGTTTATTTAATTATAAAATGATATTATTTTATAATTTATAGAAAGTTCTAAGAAGATTATAAAAAATGCTAAAGGGTCTCATTCATTATGTTGATGGTTATTATCCTTTGAAAACATTTGGTGAGCCTGTGTGTTCATTTCTATTGCTCAAGGAGTGAAATCCCTTGGGATCCCTCATTTTGGTGTAGAGGAAACTTTGGACCCTAGTTGGAAGGGTTATTTCAGTAAGAGGATTTATCCTCAAACTCTAGTATCTGCAATCACGGGTACCAAGGAATATTTTCAGCATACTACCAATTATTTTGGTATTGGCCATACAAATTGGGAATATATCATAGGTCATTTATCATAGAGTGGGCCCATAAGGTTGATGCCATAGATGGAGGATTGATGTGTTAATTTGAAGTTATTTTGGGATCTTTGGGTGCAGATCATGGGGTTTCCCAAACCCATGTATTGCTGGCTACCATATCACCAATGGGTGCATAGGTATCTTGGATGTTAGAAACTAGTATTCTTCATTCTTGTACTTATTATTTTCTAAGATATCATATATATATATATATATATATATATATATATATATATATATTCATTTTGGCATGGTTTAATGATGAATGTATTTAGCAAGACAATGGATGCATACAAGGTGTGTATATATATATATATATATATATATATATATATATATATATATATTCATTTTGGCATGGTTTAATGATGAATGTATTTAGCAAGACAATGGATGCATACAAGGTGTTTGTTACAATTTCAACGACATTTTTCATGCACAACATTTATTTGTAAATATGCCCTTGATCAATAATATAATTGTAGGTGTTTAAGTGATTGAAATCAGTTTTCCTTCATAATAGACTGCATACAAGCTGTTTGACAAAATGCCTACGAGCTAAAAATCAAAATTTTGCAAGTTTGGAACAATATCTCCTTGTTGGGGATATTTCATAAGTTTAAATTTTTTTTAGGTGTGTGTGACATTTATTATTAGTTTCCATTGCTCAATATTTTATTCATCATTACTACTTGACATCATAAATTTTTGGTATTTGGAGCTTTTAAGACTGATTTGCATGGTTTTTTATCCCTCGAAATGTTTGTAATCAATGGAATAAATAGATATCTTAAAAATTTCCTCAGTCTCACATCCACAAATATCTATTTAGCTTGATATCATTCTATTAAGGATGACTTTCATTCTATACTTAAAACCATGCTAAAATTATTTGACTATTAGTACCAAAAGAAATATGTTAATGGCAATCCATTTGAGAGGGTGTGCCAAGTAGGTAAACATTAATATCTAGTACATAACTAAAAACATTCATTATACAATGAGAATCCTTATGTGGTATAGTGTTCACAAAAATATTGTTCTATTGCAACAATGTAAACTTAGCATGTTTACAAGTGCGAATGTGTTGCTAGGTGGCATTAAGTGAGAGAAAAATACATGTATTGGATGATAAAGGCCAAACAAACATAGTTACAGAGTTTAATGGTGATGAATATAATAACTATTTAAAGGCATGGGTGTCACATGTTAGGAAATCCATTTATGTTTGGTATTTTAATAATATTTGAAAAAGATACCCAATATATTGCCTAATATTAAGGGGTAAATGGGTTGAAATAATAAAGTTCCTCTAATACCATGTTAAAATGATTGAATGTTAGTATGCAAATAAACCTCTTAATGGCAATCCATTTGAGTGGTTATGCCAAGTAGGTAAACATTAATCTATACTATAGAAATAAAACCATTAAATGTACTATGAGGAGCCTCATTTGACAACATGTTCACAAAATATTTTCTTTTCCAACAATAAAAAATGATACGGCCTTAATCATTGGTGTGTCTAGGGATATGTGTGGCCGACTTGTGGCTTACATACCTCTTTTATATACTTGTTACATTTTTCTATGTTCTTAGATAGGTCATCCTATGAAATAACCTTGGCTAAGCAGACTATATATAGGAGGTAGTGGTTAGTCTTTATTCATTATGTTAAGTATTCTTCTATTAGTGCATTATTATGGAGGTTGCCCCCTCAAAGTGGTTTTTCTTTATTATCCATTATTTTTCTCTGTTATAAATTATTGTTGTGTGATCTCTCATATTTGCTTATTCTGTGTGATATAAAATCATTTTGTGCGAACATCTAAGTAATTTCATTACAAGTGGTATTAGAGCTTTGATTTGGGCAAGTTTTTTTTGGTATTTTTTTTGATTTGGTAAGGCATGGCTTTTGGGAGTGGTAGAAGTGAAAAAACATAACTTGCAATCCGGGAAGAATTAATTTTTTCCCTCAGCATAATATTGCTCGAAATGCTTTTTTGAAAAAATATTAAAAGAAAAAAAGTCTGGAATTTGTTTTTCCCATTACATAATTGCAGTCATTAGATTCATCTTGATGAGATTGTCACAATAGTATATTCTATCGATACACTTTTTTGGTGACTAAATTTTTACCCTAGTGCACAAAGGTTGTCATTGGATTCATCTTGTCAAGGTGATTGCATTGGTACCATCTCCTAGTACATTTTTTTGGGGTAAAACCCCTCCTAGGGTTTGTATATGGCAGGTCCTAGTACTCAGGAAAGAAAAGGGGGACAAGAAAATCTTAAGAATCTTGCTAATGACATGGAATTTTGAACTTCAGATATGGTGATTTCTCATCTTTAGGTAGACATAAAGAACTTGCTGAGACATGATGACTTTATTGTAGTCTAAGATGATGTTTTAAGGATGCATAGAGAGATTAATGGGTTCACAATGAATTACATCATATCACTATGTAATTGGGTGCCTTTGCATCTCAGTTTCATCCCAATAACCCTCCACTTCAACATTCAGATCCTCCTCTCAACACTAATAACTCCCATGCTGGTATGAAATTGATGTTGCGAAAAGTGGATATGTATAAGTTTGATGGTAAGGATCTTCTCACTTGGATTACCCAAATTGAGAATTTATTTAAGTTTCATCAAACCCCTAGTTCTCAGAAGGTGATAGTGGCATCTCTGTATCTGGAACCTGAGCAATTCATTTGGTATCAGTGGTTATGTTCTCAAAATTAAAAAATGGTGCTCATGTTACATGGTCTATTTTCATTCAAGAGTTGCTGGCTCATTAGCAAAATAATGTCTCTGAGAACTATTTTAGCCAATTAGCTAAATTGTAGCAAACATGAACTATGAAAGATTATATGCATTAGTTTCAGAATCTCTCTTTATGAGTGAAAGATATCACTAAGGAAAATTTAACTAATCTATTTTTGGGTGGCCTCAAAGATAGCATCCAATTTTAGGTTTGAATGTTTAACCCAACATCTGTATCAAAAGCTATCCCTAGAGCATGTATGGCAGAAGAAAAAGAGATGGCCAAAAGGAAAACTTTCACTACTAGTCATGATCACACCTTTTCAACAGCATCATTTCCACAACCCACCAGATTAACACAACGACAAATTGAGGATAAGCGAGATAAAGGGTTATGTTATATTTTCAATAACAAATGGAGCAAAGACCATCATTGTGTTGAAAAGAAGTTGTTTTACATTGAAGGTGTCAATGATGATGAAGATAATGAAGAAGTACATGGTGAGGATGTACAAGGTCCTGAGAAGGAATCCGAGGACTCTTAGCCTAATATTTATTGTCATGTGCTTTTAGGTATTAGTACTCCCTAAACTCTTAAGGTGATGGGTTTCCTTAAGAAATAGGCCATTATCTTGATTGATTTTGGGAGCACACACAACTTCATCAATATTAAGTTTGTTGCTCATTTGAACTATTTCATTTACCTAGCTCCAAAATTTTAGGTTATGATTGTAGATGGTGGTACTGTCAGATGTTCAAGAAAATGTCATAGTATTAATCTGGCCATGGGAGACTACTTGTTGGATTATCCTATGCTTTCTATTCCCATGGGTGGAGCTGATATTATTCTAGGAGTACAGTGGCTCACCACTTTGGGCACTCTTGAGATGAATTTCCAAAAATTATTTATGCTTTTTCATTTTGAAGAAAGGACATTTGAGCTAAGGGGATTAAGGGTTAAATATCGACAACTTGTTAGCTCCCATCAAATGATAAAGATTTTCTATAAGTGTGAAGAAGGATTTGTAGCTCGCTTGTTTTCCATGAAAGTACAACCAACTCATCCATCTCCACCTCTTGATCTACAACAAGTGATTAATGCACATTCTATTATTTTTGGTGACATTCTAAAAGGACTTCCACCTAGCCACATGCATGATCATGCTATCAAACTTATTCCTGGTAGTACCCCACCAAACATCAAGCCATACAGGGATATTTATGCCCAAAAAAGTGAAATTGAAAAGATGGTATAGGAGATGTTGGATGCAAGAATCATTCACCACAACCAAAGTGAATATTCTTCACTAGTTATCATGGTGAGAAAGAAAGATGACACCTGAAGGATGTACCCTGACTATAGAGAAATAATTAAGTACACTATCAAAGATAAGTTTTCTATTCTTGTCATTGATGATTTTCTAGATGAATTGAATGGCGCTTTTTATTTTACCAAGTTAGATCTGCATGTTGGGTATCATCAAATCCAGATCTGTGATGAAGACATATCCAAAACAACTTTAAGGATTTATAAGGGCCATTATGAGTTTCTAGTTATGACTTTTGGTCTAACAAATGCCCCATCTAATTTTTAGAGTTTGATGAATATTGTTTTTAGGGCATTTTTGAGGAAATTTATTCTAGTATTCTTTGATGATATCCTTATTTACAATAAAAACTGGGAAGACCATTTGCAACATGTGAAACAGATACTCTCTATTTTAGAACAACATCAATTGTATCCCAAACCTTCTAAATGTACTTTTGGGGCTTGTGAAGTTGAATATTCAGGTCATATGGTTTCTTATGAAGTGAAAGTGGATCCTAAAAAAATCCAAGCAATGGTAGACTGGTTAATTCCTAAGACACTCAAGCAACTACAAAGATTTTTGGGGTTAATTAGTTACTATCGCAGTTTTGCTAAAATTTATGGTAGTATTATAGCGCCACTCACCTCTTTGTTGAAGAAAGACTCCTTTTAGTGGACTGATGTAGCTACACAAGCATTTTTACAATTGAAATTGGCTATGTGCACTACTCCAGTATTGGCCACTCCTAATTTTTTCAAGACTTTTGTGGTTGAATGTGATGCATGTGGGTATGTTATGGGTGTTGTACTCATGCAAGAACGTAGACCACTTGCATTTGAAAGTCATCAACTAAAGGGTAAAAATCAACACAAGCCCATCTATGAGAAGGAAATTATGGCCCTTTTTCATGCAGTCAAATAATGGAGACCTTATTTGATGGGTCATCACTTTTAGGTAAACACTGATCATGATAGTCTCAAATATTTTTTGGAACAACGGTTGTTATCTGAAGAAAAACAAAAATGGGTAACTAAGATGTTAGGGTATGATTTTGAAATAGTCTACAAAAAAATCAAGAACAATGTGGTGGTAGATGCACTATCCAGAACGGATGAATCAGTTGAGGCATTGCTATGTGCCATAACCATTTTGCAAGTAAATTGGTTAGATGAAGAATGATTAGAATGGGAACATGATAGGGCTACCCATGATTTGATTCAAAATTTTCAACAAGATTTAGGTGGATTTGAAAAATTCACATGGAAGGGTAATGCATTATGGTATAAAGATAGATTTTACCTATGTAAGAATTCTATTCTTAAACAAAAAATCCTTCAAGAACTTCATGCAACTCTAATTGGGGGGCATTCAATATTTTTGAAAACCTATCACAGAATCAAGTAGGATTTTTTTTGTGGACACAAGGGGGATGTTCATAAATATGTAGATGAGTGTATGATATGTCAACAAAACAAGGGTGAAACCATCAAAACCCTAGGTCTTTTACAACCTTTATCCATCCCTAATCAGCATTGGAATGAGGTATATATGGATTTCATTATAGTGTTACCAAGATCTGATGGTTAAAATGTTATCATGGTTGTTGTGGATCGTCTTAGTAATTATGCTCATTTTTGTTCTTTATCACAACCATTTGTTTCTAGTACAATAGCTACTGCTTTTCTCAATAAAATTTAGAAATTACATTGGACCCTTAAGATCATTGTTAGTGATAGAGATCCCATTTTCATTAGTTATTTTTAAACTAAGTTATTTACATGTTTGGGCACCTAGTTGGCTCATAATTCATCCTATCATCCTCAGTCCAATGGACAAAATGAGGTAGTCAACAAATGTCTGGAAGGATATCTCCATTGTTTTGTTTCTGATAAACAAGATAAATGGGTTCATCAATTGCCACTTGTTGAATGGTGGTATAGTACTTTTGTTCATAGTTCTTCCAAAATGTCTCCCTTTGTGGAACTGTATGGATACTACTCTCCATCCATCACTTCAACCTTGGAATTCCATCTTATTGTTTGTGTAGTTGAATAACATATTCACGATCAATAGGTCCTTGCAAGTTTGCATAAAAAATTAATACTGGCCCAAAATCACATGACGCAATAGGCAGATCAAAATAGAAGTGAGAGGCATTTTGACATTGGTGATTGGGTCTTTGTTCACTTACAGCCATATAGGAAGATGTCATTAAAGCAACAAAAAAGGATAAAAATATGTCCCCTAAGTATTATGGGCCTTACTAGATCTTACAAAAAATTGGTAGTGTGGCCTACAAGTTAGAGTTTCCTTCATCCACTCGTATACATCTAGTATTTCATGTATCATGCTTGAAGAAAGTCATTGGACATAGAGTTGCCATTCAAACAGAATTACCAAAATTGGATGAGGAAGGCAAAATTGTTCTTGATCCTGAGGTGATTCTTCACATGTGCACTAAGAAGATGCATTTTAGAGTAATTACAGAGTACCTGATCAAATGGAAGAATCTATCATGTGAAGATGCCACATAGGAGGATGAAGCATTTATGCAGCAACATCCAAAGTTGCCATAACACCGAGGATAACATTGTTTTAAAGTGGAGTGGATTACTACGCCCTTAACCATTGGTGTGTCTGGGGATATGTGTAGCTGACTCATGGCTTACATACCTCTTTTATATATTTGTTACATTTCTCTATGTTCTTAGATAGGTCAGCCTATGAAATAACCTTGACTAAGTAGACTATATATAGGAGGTAGTGGCTAGTTTTTATTCATTATGTTAAGTATTCTGCTATTAGTGCATTGATGTGGATGTTGTACCCTTGAAGTGGCTTTGCTATATTATCCAATATTATACTATGCTATCAATTATTGTTGTGTGGTTTCTCATATTTACTTATTCTGTGCGATATAAAATCATTCTGTGCAAACATATAAGTAATTTCATTACAAAAAATAGAGTGTTTGTAAGTTGGAATGTGCTACTAGGTGGCATTGAGGGAGGAAAAAATACACATATTAAATGATAAAAGCCCAAATGAACATAGTTAGAGGCGTTGATGGCCATGAATACAATAATCTTACCCAGGCACGAATGCCACATTTTAAGTAATCCATTCATGTTGGGGATTTTAGTATTAAAAGGTCAAGGTGTTAACATAATAAAGTTCCTATAATACATATTTTGGGTTTGTATGTGGCTTGGGGTTTCATATGTAAGATCGGAAATCTTATCCAAGAACCATCTCTCTTACAAACAAAGTTAGAGGGTTCGCTTGATGTCACTTGTTAAGTAATCCATTTATGTTGTGGTTTTTAATAATATTAAAAAAAAAGCCCAACATAATGCTAACATTAAGGGGAAAAGGGAATAAAATAATAAAGTTCATGTAATACGTAAAGGAGGCAGGTATGTATTTTGGGGATTCATATACAAGATCTCAAACCTTATCGAATAATCATCTCACTTTTTTTGGGTAGTGGCAAGAGTAGTGAACTGGGACTTTTCTCAATAGATATCAAAATTTTATCTTGTCTTTGTATTGTCATCATTCTTCGACATTCTACAATGAGGATCTTGAGTTGTAGGAAATAAAAATTAAATAGTTATAGGAAAATTTATGGGGGAGGATAATTTACATGCTTGCCAATAACTCCTATAGGTGTTATACACATTTTTTACATACAACGTCAATTTTGTTTTGCTTTCTATTTAACTATTATTGATAAGATATATGATCTATTGGAAGATTGATTAGTAAAGGTTCATTTGGCATCTCCTCTCATTTAATTTTAATGGCAAATTATATCAAAATTATGTGTGTACTTTTGTATTAGAATATGTTATCTTTTAATTTTTTAGGTACTTGATATGTTAAGTCATAGAAACCACAACATGTATTAGATGAAATTAAAACTTCATTGGAATGTCAACTCTTCCATAAAAATTCATTAAGATTCATGATTAAGTTCATATGGCTTAGTTTTTGTTGTCAACATTTGACTTTTTATAGCAAAAATTAAAAATAAACATGAATTTATATATCTGTGACTTGAGTTTATTTCATTCACTAGCTAAGATGTGGTACCCTATGTGTAAAATATGGTAGGGATGATTGTCTTTTTTCCTACTTTCTCATCTTGATTTAAGGGTAATGTACATTAAAACTTTATGGCCTCTTTTGTACTATAATATGCTATCTTGTATCTAATTGGTACTTAATACACTTACTCATCAAATTTAGTTCATTTGATGTATTAAATTCAAAATTACTCAAAACATAAACTCTCCCTAAAAAATGAATGATTCAAGATTAAGTTCATACAACTTAGTTTTGGTAGACAAAAATTGAGTTTTTTAATCTATTATTTATGTGTCTGACATTGACCTCTCCATCCACTCCATTCCCCCTTGGAACTATCCAGGTTGAGATAAGCCCCGATGTAGTTTGAAATCTTTGGTTTGCTCATACCAAACAAAGCCTACAAATGTTTCACTTCTTGTGCAATAAGATGGTGTAGACAAGGCCAAGAAGCTCACTAATGAGTATGGGAATGGATTTCATGGATTGCATAAAGTATTTCTTTGTGGTGGAAATGACAATGAGTCTGCCCATGCTCCTATTCCAATGAACAACTCTCCCCAGTCAACAAGTGTCCTATCTTCCTGCAGAGGTCTCCATTCGATTAATAAGATTGTGGTGTCCTTTTCTTCAGTGGTTTTAACCCATCTAGATTCACACCCCCATTCTTTGTCCTCTCTTATAGAGCTATCTAGGCTTGTTATGTGTTCCTAAAATCTGTCACTTGTTTTTGTGGATAACATGTCAACCATTTCAGTCCTGCAGGCCAAAATGGTCTCTTTCTTTCTCAAAAAATGTTTTGAGCAGTCAAGTTCTTTAAATACACAAGCCTTTTCAACTAAGGAAATCGCAGGTTTAAAAGGTGGGCTTTCGCAAAGAAAAATCTCAAAACACTTAAGGCATTTCCTAAAAAATTATAAGGATGGTTCAACGCCGAGGTTCAAATCAAAATGGTTCAACAGTGGGGTTTAATGATATGGAATGAACCATTGAACCGTTGAACCATTGAACTTCGCCTCTGAAAGTTTCAAAGAGTTCAAGGTTCGAAAGGTTCAAGCGGAAGGTTCGAGCGAATGGTTCAAGCAAAAGGTTCTAGAAAAGGGTTTAACCAAATTGTTTAAATAGTTGGTTCGATGATACATTGAACTCCTAAAGAAGACTAAGTGAACGTGGCTCTTTGCAAAACATTGAACTGTCAAACCACCAAACTGTCAAACTTTGAACCACTGAACCATTGAATCAGTGAACTCTGAAAGGTTCAAAGGTTCAAGGTTCAAAATGGTTCAAGTGACCAGTGACATCCTCACAGACATCAAATTCAAGGTAATGGAATAAACGTTGATTTTCAAATAATGCAGACCTGAGGACAAACTCAGCTATTTGTTGAGAAAGGAGCTGAAGAAGCCAACAGAGAGCGAGAAGATAGCTTGAGAGCTCGGATCACCAGGAAGAGACAAAAGGTAGCAAGGAAAGAGGGAAAGTTATAGAGAAATCTAGAAATATTTGCAGGAGAGTTATTTTGGTGAATAGAGCAGTCCACTAGGTGGATATCAAAGAGCACAAGTATTCAATGGCATGGTCTATTTTTCTTCGTTTGAGTAAAGACGAGTGGATAGTCATGTAAGTATCATAAAGAGGAGTGGCCTTACCTTTCAAAAGATCTGGCGACCCATGCTTTGGAGAGGACATTTGATATGATTTGAATGGCTCCAGAATGGCCCCTGCATAGAACTTCCTCTTTCCAATGCATGCAATGCAGCATGGACCATTTTGCAAAAATAAGTGCCAAAGTCTTTCTTTGGAGGCTATATATTGTAATCTCTCAGTTTGTAGAAAGGAGATCTCTCAGTTATCAGAAGCAAAACTGTGCCCAAATTGAAAGGCATTTTTGAGACTTTGAGCTCAGATTGTTAATCATATTTTAGTAGGTGAATGAGAAAGCAAGTGACCTTTCAGACTTTGTGTTGAAATAAATTGTGTTATCTAGAAAATTGTTCTTGTGTCTTTTTCCTAAATACACTCTTGTCTATTTGATCAAATAAGCAGAGCAAGTGGAAATAATCTGGGAGGTGTCCTGAAGCCAATTGTGGAATACTTTGTGCTACCACAATTGTCTTTAGTTTGTGTGTTTTGTGTTTTACTACAAAGGATATTGGAAAGGTATTGAACTGCTTTTATCTTTTGTAATATTTTACTCTATTGTATTTTTTGGTAGAGACTTTGTGCTACACTTCATTCTATTGTGACATTAGTCCTAAATTAGTAGGAGAAGCAATGAAAGACTTTGTGCTTTTATGGGTTTCTTGTGGATCTAGTTACTGTCCAGAAAGTTATCTGTTGTTTTCTGAACATCATTTTTGAAAGAATTAAAATGCCTTCAGTAATTACACAAGAATTCTTCTTTATTTTATGAACATCATATCTGAAAAAAGAGAGATGGATGGTATGATTTCATCCCTGAGTCTATTTTCAATTTATATTAGTCTATAATAGTTTATAGGGAGCCTCCCCTTGTTGAGAGGAGAGATTTATCTCATTACGTTGTGGTTGATATACCCATTTTTCCTTCAGTTAGTTGATGACAAAATATTCACCCAATAGTTTTTGGCGACTCCATTGAGAAAAAATGCACAATTTGAAGCCTCAAGATTTAAATTGAAGTATTTCTAGTTCTTTTTCATTGTACACTCTAGTAGATCCATCGTATACACAAAACCAGAGAGCTCAAGGTATTGTTGATCTTGTGTTTGAGTTTGTGCAGCAAAATAATTTTGACCTTTCTCCTCCACAATCTCACCTTTAGCGAACCAAGGGTTTTTCTCCTACCAATGTCAGGTCTCCAATACCAGGTGAAGGCTCTCTTTCCTATGCTAGCAGAGCTTTGTCTATATATACCCTACAAAAGTATGTTATCCCTCCTTTCAATCATCATATCATGGCAGACCAAGGCCCTTGGGGTAACACTTATGGCCCTCTGAATCTAACCCCACCTTTACATGAATTACCTCGTAGTTCAAGAAATTTTTTTTCCAAGTTCTATGGTGATGGAAAAGTTCACCCTGATGAGCATATTGTAGCTTTCTGCATAGCTTATGGTGTGATAAGCATTGAATTTGAAGATATAGTGGTTAGACTATTCGTAGAAATGTTCCAAGGTGCTATCGCAGATTGGTTTTATCATCTGCAAGTGCAAATAGTAACTGACTGGAACACTCTCAAGGCCAAGTTTGAGGTTAGATTCAAATTCGTAGAAGATGCACATGCCTTGTTGGCTCAGCGTACACAACTGAAGAAGGAGCCTCATCAACCCATGCGAGACTTCATTGCTAAATTTGACACGCTCAGGAATAAAATTCCTACAATTGCTCAGCGAACACTAGAAAATATTAAGTGCTTCATCGATTCTCAGTGTCCCAAAGTGAGTTTTCTATTGAGGCAAGCTGGCCACATAGATCTTGCTGCAGCTCAGATTTTGGCCACTGAGGTTGAAGATGATCTTATCTTGGTAGGAAAGATAAGAAGAGATCCTAATAGAAATAAACTTTCTTCATCTTCTGAAATTTTTTCTATAGGCACCACTGATCTTATGGTGAAAAAGCTAGCAAATGAATTGCTAGCTCTGAAAAAGAAAATGGCACAAGGGATGTTTGCTCCTCCTTATCAAAATATACCAAGGAGGACATTTCCCAACTAGTCATATCAAGGCAATGTTTCCAAGCATCAAGGGCAACCAAATCATCTCCTTCCCCCACAGGGGAAGCTTGCTATTGAAGCAACACCAGCTAACTCAACAGTTGGTTATCATGAAGCTGAACATGATTTCTCTTTCCAACCTGAGTTGGACCAAGAAAATGACGCTAATCTCTTTATAGAAGGCAAAAAAGGATTAGCTTGTGACTCCAACATTGGTTTCCTAAATTACCAAGATAAAGCTAGAAGTAAGGGAGAAGTGTTTGATGGATCATACGCTGTATTTACCAGGTCCTAAAACTAGTCAACTCAATAAGCTGATAAGAGAAAAATAAGGGAAGAATCTCGACCAATAATTTCAATTACTAAATGGGGGACTTCTCTGCCCTTCCAATCAAATGACACGTGATCAATAAAAAAGTAAGTACCTCAAACAACCCTGCACCTTCTGCTTCAATTTCTCACACCAGTACCACACCCAACCAAACTCAAAATGATGGAATTCCTTCCGTTATTCCTAGTTCTTTTCAGTCATTTGATATAATTGACCATACTAGGAAGATCAAGATCCAAATGTCTGAGTTTGAATACTTACAAGCCAACCTTGAGTAGTTGGATAGGCTAGTTGAATGCATCAAGAACAAAGCCGTACCTAAAGGATAAGATGCTTCAAAGGTAACTCATGATCTCTCAAAAAACACATCCATTAGAAACAATCTTGTCATTAGTCCTCCTGTTGCCCTTGGGAAAATAGAACTTTTCTATATTTTCCTGTTGATAAATGGTCCTAAGTTGAGTAATTGCATAATAGACTCTGGAGCCTTTGACAATGTTATGTCTGCTAGGGTAGCAGACTCTCTCGGTCTCACCTTAACTAAAAATTTTGTGAGATATTTCTCCATGGAAAATAAACAAGTGCCACTTTGGGTCAAATCAAAGATGCCCAATTTGCATTTGCTGCTTTTCTAGATAAGAGGATTAAGATGACAGTCTTGGTGGCCAATGTTCCAACTTCTTATGGCATTTTGCTCGAATGTAATTTTTACAAGGATGTTGGTGGAGAGTTGAACATGGACTGGTCTGAAGTGAGGATACCTGTTAAATGCATCATGCAAAGGTTGCTTCTTAAGAAAGAATCACAATTTATTATCACTCCAACATCAGACCTTGAAGCTCAAATTTTGTTTGAATCCTTAGGAATGGGTAATTACGTTCTATCCACAGAAGATGTTTCTATTTCATCAGATGAAAGTTTATTGGGTGACAATTCAAAGAATTTAGAGAAAAGATCAGAGGAATTGGTTGAGCAAAGTTCAGGGGAAAAAGGATCTTCCCTCCCTAGCAAAGAGAAATCTTTAAGAAGATCAGATTCTAATGATGTCTAGATTCTAGAATTTGATGGTAGCTGCTCTTCTACCAGTTTTGGAGCCGGAATCATTTTGATATCTCTGCAAGGAGATATTTTTCCCTATTTGTATAAGTTGTAATTTAGCAATACCAACAACACCGCTGAGTATGAATATTTGTTGCTCGGATTAAAAGCTACTCATGCTAGAGGTGTTAAGCTTCTTCATGTCTGAAGAAATGCTAAACTGGTGGTTTGTCAGGTGAGGAATCTATATCAAACCAAAAATGAAAGATTGTGACACTATCGCAATTTGGTATGGGATTGCATTGAAAGTTTTGAAGCTTTCAATATTTTTGTGGTGCCCAAAGAGTTTAATAATCATGCAGATTCATTGGCTATCTCTGCAACCCTCATGGTTCTTCACAAAGATTTTGAAGGGCACAAGTACACTATTGAGCTGGTCTTTCGACCAAGTATACCTGATAATGCCAACCATTGGTAGGTATTTAATGGGGATAATCAAATCAGGTGCTTAACTAAAATAGAAGAGCAATGAATTATGGTAGTAGATCATATTGTTGCACATCAAAACCAGGTAAAGAAACTCTTCGACAAAAGAGCAAAGATTTGTGGTTTTTAGATTGGAGATCAAGTCTTGTTAAGGGGCAAGAGGAAAGAAACCAAAAGGAATGCACAAAAAATTTGATTCTTAGTGGAGAGGTCCATTTGCCAATCATCAATTTTAGGGTGAAAATAGTTTATTATTGATATATCAAGATGGAATGCCATTTTCACTGTCTCATAGTGGGCAACATCTAAAGCACTTCAATTTTTGAAGTATTAGATAAGTCCAGTTGTACATTTGTATAGTCTTTGTTTGTTTTGTGTTGTTCATTTTGTTTTTGGCATCTTTGTCTTTTTGGATGGCATGACTCCATAGCCCAATGGCATAAATGAAGGCACTTAGAGTCTAGATTCTACTCCCTTTGATTGTTTCAAAATATAATTGATGAAAGTTCTCCAACTGGAGCTAGCTGTTCCCAAAATCCATCACTTATTTTTATAGACATGTTGACCATTTTGGTCTTGCAGGCCAAAATGGTCTCTTTCTTTCTCAAAAAATGTTTTGAGCATTCAAGTTCTTCAAATACACAAGCCTTTTTAGCTAAGGAAATCGCGGGTTCAAAAGGTGGGCTTTCGCAAAGAAAAATCTCAAAACACTTAAGACATTTCCTAAAAAATTGTAAGGATGGTTTAATGTCGAGGTTCAAATCAAAATGGTTCAATGGTGGGGTTCAATGATATGGAATTAACCATTGAACCATTGAGCTCTGCGTTTGAAAGGTTCAAAGGTTCAAAGAGTTCAAAGGTTTAAAGAGTTCAAGGTTTGAAAGGTTCGAGCAGAAGGTTTGATCGAATGGTTTAAGTAGAAGGTTCCAAAAAAGAGTTCAACCAAATTGTTCAAATAGTTGGTTCAATGATACATTGAACTCCTAATGAAGACTAAGTGAACACGGCTCTTTGCAAAACATTGAACTATCGAACCGTCAAACTTTGAACTGTTGAACCATTAAACTGGTGAACTCTGAAAGGTTCAAAGGTTCAAGGTTCAAAATGGTTCAAGTAACTAGTGATGTCCCCATAGATGTCAAATTTAGGGTAATGGAATAACCGTTGATTTTTAAATAACGTAGACCCAAGGACAAACTCAACTATCTACTGAGAAAGGAGCCAAAGAAGCCAGCAAAAAGTGAGAAGAAGCCCGAGAGCTCGGATCACTAGGAAGAGACAAAATGTAGCAAGGAAAGAGGAAAAGTTATAGAGAAATATAGAAATATCTATAAGAGAGTTATTTTGGTAGGTGGAGTAGTCCACCAGGTGGATATCAGAGAGCGCAAGCATTCATTGGTGTGACCTTTTTTTTTGTTTGAGTAAAGACGAGTGGACAGTGGTGTAAGTATCATAAAGAGGAACAGTCTTACCTTTCAGAAGATCAGGTGACCCATGCTTTGGAGAGGACATTTGATATGATTTGAACGGCTCCAATATGGACCCTATATAGAACTTCATCTTTCCAATGCATTCAATGCAACATGGGCCATTTTGTGAAAACAAGCGCCAAGTCTTTTTTTGGAGGCTATGTATTGTAATCTCTCAGTTTGTAGATAAGAGACCTCTCAATTATCAGAAGTAAAACTCTGCCCAAATTGAAAGGCATTTTTGAGACTTTGAGCTCAGATTGTTAATCATATTTTATCAGGTGAATGAGAAAGCAAGTGATCTTTCAGACTTTGTGTTCAAATAGCTTGTGTTATTTAGTAAATTGTTCTTATGTCTTTTCCTAAATACAATTTTGTCCATTTGATCAAATAAGTAGAGCAAGTGGAAATAATCTAGAAGGTGTCCTAAAGCCAATTGTGGAAGACTTTGTGCTACCACAATTGTCTTTAGTTTGTGTGTTTTGTGTTTTACTGCAAAGGATGTTGTAAAGGCTTTGAACTCTTTTATCCTTTGTAATATTTTACTCTGTTGTAGTTTTCAGTGGAGACTTTGTGCTGCAATTCATTCTACTATGACATTAGTCCTAAATTAGTAAGAGAATCAATGAAAGACTTTGTGCTTTCGTGGGTTTCTTGTGGATTCAGTTACTACCTGGAAAGTTTTCCTATTGTTTTCTGAACATTATTTTTGAAAGAAGAGAAATGCCTTCAGTAATTATACAAGAATTCTCCTTTATTTTGTGAACATTATCTCTGAAACAAGAGAGATGGATGGTATGATTTCATCCCTAAGTCTATTTTCAGTTTATATTAGTCTATAATAGTTTATAGGGAGCCTCCCCTTGCTGAGAGGAGAGATTTATCTCATTACACTATGGTTGATATACCCATTGTGCCTTTAATTAGTTGATGACAAAATATTCACCCAACACTATGGATGGCTCAGCTAGCCCCCGTGCTATTGTAGATCTCATGAACTCATTACTCATTGGCTCTCCCCCTTGTTTATCTTGTTACTATTGTTTCTCCTTTTGAGGGTCTTTTTGATGGGTGCCCTTTGACTGCTCCCATATCCCCTCCTATCCATGGCCCTCCTCTCACTCTTTCAAAAAAATTTCTAATGTGGCATTTGGAGAACCTAAGACTCGTTGGGTTTGTGCAAATTTTAAGAATTTTGTTAACCCCTTTTACCATTTCATTGATTTCTATAGATCTTGGATCCCTTTAGGTCTGATTTTAATACTTCTCTTCTAGTGGATGCATCCTCTCTATATTTTTTGGCTTATATTGTGAATCTTCTACTTGATGATGTTTGAATTTGGGTTACCACATTAGATCCTAAGTTGGTTACCCTTAACCCTCCTTTATCGTAGATGAAAGCTACTGTTGCCTATAAATCCTTGATTGGAAAATGTGTGGGATCTTTCGCTTCTCCTTCGAAACTATCTTCATTGTCCTCAAAGGAATAATGTTCCATCAGTCTTCCCTCTTTTTCCTTGCTGCGTAACGGTTTCTTCTTGGTGGAATTTTAGAACCTAAGAAACCGTGCCTTTATTTGGAACTTTGGTCCATAGTTCTTCAACTATTGTATCCTTTTATTCTACCCTTGGAACACTTTCTTCTCCCCAGATTCAACTCCACTCAATACCATCTTGATGTGGCATTGACTTCATTTTCTCCCTCTAGTGATGAGGAATGAGTGTTTCAACAAAATTTTGGTGTATAAAATTGGTTCTTTCATGAAAATTGATGTTACCTCTTAGAGCCTCACTTCAGTTTGTGTTTGTGCCTTTATCAACCTTTCCAAGACACTATATTTTTTGGTGATGTTGATTTCCTCTTGAGGTTCATGAACTCAACATCTCAGTTATGAAGGCCTTTCCTTCCATTGCTTCTTTTGTCACCTCCCTAGTCATTATATAATTGGATGCCCCTCCAAGAACCATAAACATCTTCAGCTTGATTGGAAGAGGAAAGATGGGGAGCATGACTTGAGCTTCAAGTGGCATAATAGTGATAAGTTTTACTATCTTCCTTTCTCTTACATGGTGGGGTTGACTGAAGTTGTTGTGGGATGTCTAGGACCTGCACCCCCTGCCCTTCCTCACCTCACCCCTCAGCGTGTAGAGCACCCCCTTCCTTGCCCCAGACCATCCCCTTCATGAAATATCCCCTGCATGATAATTTGACCTCCCAATCACTTCCTCCTCAAGAATACTCTTATTGGGTTCCCCCATCTAGGCCTTCTAAGCATCATGTAGATGTTGGTGTCTCTTCATAGAATAAAGTACATAGATTAGAGGTAGAATTACTAAGGGTAGAAGCACACTCTCAAATCTACAATGGTTCTTAATTGACCCTAGAAGACCTCTATAGAAGAGAGTGACAGATAACATATTCCCTTTTGGAGGATTGTTAATAGGACTTGTCTCAGGGGTTGTGTTTTGCAACTCCCACCTTTGGGGAATTCTTGTGTTTCTCCATTGTCCTTCCATTTTAGCAGTTTTTATGGTTTTGACTGAAATTAGTGGATTCCATTTCTCTCTCTCCTTAGAAGCTAGTGTTCTTAGTGCTTTTTGTCTCATATTTCCTTTCATTTTATTATAGAAATGGACCCCTGGTTGTGTCCCATGTCAGTTCATAGCTTCATTCAAAAGCGATTTACCCTATCAAATAAAAAATAATAAACATGGATATATTTATCCACAACATGTTCTTTTTTGATTATAGGTTTTCCATTTGTGTTTAGGGTCTACATCTAATTTGTAGTTAGAAATAAAGATGATTGGTAGTTGGGTTATTATTGGATAAAGATATTTATCCATTAAACCTTTGCTATTTTTAAGGAGGAAATAAAATGGGATGTGTGGGTATTCTTGAATACAAGATGAAGAGAAACTATGCTATAGATTTTATATTTTTTTAAAGTTTGCATGTAGATATAGGTGTTGGGAAAAGTGTAGAAAAGGGTGTTGGTCTCTATGTGTGTAACATTAGTCTCTGTTGAATCGTCATATTGGTTTTCGGTTTATTGTTTCCATCTCCATAGGTCCAAGTCTAGATATCCCCTTTAATTCATTAGTTTTGTTAATCATGCATATAGTTTAGCCACTAATACATTTTTAACATAGTTTTTTATTAATATGATTTGTGTTTTAGTCTTTAAAGTTTAGGAGTATGTTTTTTGTTATTTAATTTAATAACTCTAATTTGAAAATTATTTATATTTGACAAATGTATATAAGTAGGTCTTAAACTAGATTTTTGTAAAAAATTTAATTATTAATATTTTGATGAATGTTTATAAAGATATTTATATAAAAATATATGGATATTAAATATTAAATAAAAATGACTTAAGTATTTTAATTAATTGTTTATGGATTTTGTTTTAATTTTTTATATTAATTTTGTAGCCTTTTTGCTAAATTTAGTGATTGCATCAGGGATGACGGGTTTTATGAATTTCTTTATTATCCCAATCTTTATTTATTTTTCTCAATATTCAAATTTCAACCTAGTAACCTCTTCTAAATAGGCACAAGATATATATATATATATATATATATATATATATATATATATTTGGATCAAATCTTTGCTTCCATTTGCTTAAGAAGATCCCTTCTTTCCCCATGAACATGTAATGTCCCCTTCCATGGAGTAGCCAGAAATGACCCATTTAGCCTATTTAATTTATGTAGGCTAATTTTGGGCTTGACAAGGATTAAATAAATCAATTAAATTAAGTTCTCTCATTGAGTAAATTTTCAGATGACTTTATTTTAATTAATTTAATAAAGTGACTTAAATGTTTTAAAAGATAAATATTATAAAGTCACTTTATAAAAGTGCATTAAATGATACATTTGAGTGGGAAATTAAAATAAGTAACTTGGGGAAAGTTCCAGGGGAAATTATAAAAGGAGATTTGAAAGCTGGACATGCTTGTTTATTTGTCTCTATTGTGGAGTTTGAGCTTTGAGCTTGATCAAACCCTAGGATGAAATCCCTAAGGGTATCAGTTTCCATAGTGAAACATCTACCTAGCTCATTGTAGGTGGAATCATATAGGTTTCATGTAGAAGGATACATGGTTATTAGTTGATTAGATGAAAACCCATTTCAACCAAACTTGGGGGATTCATTCAAGATTCATAGGTACTTATATTACTATGGATAATGGAGTTACAGTGTGCGAAGAGATATATCATTTTTAGAGTGAAATATAGAGAATATTAGTTTGGAAGGGTGCCATATTGAACATTATTTATTTATTCATTGCCTTGGTTCATTAGTTGCATCTTTTCCTATTGGGGCATAACATCCTTAGTGGAAGTCACTACTATTCCAAGTAGCACCTTCCAAAGAATGGTTGCAAATCTTATATTGGAAGGTCCATGGGTTTTAAAGAGAGTATAAGGGTGTTTGAAGGAGGTGTCAACTTACCTTATGAGTTGGATATTTGTGAAGGCATTTGGATAGACCTGTAGAGTGGATGATATTTGAGAGATGATTGTATAAAACCCATTCACAATATTATAACAACACCTTCAACATTCTTTATATCATGGTATTAATTGAAGGATTTTGGCCACAAAGCTATAATTTACCATCGTAACATGGATCTAGAACAGCATGCGTATGTCCAAAGGTAATGAAGGAAACATGAAATTAACATAATATGTGCCACAATGGATTTTGGAATGGGTATTAACAAATCAGATGTGAGTTTTGTTATTCATCATTCCTTGCCAAATTCCATTGAAGGTTATCATTAGGGATGTGGTCGAGCTAGTCGAGATGACCTTCCTTCATCATGCATTCTTTATTACAACTATGGCGATTACATCCAAGTAAATCACATGTTTCAAAGCAAAATTTAATGCTCTTTATACGAGGTAATGGAGCTTTGATAAATTCAAGGATTATATTAGAGACAAACCTTGATAATCTTTTGCAAATGGGTAGTTATTGTGAAAATTTGGTGAAAATTTTTAGAGAGGATTTAAAATGGTATCAGAGCCCATAACTTCTTGCCACTCTATTGGGTTATTTACATGTCATTTTTTTAGATGCATGTTAGTGATCAACACTTGTATGTTGGTATTCAGTGTTGCATGTCATCGATCCACCCTTGCATGTTGGTTTTAACCTTTGCATGTCAGTGATCAACACTTGCATGTTGGTATTCAGCATTGCATGATAGTGATCCACACTTGCATGTTAGTTTTAAGAATTGCATGTTAGTGATTTGCACTTGCATGTTGATTTTGAGCATTGCATGTTAGTGTTCTAGACTTGCATGTAAATTTGGTATAGAAAAGTTGGAATTTCTATGGGTTTGTGAGAGCAAAAATTTCCAATGTAGCTGGGAGGGTCTCACATGTATTATTTTATATGGAGGCCAAATGATTCACTGAAACAACTAGAGATTAAATAATAAATTTCTATTACAAATTTGTTTGGTGAGAGAGCTATAGGGAAATTATTTGATAGACATGAACAACTAAATCCTAGTACCATTGATATATTAAATGATTTGGTTACAGGAAAATAATAATTGGTTCAACTTATGACCCAAATGATGCAAATAATGAATGACAAAACTGAGGGTGATCATGGGAACAATGGTGATAACTAAAATAATGGTGATAATGAAAACAGTAATAACCATGGAGAGGAGAGCAACACTAATAATCTATATATTAGCTCAAAGACAACCAATAGAATTACTCCTAGACATTTAATGCCTAAATTCTTAAAAACACCACCAAGAGAATAAGTAAGAAAATAGGGAAGTGGTGAAGGTTGGGTAGGTTATTTAAGGGAATATTAAACCTTGGGGGATGAATTTCACGCAGCTATGTCCTTAGTTATTTTTGCTAGGTTAAGTGTAGGAATAGACCATGAGATAGGAGACATGGTTCTAATTAGGATTTGTAGTACAAGGTGGGCAAGTTGTCTATTCCTAGCTTGGATGGTTATAGTCAATACATTGGATGTTCATGGGTGAAAAAGTTAGATACATACTTCAACTCAATTCCATGTTAAAGAATGACGCTATTAAGTACACCACATTGCACCTAGATGGAGAAGCACATGAGTGGTGGTACCATGACTTGGTCACTTTGGGACATGATGACATCACATCATACATTGATGTTACTCGGAGGTTAATTGATCTTATCGATAAGGACCCTAAACTACATTTTAGAGAATTGACACAATTGAGATAGGTTGGGTCAATTGACTCATACAAATCAAATTTCTAGAAACTCTCAGTTATGGTGATAGATATATCTGAGCGTAGGTTTATTATTTTGTTCATGAAAGGATTATTGAAACCTCTACTTGCTTGGGTTAAAGCACTTGACCCACCTAATCTACATGATGCAATAAAAAGAACATGTAACATAGAGTTTTCTACCCCTAAGGGTAAACAATATTTAGAGGATTCACATGCAAGACAACAAAAGAAGCCATTTCAAAAAGAAGAATCTCAAATTCAACCTTAGAGGAGCTTATAATCCAAAACAAACAAAGAAGATAAATCCAAGGAAGAACTTATAAGGAATATGTTGTGTTTCCAATGTAGGTAACCATGGACTCCAAGACATAAATGCCCTGGAAAGGAGCAGATACATTATGTTGAGGTGATTTTTGACAAGGAAGATACTATAGATCTAGAAAATTTGGGAAAGGATCAAGGTTAACAATTGGATCCTAAGGATACCAAGGGAGGTACACTTGCTTCTCTTTCTCGGTTACTAAGGTATAATCCCTTTAGGTTCCAAGGAGTTTTGTGTGGGCACAGAGTTATAGTACTTCTTAATGGGGGTGCTACTCACAATTACATTGATGGGGGTTTAGTGGTAAAAAGTGATTTGCACATAGAGTAATTTGAAGGCTTTGATGTGGTGGTGTAAGATAGGTTTACCATCCCTTATAAAAAGAAGATCAGTAATATCAGAATCCTCATTGGTGAGCACACATTTTGTGATTATTTTTATGTTATTGATTTAGGTGGGACTGTCTATTTTTAGTAAGTCTAATCTTTAATGAGCTCTTGAATATATTGGCACCTTCATATTTCACTTCTAGACTATTTCAACATCTTCCATAAATAATTAATAATTAAATAATTAATTATAAATTATTGGAAAAACATGAATTAAGAGACACCTTAAAATAATTATTTTTAAGGTGGTTTTAAATTTGAAGAAAGTGCCAGCTATAATAAATAGGAAATAAAATCATTTTACGAAGCAAAATGGTTTATTTAATTATAAAGTGATTAATTTATAATTTCTAGAAGGTTCTAAGAAGATTAGAAAAAGGGATAAAGGGTCTCATTCATCATGTTGATGCCTATTATCCTCTGAAAATGTTTGGTGAGCCTGTGTGTTCATTTCTATTGCTCAAGGAGTGAAATCCCTTGGGATCCCTCATTTTGGTGCAAAAGAAACATTGAACCCTAGTTGGAAGGGTTATTTCAGTGACATGATTTATCCTCAAACTCTAGTAGTTGCAATCATAGGTACCAAGGAATATTTTCAACATACTAGAAATTATTCTGGTATTGGCCGTACAAATTGGGAATATATCACAGGTCATTTATCATAGAGTGAGCGCATAAGGTTGATGCCATAGATGGAGGATTGGTGTGTTAATTTGGAGGTAGTTTTGGATCTTTGGGTGCAGATCATGGGGTTTCCCAAACCCATATATTATTGGTTTCCATATCACTAATGGGTGCATAGGTATCTTGGATGTTAGAAACTAGTATTCTTCATTCTTGTACTTTTGATTTTCTGAGACAACACACACACACACACATATAATTCATTTTGGCATGGTTTAATGATTAAAATGTTTTTTAGCAAGACAATGGATGCATATAAAGTGTTTGTTAATATGTCAATGACATTTTTCATGCATGACATCTATTTGAAAATATGCCCTTGATTAATAATATAATTGCAAGCATTTAAGTGATTGAAATCAATTTTCTTTCATAATAGACTGCATACAAACTATATGACAAAATGCCTACAAGCTAAAAATCATAATTTTGCAAGTTTGGAACATTATCTCATTGTTGGGGATATTTCATAAGTTTAAAATGTTTACAGGTTTGTGAGATTTATTATTAGTTGCCATTGTTCCTCAGTATTTTCTTCATCATTCCTACTTGACATCATAAATTTATGGTATTTGCGGCTTTTAAGACTGATTTTTATGGTTTTTTATCCCTATGAATGTTTGTGATCAGTGGAATGCACAAGTATCATAAACATTTCCTCAGTCTCACATCCAAAAATACCCATTTAGATTGATAACACTCTGTTGAGGATGACTTTCACTCTATACTTAAAACCATGCTAAAATTCTTTGACTATTAGTATCAAAAGAAATCTATTAATGGCAATCCATTTGAGAGGGTGTTCCAAGTAGGTAAACATTAATATCTAGTATATAACTGAAAACATTCATTATAAAACAAGGAGCCTTATGTGGTAAAATGTTCAAAAAAATATTTTTTTGTTGTAACAATGGAAAATTAGCATGTTTGCAAGTGGGAATGTGTTTGTAGGTGGTATTGAGGGAGAGAAAAATACATGTATTGGATGTTAAAGGATGAACAAGAAGAGTTAGAGAATTTAATGGTGATGAATACAATAGTTGTCCAAAGGCATGGGTGTCACGTGTTAATCAATACATTTATGTTTGGTATTTTAATGATATTTGAAAAAGATAGCCAATATATTTCCTAATATTAAGGGTTAAATGGGTTAAAATAATAAATTTTCTCTAATACCATGCTAAAATGCTTGATTGTCAGTATGCAAATAAACATCTTAGTGGCAATGCATTTGAGTGTTTATGCCAAGTAGGTAAAAATTAATCTATAGTATAGAAACAAAACCATTCAATGTACTATGAGGAGCCTCATGTGGCAACATGTTCACAAAATATTTTCTTTTCTAACAAATAAAAAATAGAGTGTTTGTAAGTTGGAATGCACTACTAGGTGGCATTGAGGGAGGATAAAATATACATATGGAATGATAAAGTCCAAATGAACATAGTTAAAGGAATTGATGGTCATAAATACAATAATTATACCTAGGCACAAATGCTGCATTTTAAGAAATCCATTCATGTTGGGGCTTTTAGTAATTTTCAAAAAATGATACCCAATATTAAATGGTCAAGGTGATAAAATAGTAAAGTTCCTATAATACATATTTGGGGTGTGTATGTGGCTTTGTGTTTCATATGCAAGACCTAAAATATTATCCAAGAATCATCTTTCTTACAAACAAAGTTAGAGGGGTCGTTTGATGTCACATGTTAAGTAATCCATGGTTATTCAACTGTTCTAGCCTTTTATTCTACCCTTATAACCATTTCTTCTCACTGGATTCACCTCCACTCAATGCCATCTTGATGTGGCATTGAATTCATTTTCTCCCTTCGGTGATGAGGAATGAACATTTCATCAAACTTTTGGTGTAAGAAATTGGTTCTTTTATGAAAATTAATGTTGCTTCATGGAGCCTCACTTCAGTGCATGTTTGTGCCTTTATCAACCTTTCCAAGTCACTCTCTTTTTTGGTGAAGTTGATTTCCTCTCGAGGCTCATGGACTCAACATCTCAATTATGAAGGCCTTCCCTTCCACTGCTTCCTTTGTCACCTTTGTGGTCATTGAATCATTAGATTCCCCTCCAAAAAATTTAAGCATCCTCAACTTGCTTGGAAGAGGAAAGATGGGGAGCTTGACTTGAGCTTCAAGTGGAATAATCACAATAAGTTTTATTGTCCTCCTTTCTCTTACATGGTGGGGTTGACTGAAGGTATCATGGGATGTCTAGGTCCTGCACTCCCTGCACTCCCTCCCCTCCCCCCTCATCTTGTAGAGGTCCCCCTTCCTCATCCTAGACCATCCCCTTCATGAAATATCCCCTGTAAGATAATATTACCTCTTGATCACTTCCTCCTCAAGGAGAATCTTCTTGGGTTCCCCCTTCTAGGCCATCTGAAGCGTCACATAGATGTTGGTGTCTCTTAAAAGAAGATATGTCATAGATCAGAGGCAAAATTACTAAGGGTAGAAGCACACTCTCATCTGCAATGGTTCTCAATGGACCTTGGAAGATCTTCTCTCTAGAAGAGGGTGATGGGAAACATATTCCCTTCTAGAGGATGGTTAATAGGCCTTGGCTTGGGTGTTGCATTTTTTAACTCCCACCTTTAGGGAAATCTTGTGTTTCTCTGTTGTCCTTCCATTTTAGCAAATTTTTTATGGTTTTGGCTGAAATTAATGGATTATGTTTCTATCTCCTTGGAAGTCTATGTTCTTAGTGCTTTTTGTCTCATCTTTCATTTCATTTTGTTATAGGGAATGGTCCCTTGGTTGTGTCCCATGCTAGCTCATATCTCTGATGAAAAGCGATTTACCCTATCAAATAAAAAATAATAAACATGGATATATTTATCCAGAATATGTTTTTTTTTCATTTTAGGTTTTCCATCTATGTTTAAGGTTTACAACTAATTTGTAGTTAGAAATAAAGATGATTAGTAGCTGGGTTATTGTTGGATATAGAGATTTTTCCATTAAACTTTTGCTCTTTTTAAGGAGGAAATAAAATGGGATGTGTGGGTACTCTTGAATACATCTTTTCCTATTGAGGCACAACTTCCTTAGTAGAATTTGCCACTATCCCAAGCTGGACCTTCCAAAGAATGGTTGAAGATCTTATATTGGAAGGTCCATGGGTTTTAAAGAGAGTATAAGGGTGTTTGGAGGAGGTTTCAACTTACATTATGAGTTGGCTGGCATCTGGATATACCTGCAGATTGGATGATATTTGAGAGATAATTATATACAAGTGATTCACAATATTATCCCAACACCTTCAACATTATTTTTACCATGGTATTAATTGAAGTATTTTGGCCACAAAGATGCATTTTACCATGCTAACATGTATCCAGAACAATACACATATGTCCAAAGGCAATGGAGAAAAGATGAAATTAACATATTATGTGCCATAATGGCTTTTGGAATGGGTATTAAGAAACCAGATGTGAGGTTTGTTATTCATCATTCCTTGACAAAGTCCACTAAAGGTTATCATCAGGAATGTGGTCAAGCTGGTTGGGACAACCTTCCTTCATCATGCCTTCTTTACTAAAACTATGGTGATTACATCCGAGTAAGGCACATAGTTACACAAGGAACTTCAAATAAAAATGAAATGATCTCTATACGAGGTCATGGAGATTTGATAAATTCAAGGATTATATTAGAGACAAACCTTAAGAATCTTTTAAAAATGGTTAGTTATTGTGAAAATTTGGTGAAAAAACTTAAAGAGGATTTTATAGTGGTATCAGAGCCCATAACTTCTTGCCAGCCTGTTGGGTTATTTGCATGTCATTTTTTCTTGATGCATGTTAGTGGTCAACACTTGCATGTTGGTATTCAATGTTGCATGTTAGTGATGCACACTTACAAGTTTTTAAACTTTGCATGTTAGTGATCAACACTTTCTTGTTAGGATTCAACATTGCATGACAATGATCCACACTTGCATGTTGGTTTTAAGCTTTGCATGTTAGTGATCGGCACTTGGATGTCAATTTTGATCATTGCATGTTAGTGTTCCAGACTTGCATGTAAATTTGGTAGAGAAAAATGACAATTTATGTGGGTTTGTGATAGCAAAAATTTCCTATGTAGATGGGAGGGTCTCATAAGTATTATTTTAGATGGAGTCCCAATGATCCACATGAACCACTAGAGATTGAAGAAGAAATTTCTATTGTATATTTGTTTGGTGAGAAAGCAATAGGGAAAATGGGTGATATAAATGAATAAATGAATCATAGTACCAATGATATACTAATTGATTTGGCTATAGGACAAAATCAATTGGTTCAACTTATGACCTAAATGATGCAAACAATGAATAACAGAACTTAGGGTGATCATGCTAACAATGGTGATAATGGAAATAATGGTGATAATGAAAACAATGGTAACCATGAAGAAGGGAGTAATTCTAATAATCTAGATAATAGACCTAGGACAACCAACATAATTACTCTTAGACATTAATGCATAAATTCTTAGAAGCACCACCAAGGGAACTAATACTACAATAGGGAGGTGGTAAAGGTTGGGCATATTATTTAAGGGAGTATCAAACCTTGGGGGATGAATTTAATGAAGATATGTCCTTAGTTGAAATTTTCCAGGTTAAGTATAATAATAGGACATGAGAAAGGGGAGATGGTTCTAATTAGGATTTACAATGCAAGCTGGGCAAGTTGTCTATTCCTATCTTGGATGGTTTTAGTCAATACAATGCACATTCATGGGTGGAAAAGTTAGATACACACTTTAAACTCAATTCCATGTTAAAATCTGAGGCTATTAAGTACACCACATTGCACCTAGATGGAGAAGTGCATGAGTGGTGGTATATCGACTTGGTTACTTTGGGACATGCTAGTATCACTTCATACACTGATTTTACTTACAGGGTAATTGATCATCTTGACAAGGACCCTGAACTACATTTTAGAGAATTAGCACAATTGAGATAGGTGGAGTCAATTGACTCATACATATAAAAGTTCTAAAAACTCTTAGTTATGGTGACAAATATATCTAAGCATAGGTTGATTGTTTTTTCATGAAAGGATTGTCAGAACCTCAACGTGTTTGAGATAATGCATTTGACCTACCTAATCTACATGATGCAATAAGAAGAGCATGTAACACTTTATTTTTCTACCCATAAGGGTAAATACAGCTTAGAGGATTCACATGTAAGACAACAAAAGAATGCCTTTAAAAAATAAGAAACTCAAATTCAACCTCAGAGGAGCTTACCATCCAAAACAAACAAAGAAGACGAATCTAGGGAAGAAATTATACGGAAGAAGTTGTGTTCCCAATGCAGGGAACCATGGACTCTAGGACATAGATGCCTTGGAAAGGGGAAGATACATTATGTTGAGGTGATTTATGATGAGGAAGATACTATAGATTTGGCAAATTTGGGAAAGGATCAAGATAAAAAATTGGATCTTAAGGATAAGGATACCAAGAGAATTACACTCGCTTCTCTTTCTGGTATACCAAGGTATAATTCATTTAGGTTATAAGGAGTTTTGTGTGGTCACAAAGTCATATTACTTATTGATGGTGGAGCTACTTATAATTACATTGATGGGGGATTAGTGTTAAAAAGTGATCTGCACATAGAGGGATTTGAAGGCTTTGATGTGGTGGTGAAAGATGGGTTTACCATCCCTTGTAGGAAGATCAATAATCTCTAACATCCTCATTAGTGAGCACACAAATTATGATGATTTTTATGTTATTAGTTTAGGTGGGACTGACATACTGCTTTGAGTTCAATGGTTATATTCACTGGGTGAAATTTCTCAAAAATATCAGACCATGGAGTTGAGTTTTCAAAATGAAGGGAAGTAACATTGAAGGGCATTCCTTTCCCTCTACCTCATCAAATTATAGATAAAATAATGGAAACTATTAGCTCCAAATGTTCAATCATAACCATAGGTAAGCAATCAAATTGATACTTGCATGACAGGGGAGATGAAATTGTTGATGAGGTTAGAGGTTTATATTTAGAACAAATACAAGATAGCAGATTTTCACATGGTTATGGCCATCAGTCAAAGGCTTTAAAGGTGAAAATAGAAAATATTTTATTTAGTTTTTAAATATTTATTAGAGTGGTGCAATGGAATTAGGGAAGAGTAAAACTGATGTTATGGGAGTTTGTTGAATGCTTGTAAAAGTTTGTTGTAATTTTGGCAAGTCATTTGCAGGTGGAATGCATCATAGTGTAGCAAACAAGAAAATTCATAGACCTCCTAAGCTTATTTGGGATCCTTGAATTTCAAAGAGTCATATCATGGATTATTCAATGATGAAGTGGATATTGCTTGAGGATAACCAATCTTTGGGAGGGAAGGACTGTAATGTCCCCTTCTGTGGAGTAGTTGGAAATGACCCATTTAGCCTTTCTTTTCTATAGGCTAATTTTGGGCTTGATAGGGAATAAATTAATTAATTAAATTAGTTTATCCAATTAAGTAAAATTTTGGATGACTTTATTTTAATTAATTTAATAAAGTGACTTAAATGTTTTAAAAGAGAAATCTTATAAAGTCACTTTATAAAAGTGCATTAAATGATACATTTTGAGTAGGAAATAAAAAAAGTAAATTTGGTAAAGTTCTAGGGGAAATTATAAAAGGATATTTGAAGGCTCATTTCGGACATGATTTTTTATTTTTTTCTATTATGGAGTTTGAGATTTGAGCTTGAGCAAACCCTAGGATAAAATCCCTAAGGGTATCAGTTTCAATAGAGAAACATTTTCCCTAGCTGATTGCAAGTAGAATCATATAGGTTTCACATAAAAGGATATAGAGTTCTTAGTTGATTGCATGAAAACCCATTTCAACCAACCTCAATAGATTCACTCAAGATTCATAAGTTCTTCTATTACTATGGATTTTAGAGTTACAATGTGCAAAGAGATATATCATTTTCAGATTTAAAAAAAGAGAATATTAGTTTGGAGGGGTACACCATATTTAAGAGTATTTGTTCATCTGCTACTTTGGTTTATTAGTTTCATTTTTCCTTATTGGGTCACAACATCCTTAGTGGAAGTTGCCACTATTCCAAGTTGCACCTTCCCAAGAATGGTCATAGCTATTGTATTGGAAGGTTCATGGGTTTGAAAGAGAGTATAAGTGTGTTTAGAGGAGTCATAGACTTACCTTATGAGCTAGCTATTTCTTAAGGCATCTAAATATACATGTTGATTGGATGATATTTGAGAGCTGATTGTATAGAATCGATTCATAATACTATACTAGCACCTTCAACATTCTTTGTACTGCGGTATTAATTAAATGATTTTGGCCACAAAGATGCATTTTACCATGGTAACATGGATTGAAAACACCGTGCGTATGTCAAAATTCAATGGATCAAAGATGAAATTAACATAATATGGGCCACAATGGCTTTTGGAATGGGTATTAACAAACTAGATGTGAGGTTTGTTACTCATCATTCCTTGCCAAAGTCCAATGAAGGCTATCATCAAGAATGTGGTCGATCTAGTCACGTAACCTTCCTTCATCATGAATTCTTTACTACAACTATGGTGATTACATCCAAGTAAAGCACATGCTTATACAAGGATATTCATATCAAAATGAAATGCTCTCTATAAGAGGTCATGGAGATTTGGGAAATTTAGGAAGTGTAGAGTAAAATACTCTACATTTTATTTTTTGAGTTTCATTTGTGCACTCCAAGTTTTGTCCCTGTGCATTTTAGTTTTGAGGCAGTGAATTTTTTGACACAGAGCGCGAGCGCGAGTTTCATTTTTGCCTAAATTTTTTCTAAGTATCAAAGTTGAGCAGAAGCTGCCGAGTGTCATTAGTCAGGACACATTTTATAATTTCTATAAGTTGCGTGAAATGTGCCACATGTCCCGTTACAATCTAGTGAAATGCAACAAGTGTCGACATCTGCATTTCAAGTTTCTTATGAGTTTCAAAAGCTTCTTTCGATAAGTTTTTCTCAGTATGCACGGAGGGCGCCAAGTGGCAATTGTAAAAGGTTTCAATATGTTTTTTCTAAAAGTAGTGGAAGCCACCACGTGCCCATAGCTAAAGCTTAGTGGAAGCCGCCACGTGTCCCTAGCTAAAGCTCAGCAGAAGCTACCAAGTGTCAAGATCCATAGTTTCTTCATTTTGTTTCATTGTTAAAGTAAAGACTGTGGTGGGCCTCGAGTTTTTTTTCTAAAGTCAGTGGAAGACACCAAGTGTCACCATCTGTATGAATCTAAAATGAGTCATGAATGTTTCTACAGTGTAGCAAAAGCTCAATGAAGATCGCCACATGTCATCTTTTGCAAGACTCTCAAAAAGTATCTAAAAGCTTCTATAGACAAGCGGAAGCCGACATGTGTCATTTTTTAAAGATCAGCAAAAAGTGCCACCTGACTCCATTCCCCTTTTGAAGTTGCTCGGGCAAGAAGTGTTGTGGGTCCCATTTTCGGTAAGTTGATAAATTTTCAGAGCAACAGACTGTGACAGATGTCAAAGACGGAGCACTCTTGATACAAAGACACAATAAAGAGTATAATGCAACAGAAAGTGTCGTGTGTTTTCTGTAAGTGCTGTGGAAGTTGCCAAGTGTTATTTTCTAGTGCCTCCTGAATAATGAGATAGTTTTCAAGTGAGGCAAGCGGAAGCCGCCAAGTGTCCTCACCTGTTTCATAGTGAAAAGTGTCGTGTGTATCTAATTCAGCGAATGAACTTGCAGGGAGACTAAACGTTTCAGATCTAGAAAATATCTTTTGTTAAACACTTTCGGTTAAGTTCCAGTTTGGTTAGGCCGTTGGGATTTGAACTTGCAAAGAGGCCAATGTTAAAGATTCAAAATATATCTTTTTTTAAACACTTCCAGTTTAGTTATAGTTCAGTTAGACCGTTGGGTTGGGAACATGCAGGCAATCTAGAGCTAATCCGATGCTATACATATGGGTCAGAGATCATCAGATAGAATCATCAAAAGAGAGAATTTTTTACAAGAGATTGTTATCAAGAAGTTTTAGACTTTCTTGTTGTAGCCAGGAATATCATTTGCCTTTGTTCTATTTTCTTGAGTTAGAAAGTTTGTATAACTGTTCATGTATCTGTGCCTTTTATGTGACTGGAAAATTAATAAGACTGAATTCTGTGCCTTTGCTGATATTTTCTATGTTACTGCAAAAATCGTCTAAGTTGTGAGCCTTTGATACTATTTATTTTTTATCTTTTACATTGATCATGCATTGATTGCTCTTTAATGTAATTAAATCCTAAAGATAGCTTCACTGTGCTTAGTATTAAGGATTGAATTAAACTCAGGTGCATCTCCATGGTTAAGTTTTATTTCATTGCATTGGTGCTTTCCGTTTAATTTCTATCCTTTTTCTCACAATACATCTAAGATAAAGAAGAGCCAGCTTCTTTAAAAGCTAGAGGTCATTTCAGGTCACAAGTTACACATTCCTGAAACTTCCCATTGTTGGTGTTAGAAGTAGCGCAATTCTAAGCATCAACAAGAAGTATATTAGAGACAAACCTTGAGAATCTTCTAAAAATGGATAGTTATTGTGAAAATTTGGTGAAAAATCTTAGAGGGGATTTAAATAACCATGGTCCATCCCTCAGTGGGTAAGTGCACAAAGTTGGGGGATAAATAGTGCCCTGCCCGTGGACATGATTTTCATAAAATTTCAAAAATATAAACTTTTATAGATAATTTGAGATATCAACACTCAAAATTTGAAGATAGAGTAAGGAAATGAACTGTAGCATTTCAAGTCTAGTTTCCAAAACATTATTATTTTTTAAATGGTTAATTATAACTAGGTAAAACATCTAAAATTTGAAGAGGAACTCCTATTTTTTAAGAAAACAGAGTAGATAGATAGCTGTATGGACCACCATTTTTTAATCAACACTTAATATTGTTTGAAACCCTTTAGTGAACATTTAGATAAGATCTTCTAGTTTGTGACCTATAATTTTTTATATATTTTGAATGAATACTTTTTTTATGAATTTTGTAAGTAAATAGATCTTGAAAATTGACAAAAATGGATAGCCAATTGTATGCCCCCAACTACCTAAGAAAATGAAAATCAATTTTTTTTGAATGTCTGTATAATTAGTCCTAGTTTGTGACCGTATATCTTATTTTGCACATGTATCAATAACAAAAAAATTACATGAACATGTATAAGAATGTATATTTGCGGCATGTAGTGGCCTACAAAATGTATAGTTAGAAATCAACATAGTTTGAAACCTTAAATTAGTCCAAAAATTATAAAAATCATATTTTTGGAAAGATGAGAGTGTGCTTGTTATGATGGTATAAAGTTTTTAAATTTTACCATTGAAATTTGTAGTGTATTTGGTGATCAAAGTTGAATTTTGTTATTTTTTATAAAAACTCTCAGACTCAGCTATAGATTGATAGGTCCAAGTCTTTGGCTCAAGAATTCAAGCCATCCTTGAGCCAAAAGGCTTGGTGTTTAAATTCAAATTTAGATAGCATGATCACATTAATAAAATAATCATGTTAGCAACATGATCACATTAATAACGTGATCGTGTTATATCTTCATAATCTAAAAACCTAAATTTGGTCTCGATCACAAATTTTATATATGTTCTTGATATCCGTAATAGTGGTGTTCTTTCATGCGATATGGTAAAGGTCCTTGACCTTGGATATTGAATTAAGGTGTCGTGGTATCAAATTAGACTTCAAAAAATTTATGGACATTTTAATATGTTGACTTAACTACTTATAATTACTTGTTTTTAAGGTGTAACTCATTATACATTTTATGATATAACCGATTTTATCATGAGAGGTCATAAAATGCATTTTTAAACCTATGTACAAAACTTAGCCTTTGGAGTATTAATCTAGTTGTGAATTTGAAGTAAATTAGGGCTATTTTGATCCTCTTCACCCTAATTACATGACTATAAAATGTAATTTGGGGTTTGATCGGATCCGATTTCATGATCTCGATTGAAGAAAAGAAACATTATTTATATGCAAGTTTTACATTCATAAAATGTGGTTTTGAGCTCAATAGACTTGAATGTCATCAACTAATCAATGCAAATGTTAACTAGTTTAATTATTGAGGTAATTAGGGTCAAAATGAACCACGTGAACCTATTTTAAATTGTATATGATGTTATTTGGAGTGAAATTAACCCTAATTTCATGTCATATATAATTAAACAAAGAGTTGATACATTTAATCGGGGAGGCATTTGAGGCCAATTTAAACCCCTTCAAGAGCAAGATATGATTTGGGGAAAAATTAAGTTTGATTCTATCATAAATTGATCCAATTAGTCAATTTGTGTAATTAGGGGCATGATTTGGGTAAAATTGAGCTCCTAAACCAAATTTATGGCTCAATCAATTATATAATGTATGCAACATGTATGGCTTAATTGACACTACTTTTATCATAAATGAAAACATGAAGGCATTTATCACAAATAGATTCATGTAGCTCAAATTTTCTTCAATTACCTTAGCGATTAGACCCTATATCTTATACCTTAAACCCTAAACCTTGTACCATTTATCTTAAACCTTAAGCCATAAACCCTAAACCTCAAACCCTTTAAATTATATACCCTATACCCTAAACTAATCAATTTAGCCCCAATTAACATAGTTTATAGTAATAATTAGGTTGAAGGGATCAACTTGGTCAAAATTGCATCACTCATTATCATAATTGACTAAATAGCTCAATATTTGATGATGTGGGGGCTTATTGAGCCCAAAATCACATTCTTTACTATTAGATCTAGGTTTAAAGAGCTCAAATTTTCCCCAATTTTCTTTATGATTGTACCTTATATACCTCAAAACCTATACCTAAAGCCCTAATCCCTAAACTCTAAACCATAACTATAAACTCTTTAAACCCTAAACCAATGATTTTAGACCAAATTAACATCATTTAGACTCAGAATTAAGTTAACAGGGTTCATTTTGGCCTAAATCACATGATTTATTACTCCATTTGACTAATTCACTCAATCTACATGATGACATGGGGTATAATGACCACCCAAAAATACATTCTATAATTACAAATAAGTCCAAGTGATTCAAATTATCATCAATTATCTTTGTGATTAGACCTTGTGTAACCTAAACCCTAATCCTTATAGGTCTTAAACCCCAAGTCCTAAATTATAAACCCTATACCCTATATTTTAAACCCTAAACCAATCAATTTAGTACCAATTAACATCATTTAGAGTAATAATTAGATAGACATTACTTAATTTGGCCTAAATTGCATTATTCGTTGTCTCAATTAACTAATTGGCTCAATTTGTGATGACGTGGGAGCTAATTGAGCCCCAAAACACATTTCACCCTATGTACACCCTAAACCATATATAAATTAAACCCTAAGCCTAAACCATAAACCCTAGACACTATACCCTAAATTGTAAACCACAAGTTCCCTATTTACCAATCAAGTTAACCCCAATTAACATTCTTTGTAGTAAGAATTAGGTTCACATGGCATAGAATGATTAGACCTTATATACACCCTTAAACCTAAACCCTATGTCCTAATCCCTAATCCTTTAACCCTAAAACATAAATTGTAGTCCTTATACCCTAATGTCCTAATCCCTAATCCTTATGCCCTAGTCAGTAATCCCTATGCCCTAATGGCCTAATGCCCTGATACCTAATCTATATTAAGAATAATATTATTATGTTATTATTAATATAAACAAAACTAACTTTTCAACATCTATTTTTTTCCCAAATTGAGAATTTTGTCCTGACAAATATTATCTGCATACTTCTGTAGGACTTGTGAGACATGTGGACTTATTCGTACCCAACCTTTAAAAAGTTATCAATTGTCCTTGATGGGTGATGGACCACATTTGAGGAAGAGGAAGAAGTTGAACAACAAAACACTAGAGGAATTAGAAGAGTTGAGAGAGAAACACAAGATATGAATGCAAAAATTTCATTTAAGACAATGTATAAACCCTAATCCTGATGAACCAAATGCCATAGATAATGAGCCAATTGACAATAATGAATTAAAAAATGATGAAATTGAGCATAATGAATTGAATAATAATTAAATTGACCATAATAAAATGAATAATGATGAAATTGACAATAATGAATTAGATAATGTTGTAAGTTTACATTCAAAGTTCCAAGTTTTTGATTTTGTTGATGATGAGTTTATGTAGATGATTTACCCTCCATGAATGAATAATATTTGATGGAAATAAATAATTATGAAATTAAAAATCAAGAAAATTTCATGGAAACATATAATGAATAAATAAATAATGAAGAAAATGTCATACCACCTCTAAACAATGAAAGTAATAATGATTTTGAAACACCCTCTCACTAAATTCTATCATTAACAATACCTCCAAGAATTGTGCATAGAAAAAACAAGTACTTAATTGAAGTCGATGAAATATTTTAAAACCAATGCATAAAAAAATGTTTGATTGCCATTCAATAATTTTGGCTCAACAAATTTGGGTTAGTTTCTTTGATAATTTGGATTATGATAGTCAAATATGTCAATTATTTCTTTCATTGATAAAATTGATTAAGATGAGACCTATAATATACATATTAGGACTAAGAACATATAACATGGATGATGAAAATAATGAAATTATTAAAAAGATACATGATGCATATTATACTTTAGGCCCAAAATCACTCACCAAATTTTGTAATGCTACCCATCGTAAACTTACAACTTGTGCAGTGACTAAATAGGGAGAAAATGAATGCATTCAAAAATGAGTTGAAAATTTAATAAAAAAAATTAATGAAAGCAATTGAAAGATGTGAAAGACTTAATGAACCTAATACCAATGATCTATGGCATTCTATGGTAGATTTCCATGAAAGGACAAGGCTATATCAAATGCTGTCAAAGAGTTCCTTACTCAATTTTGGATAGACAATACAAGAGTTTCTCCCAATGTAAGAGATGTAGTGAAAACAAGATTTGATTCTCATAACCATGAACTGCATCTGAAACATTTCTTTGATGACTCAAACATAATTATACTTAAAGTTTTTGGAAAAACATCCACAAATTTTTATTACCCAAATATTTTTTGAATGGTCAAACATTTTTATGTAAAAATAAATCACACATGAACTTGTTGTAGGTAACACATTAAATTTTTAATGCATTATGATTTTTTTTTTCCATATTCATTGTAATTTTCATACTGGACATTGTTTTATAACAAATCATGTTTGGATTGAAATTATAGTATTTGTGGTGGATTGCTCAAATTCAAAAATTGTATCCATGAGGAGAGTAAAAGTGGAATTAGACAAGAACTAGTTGGTTTAAGCAAATATAAATCAGTGACTTATCAAGTAAAATATGGTAAATAATCTAAAAGTTGTGAGCTTATTATAAAATAGATCTACGATTCCAATTTTTTGGTCAAATTCAAGGAGAAACTTGTTTATGAGTATGCAAGGCACACACACATGGCTAGATGCTTGGATGAACATTTCAAGATAAACAAGAGTACATTATTACTTTGTTAAATTTTTAGTAGTTGACTTTGCTAAAAATTACACATTCAAACCACAAATGAAATTTCAATCGTAATATTACAACTCATCACAAGTTTCCATATTCATGCATATAACATTCATGCATGCATCTGATAGTATAGAGAAGCATCAAAAAATATTAAGGGAGTACCATTTATAAATCAACGATGACCGATCACATTGTTTAGAGTATGTGCAAGATTGTTTCTAAAAGTTACATGAATAGTTGAGTCACATGAATAGTTGAGTCACAAGAACATTAATTTCAATCAACATTACATTTGGTCAGACAATTACCATCACAATTCAAAAATATGTGTGAATGTTTTATTAGTTGAGCAAGATACAAGTTACGACTAGTGTAGAAAACATTTGGCATTTCACCAATGTTGGCCATGGAAAAGGGGAGCATGACATTGTTGGTCATGTGTAAAAAGAGTTGTTGCAAGGGAGGAGTTGGAATTTGAAAATGGTGACAATTTGATGGTTAAATGGTGTTATAAGAACATGTCATGGTGCTCAATAAAATTTTAGTATTTGTAGATATTTTTATTTAAAGTAGGAAGAACACTTGGCAAAGTATGAGGATTGTATGACTCTAATAGGTTCAAGTGAGGCTCACTCATTTTTTATCTCATAAGCAAGTTATTGGATTGTTCATATGAGACACATGGCATATTCTTATTATGCATACGTGGACTCTATTTGGAATGAGTGTAATTCACAAAAGTGGGTGGATGACTAGAGTTACAAACCTCTTATTCCAATCAACACATATTAGGATCCAACAACATTTCAACTTACAGATATGAATTACCAAATGACTTTGACCATGTATCTGATCTAATGTAGCCAAGTAGAATTTTTTCCATTATGTACAATTTTTTTTTATTATATATCTTCACAGTGTCACTACAATTTATTTTGTGTGATACATGGCATGTTTTTGTAGTTATTATAGATAAGGATAATGAAGAGGACTCATTACTACTTCTGTCGGTGTGTAGTGAGAAAGGAAAAATCGACTTCCCTAGTTATAGATGGAGAAAACATTAACTATCCCACTGGGTTAGTGGTAATCACTGAAACTTGGTTTTGATGATATCCTATAAAAAATTTAGATCAATAGTTGTTTGAAGGGTTTGAAATACACAAGAATATACTACATTATTCCAATTTGATTCTTGTAAAGAATATTCAATTATGAAAATATCATTGGAGGCCATTAAACATAAAACTATGAAAAGTTCGAGAGTCAAACTATGAAGTTATTCTTGATACTATCAAGGTTAGAACAGATCCTAGTGGTTCGTTGGATTGAAATATGTAGGTATATTGAATTTTCAAATATAGATGTAATCAATTTTACCAAATGTTTTTTTTTTGTTGGTAGTACATATGAATTTATTTTTTAATTACTTACTAACAATTTTTGTAGGTTAGTGGTGCCAAATAAGCTTTCACCTTCACATGGTTGGCACTGTTGGTAAAGAATCCCATATTTGTCAAGCTAAGAGAAGCTAACTTTTTAAATACTTAGTGTTTCTACTTCCTGAATGGTAATGAAAATGCACTTCTGGGTGGATTTGATTGTTGAGGCAATGAGAGAATGTGTAAATTGACTATCTACACATGATCAAAGTGATAGATTCTCAACTGGAGGTCTCAGAGGTAGAAATGGAAGTTGGAGCTCAATAAGTTGTCTATTCAATGCCAAAAAATTGCATTTTAGGACTTATCACTATAATTTGTGCCATGGATGATCTATAAACTTAAGCAATAATACACTTGCATATTTTAATTTTACTTTGCACTATTAATTTAGGGAATAATTTAAAAATTTGACCTGGAAAATATCAATTTAACAAGAATAATTCAAGAAATTCTTAAAACACAACACACAATTTGATAACAAAGTTCGACATGAAGGACTACGTCTCCGAGGCCTACATCGACCGATGTATTAGGAAAAATGCTTGAAACTTACTTACAAATATCTTAAAATAAAAAATGAAAATTGAAAAATTGTTCCTCGGGAAAAAATAATATAAGTCCCTTTTCAGACTTTCTCCCAATTCTGTCTCTGGCACTCTTTTCTACTTGTACAAGCTTTCTAGCTAAAGCCTTTAATAATGGCTGCTAATCTTTTCAAATGATTTTAAATAAAAAATCTCATGCTTTATATAGTGTTTAGGTTTGTAGCCCAAGTGGTTGGGCCTTATCTTTTTACACCAATGTGCTAGGTTTGAATCCCCTTTTCATTGTTTTCAGTTGACATTGTTTATCCATATATCCCACATTGAAAAGTGGAGGGACTTCATGGATATTTATATTCCATGAAGTTTGTGGTTAAAAATGTCAAATGTTTGGCATAAAATTTCATTTCGATGGGGTTTGTGAAGGCTTATGGGTTTCACGTACAATATGAGGCATGTAATGTGGAAGCTAAGACATGAAACATGGAAGATGGGTTTAGAACGTGACATGGAACATTGGTCATATGGAAACTTAGGGTATGATTATTTGGTATGTTTGGAACATTAGAGAAATAATATAAAATTAGACCATGGTAAAATAATTGGTGGCAAGACATGTGGTGGCTTGAGGACCCACCCCATGGTCCAATCTCCTCTCACCACTTGTCATCCACTCGCCAATTATCGACCACTCATGACTTATCAACATCTAACTGGATGTTCTACTAAATCCATTTTTTTTGTTGCTCTAGTTGATCTTTGACACATGATATTTTGTGCATATGGGCTCTGTTTTGTGAACCATGAGATGCACTAGAAAGCTCTCGATGAGCCTTTTTCCATGACAATGATCAACCTAAAATTTGACATCATCTTTTTCTGAGTGAATATGGATCCTCATATATCAATCCTCCCCACTGAGAAGGTTATTTGTCCTTAAAAAGTTGGTAATCAACTTGGTACTCAATATGAGGATCTTTTCTTGGCTTTGGCTCTCGACTCTGGCTTGGATGATCTTTTGAATGTTTGTTGGTTTCAGGTCTTCATATCTGAGTCTATGAAAATGTCACCTACTGTTATAAAAATCACCATTTTACAATTATCCTCTTACGATTTTACATAGTAACATATTTTACAAACATTGCCCTTATTGGGTCTTTACAAACACTATAATGATTACAAAGATTGGCCATACTTGGGCCTTATGAATTTATAAAAAATGCCTATATTTAGGTCTTACAAACATAAGGCAAATATGTATGCATATTTTCACTCTCTATATAGACTAAAATATACAACCTCTCTTCTGAGCTATTCCCGATGCTTCTCATGATGAAAACTTTATGTTACCCTGTAATGTTCCTATCTACAACATACATGAGTAAAGCATCATTTCCCTGTAACAGTCACTACTGATGTGCTTACATGAGATATTCTATCCTATCTTTTATAATGCTATACTAATTTTCATTCTTGGAAAAAGTTGTCGTTCTCAAAGACAAATATGGTTTACCTAAGATAATGCCACTAAATTCAAGTGGAACCACATCTAATTCAACTTCATCTAAAAAGTTGGCAGTAATTAAAAACTCAATTTCACATGTTTTATTTACATATAGACCATTACCATAATCTATTCTATCTAAAGAATAGGGTTGGAAATGTGGCTTAGTTTCCAATCATAGGGTTTCTACAACATCTTCTGAGATTAAATTCCTTTGATATTTTTTATCAAAGATAGAATCTATCTTAGAATTATTAACTATTATTCTTTTGAAGAAATGTTACTTACCTTTCCAGGGTGACAATTTCTAAATTGTCATCTTCTCATTGACTACCATATGCCTCACTGATGTTACCTTAGGTTCTGACAAGATGCTATCTTCTGCTTAATTGAAGATGTAGTTACAACCTTTGCCTGGGGTTGTGGATAAGGTTACTTATCTTCTTTTAGCATTTGCCCCTTATCATTGAATTAAAAACCAAACTTCATTTCTTCTTTAGATAATTTTTTTTGTTAGTTTTCCTAAACTTCCTTTTAGGACTCTTTTGTGCATAATCAAAAAATACATTTGAGTATTTCTTATTTTCATACCTTGATAAGTCATCGAAAGATGTCTCATTAGATTTAACTGTTTCATCTTTTGATAATGCTTCCTTAAACTCTTCAGGGTGTTCTGACTTATTACTTTAGTAACTCTTCAATTTAGCTTCTTGGGAATATTGTCCTTCACCTCCATATCTTAATCCTATATGGAATGGTCTCTTGGCCACTTGGATTGGTTGGACAATCCCTTGACCATTAATTCCAAGGCATTTTCCTTCGAATCCTAATTTAGCTAAGAACTTAGAACCTATTCCCTTCGTGTGCTTTTTAAATGTATTAACACATGACTTGGACAAATGTTTAGGGTTAGTACATTCAGTATCCCTAACATTGTGAATATAGCTAGAAGAGTTGATTTCATTATTTTCATCTTCAGAATGTACATCAAAAGATACATTGATAATTGGAGCTTTATTTTCTTCCAAACTTACAACATCATTTTCATTAATAGGACTAGCAGGAGTATATGAATTAGAAGGATCACTACTATAGCCAAAATGTACCTTTATTGTCTGGCTTATCCTGAATTCAATCTCATAGGTATGATTAGTCATCAGTTGGATTCCTTCTCCTAATTTAGTGTTTCTGGCATGTCAAGATGTGAGAAAATAATGACCCAAAGTTATCTCCTCAACTTTTCCTGGAACTATATCAAGAGCTACTTGATCAAAGAATAGCCCTCTGATGCCAAAATGCAGGTTACCATAAGGAGTCGCATATCCATGTACTATGCTATCATCGCTTCCAATTTTTATAGTGTGGGGCAATGGAAGAGTCCTTATTTGTAGACATTGTGTGTGACCTTCAGTAATATAATTGGTTCTAGAACTCTTGTCAAAATAGATCTGTATGAACTTTCCTTCAGTAATAGTAGTGCATTTCTACATTTGAGTTTCTTTAGAGCATAACATAATTTATAGCACTTCCATCGACAACTATTGCATTAGAGACTCTGAAGTTTCTTGATGAGGTACTATGGGTTAGATTTATTAACTGCTACTGGACACAACTGGTGCCTTAGCTCTCTTCTCTTTCTACCTTCTAACCATAATAGAGCTTGTGTAGGATGTAGAATCCAACATTGCTTGGAAATATGACCTCATCGGTCACAATATCTATAAATCTCTAAATATCCATGAATCCTCTTATTTTGTTGATGATCTTATTATAGTTATACTCATAGTACATCAATGCTCTATTGGAGCCTCTCAATTTACTGTCCCTATTGTTGCTCTATTGTTTTCCAAATTTGTTCTTGAGATTATAGGTATCGCATTATCGCAGTGATAATGGTAATTATTAACAACTGAATATGAGCTAGCATTGGATCTATTGTTGTATAATAAATGATTTTGGTTAAAACAACAAAATTGTAAATTCACCTGCAAATTTAGTTTTGATATCAAACTTGATGTTCTAGAGCAATGTCTACACAAAAGTTAACCTAACACACTAACCACAATGATACCAACCTGTTCTTTAAACTTAAGCAATAATATGCTTGCATATGTTAATTTTGATTTACAATATTAATTTAGGGAATAATTTAAAAAATTTACTTATAAAATATCAATTTAATAAGAATAATCCAAGAACTTCACAAAACACAACACACAATTTGATAATGGAGTTCGACATGAAGACATACGTCTCTGGGTCCTATATCAATCGATGTATTAATAAAAACACTTTAAAATTACTTAAAAATGTCTCCAAAATGAAAAATGAACAACTAGAAAATTGTTCCTTGGAAAGAAATAATATAATTCCCTTTTTGAACTTTCTCCCAGTTCTACTTGTAGCACTCTCTGCAACTCATACAAGCTTTCTATCTAAAGCCTTTAACAATGGCTGCTAAGCTATTTAAATGATTTTAAATATAAAATATCATGATTTATATAAAGTTTAGTTTCGTAGCCCAAGCGGTTGGGCCTTATCTTATTACACCAACGTGCTAGGTTTGAATCCCCTTTTCATTGTTTTCAGTTGGCATTGTTTATCCATATATCCCACATTGAAAATTGGGGGGACTTCATGGATATTTATATTCCACGAAGTTTGTGGTTAAACATGCCAATAGTTTGGAATAAAATTGCATTTCAGTGGGGTTTTGAATGCTTATGAGTTTCACATGGAGTATTTAGTTGAATTTTGGGTTTCACATGGAATATGAGGCATGTAACGTGGAAGCTAAGACATGAAACGTGGAAGGTGGGTTTAGAACGTGACATGGAACATTGGTAATGTGAAAACTTAGGGTATGATTATTTGGTTTATTTGGAACATTTGGGAAATAATATTAAATTAGACCATGGTAAAATAATTGGTGGCAAGCCACGTGGTGGCTTGAGGACCTACCACATGGTCCAATCTCTTCTTACAACTTGCAATCCAATCACCAATTATCGACCACTCACCACTTGTTAACATCCAACTGGATGTCATATCCAAACCCATTTTTTTTTGCCCTAGTTGATCTTTGACGTGCAATATTTTTTGCATATGGGCTCCATTTTGAAAACTGTGAGATGCATGGGAAAGCTCTCGATGAGTTCTTTGTCGTGACTATGATCAACCTGAAATTTGACGTCTTCTTTTTTGGAGAGAATATGGATCCTCCCAGATCAATGGATTTCTCTCAAAGATTAAACTTGAGTGATTTGGGGTGTAATTAGAGGGATTCAATAGGCAGGGGAAGGATTTTATAGTTCATGGAAATGACTTACAAGTTTCATTTTACACATGTTTGAACTTAGGCTTAAAAAATGTTTTTTTCTTATATTGTGAAGGGCATTGTTAAGGCCAAAATGGGTGGTGGGTTTGTCGATCAGGTGTGATGGGAGGTTAAGAACCTAGTCTTGGATATTATATACCCCCTTAGACATGTTGTCATTGCTAGTTTTTGGTCAAAAAGCATCATAATCAGAGTTCTACAACCACAATTTCAACTTTGACAATATTTGTTGTTAGTGTTTTCACACTCCTGAATGGTAGTGAAAATGTACTTTTAGGTGGATTAGAATGTCATGGAAATGTGAGCACATGTAATTCTACCATCTAGATGTGATAAAAATAATAGATTCTCAACTAGAGGTCCTAGATGCAAAAATAACAATTAGAGCTCAAGAAGTAGTCTATTCAATGCCAAAAAGTTTCATTTTAGGATCTTTCACTGCAACTTGTGCCACATATTTCTCTCAAAGTTTCCACATGTTTGTTATAGGGTACAATTAGAGGGATTCAAGAGGGATGGGAGGGATTTGAAAATTCATATAAATGACTTAAAATTTTCATTTTACGTGTGTTTGAACTTAGGCTAAAAATTCCATTTTTATTATATTGGAAAGGGTGTTCTTGAGGCCAGAATGCGCAGTGGGTTTATCAATCGAGCATGATGGGAAGCCAAGAACTTGGTCTTAGAAATTATCCACACCCAAAAGTGTTGGAAGTGCTATGTTTTTGGTTAGGGAGCATCAGAATCAGATTTCTATAACCACAACTTTAACTTTGACAACATATGTTATTAGTGTTTATGTTCTCTTGAATTGTAGTGAAAATGTACTACCAAGTGGATTTGAACATTGTGGTAGTTTTAACATGTGTAATTTGCCTATATAGATGTGATCAAATCAATAAATTCTCAATTGGTGGTCTTGGAGGTAGAAATGATAGTTAGAGATCAAGAAGTTATCTATTCAATGACAAAAAGTTGTATTTTAGGACCCATCACTACAATTTGTGCCATAGATTGTTCTTGAAGGTTCCACCTAAGTGATATCAGGTGAAATTAAAAGGATTCAAGAGGTAGGTTAGGGATCCGATGGTTTTTTTAAATTAATTACAATTTTATTTTTATGCATGTTTAAATCTAGGCTAAAAAACTACATTTTTCTTGTTTTTAGAAGGATGTTCTTGAGGCCGAAATGGGTAGTGAGTTTGTCGGTCAAGCATGATGGGAGTCCAAGAACCTGGACCTAGATGTTATCTTCTCCCTTAGACATCTAGGCAGTGCAATTTTTTGGTCATGAAGCATCAGAATCAGATTTATGCAACCACATCATCAACTTTGACAAGATATTTTATTAGTGTTTATATGCTCCTAAACAGTAGTCAAAATGTACTTATGGGTGTATTTGAATGATGGTGGTGTGATCACTATAATTTTCCTATTTAGATGTGATCAAAGTGATATATTTTCAATTAGAGTTCCTATAATAATAAATGACAGTTGGAGGTCAATAAGTTGTTTATTTAATGCCAAAAAGTTGCATTTTAGGAACCATCACTGTAACTTGTGCCACATATTTCTCTCAAATGTTACACTTGAGTGCTCTGAGGTGTGATTTGAGAGATTATAGAGGTAGGGGATGGATGCAAATTTTCATGGAAATGACATTCAAGTTTTGTTTTATGGATGTTTGAACTTCGGCTAAAAATTTCTTTTTTCTTGTATTAAGAAGGGCATTCTTGAGTCTGGAATGGGTGGTGGGTTTGTCGATCAGGTATGATGGGAGGACAAGAACCTAGTATTGGATGTTTTCTACCCCACCTTGTTGGAAGTGCCATTTTTTTTATCAGGATGAGATATTTGCATATTGATACTTTACTTAGAACTAATATTTTTTGCTTGCACTTATTGTTAATCATTTTATGGTTGAATGGAAATTAATTGTTTCTTTTTTAATGATGCAAGGAATCTGTGGTTAGCAAATTCAATTTTCTAGTTGCAAGTATCTACAAAAGTCTTGAATTTTCCTATACCTTGGGTGTATGCTCTTGTAGAAACCTTAGAAAGCATCTCTCATGCATATAGTCTTCCTCTCTCTTGTCCAACACCCTTCACCTACCAAATCATTCACTCCTCTCACACAAACATCATCCTTTCCTTTTACAATTTTCATAAATTCATCCTCATCTCTTTCAAACTTGTCAATATTCTCTAGGCTCATAGACCTAGTGCATGGTTCCAAGTTCTTATCCTCTCTATAAGGATTATATAGCACACATACTCAATTGAATTCTCTAACACACCTAATCAGATAGCACAATCTTCAAGTCACAACTCTTCATGCATTTACTCTAGTCTCCTACATATGACTGAATGTATAATATCAAGGTTTAGATCAAACTTATACCTTCAAAGCTTATCTTGATCATTCCAAAGGGTTAGAAGACACCCATACAAGATTGAATACTTACCAAATAACCTCATGAAAGCTAACAACTTAATCAAACTCTTTCCATAGGAATGTAGTAATTTGTATATCACTACTCATACTAAGAGATCTTGTATTGGGTTATATTAACACTAAACATGAAAAAAGAACCTTGAAGGACTATCATGAACTCATAACCTATTTTAGTCACTTTTTCCATTATTGATATTCCTCAAAGCACCTTTACTTGAGGGTGAAACTACCCCTATATCTGCTTGCAACCACTCAATCCTCCACACACTTGCAACTTAGCATGGGATGTTATCTCTAGTCTTCAATGATACTATCAAACATCAACATATATTCAAATACATTTGAAATATAATGATAAGGAGGTTATTCCACTAGATAACACATCTTTTATTGATCTTCATAAATATTTACAATATGATCCATTGTCATATCCTTGTCCTCATAGAAAACACAATTTTCCATCTTCTTGATCCATCTATCCCTCTTTCCTAAACCTCCTACCTACTATACTAACTCATACTACTTCCCCCTACTCTCATAAACCACACAGACCTATGTAAATCTCTCTATCCCTTTTCTCGAACACTTTTACATGAAAGTGTATTTTTACTGTTCGAGGTGATTTGGAGGCTAAAATAGGTTTGTGATAGAAGATATTGTCGATGATCAGTTGTACGAGGCCTCACACCCTTAAGGGATAGGCCTAGAAAGATATAGAACTATTAATTGGCATTGAGTTGGGTTTAGAGACCTCAATGGGGAGTTGAAGTACTTTAGGAATGAGGTGTTGAAGGTGCTGAAGGAGTGAAGTGTTGAAGGGTTAGAAACTAGTCTCAAGAATGTGCATTAGGCCTATTAGGCCAAATAGCCCTTGAAGGGAAAAAGTGCAAGAAATTTTAAAGGAGTGTGGAGGCCTTTGGAATTAGATTGAGTGGATTTAATGAAGGTTGGATAGGTGGATATAAGAGCTAGACAAAGTGTTCTTGATAGTATTAAAGAAGAGGAAGGTATCTAGGCATAGCCAAGCCTAGGGATTGTATAGTGAGAGATTGTGAAAAGTGAATGACAAAAGGGGTAGGTTGGAGGATAGTAAAGGAGTTGAGTGAAAAAGAAGTATTGATAGATATTACTCGAGAGGTGATAGAAAATATAAAGGAACAAGAATCATAGAGGACATAAAAGGAAATAGATCCAGGTGAAGGTGAAAGATCAGGTTTGTAGATATAGGTATCAAAGTGAGAATTTTGTAAGGATTTATAAATGATTTTATGTCTCTGCACTATACAAGTATGAACATGATTGGGTATAGGCCTTAAGTAAAATCAGAGTGTGCTAATGATCAATTGAAAAGTTGTAAATGGGTGATTTAAAACTAAAATAGAAAAGAGTGTCATCAGTTATTTCCACTACATAATCAAACAAAAACTTTCATTTAAATTTTTTTTGAAGATCAGAGATTTATAACATTGAAAAGAATAAAATTTTAATCCTTATTTGTGTACAACATAGAATATGAGATCCAAAAGATGATAGTTTGGAAGATCAAAACAACACTATACAATAACATTTTAAATTAAAATTGAATATAAATTATATATATTAACATAATTCAAATGAAAACTCTAAAAAAATCATGACACATGTATAATGTCAATAATACATAGATTGCCATCATATTCATATAGAAAATTATATCATTTACCAACATAGTATCTAATATCAAGGGAATGTCATATACACATATATAAATGCATACATTGCCATATAGGCATGCAAAAAAACACATCTCATGTAAAACATCCTAATAATCAAATAGCCTCCCTCTCTTTGCCTTCCTTGAGGAAGACTCTCCCTAGGATGCTCTACTGGTAGATGGATATCCCTTAGATGCCTTAGATTTCTCTAAGGTTTGACTATGGCTCCTACACTCATAACTCGCTTGCATCTAAACTTGTTCAAATAAAAGTATTATTACAAAATTAATATAAAATACATTGAACCCTTTGTTAAGAAATTAATTTAAACATGCACTTACTACAAGCTTGTGGTCTTGCTCAATCTTCTTTTGACACTCAAATGAGTCAGTGGAAGACTTAACTATATGAATAGGCATTTGAAATAGGGAAGAAACATGATAAGTTGTCCTAATAATCATTTAACTGGGACTGCCAAATGTCATGGAACAACCCTGCATACGTAATACATTCACATAAGTTATATTTGTGCCAAACATGTAATATAATTATTAAAGCAAATTTATTTTTATTATTCAAAATTACAAGTTAATATATACCTCTATCAGTTCTTGTGTAGATGACATTGCGGCAATAATGTCTATGTTTGTTTCACCTCGCAGTGATGGAGGAGTGTTTGAAATGTCAACTAAATGTAAACAAGGTCTCGCTTACTTTTCTATAATGTATCAAAGATATATATAGTTAGTTTTTTCCCTTTATTAAACCAAGAGTGTATTTAATAGCATTATACTTGAATTTTCAAATTCTCGATAGATAAATTTAACTTAGTTATAAGGAAAATATACATAGATTAAATTTACATAGAGCATAAGATTAACTCAAAATTTCACCTCTGTAAAAGTAAAAGGTGTCATCCTAACACAAATAGATGTAGTAGTGGATGGGCCAATAACTGGATCTGTATATGTAAACAATGGTTGTATTAAATCAAATCTTGTAAATGTGGATTGTGATGGTGAAGGCAATGTTTCCTTCTAGAACATAAAAAATTACATATATATCATTCAATTTATATGTAAATTAATTTTTAGATAAATTAAATTTGCAAATATAACTTAAATTTAATATGACATTTAAATAAAATATACCTGCATTTGTGTAGTGGATGATGTTTACATATCAAGTGTGTGTTCCAAAAAATCATCAATCATAAGTATATTATATAAAGCCTCTGAACCACTAATGCCATCATCATTAGAAGGTCCAGTGTATATATATCTAAAATATTTGTAAGGGTGGAGTTAGGTATGCACACTAAGTGGCATATCTCTAGCATCGGTATTTGAGATATTAATCATATGATGAAAAGTGTATCAGTGAGCACACAAAGTACATGTAAAGTGTCGATCTCCATGACCTCCTAAACTACATAGGAGATCTTAGGTTGAAATGGATTTTAGATACAGATCCTTGCAAGGCAATGAGGTGCACAACATGTACCTGTTCGATCCTGTATAGAGCCTTTCCTTTGGCCTTGAAACTCATTATAATCAAAATGGTTTAGAATCTCATTGAGAAGAACTCATAGTAGAGTTTCCTCAAAAAATAAAATGGGTGTTTATGGTTGTTACATGGTAGATAATCAAACACCATCCACCATTGATCCCCAAAATTGACTGTGATTAAATGTTATTGGCAGTGATGGATTGGGAAACATTTAGTAGTTATAGGAAATGGTGCATTGGTAGTTGAGTTAATGAATAAAACAAAAATGGAGGATTTTGATATGTCTTTGTTCTTGGCCTCATGTGCTAAAAATTTATCATCATAATAAGCCCTATAACTATCCTTATATGAAGCCCATTTGTCAATTTGACTTGTTATAGAGTCAATTTAACCTAATAATGAATCTAAGGAATTGGCTAGATAGGTGTGGTGGGTGCTGGTGAAATTGGGATCCCTTATTGTCCTAATTAATTCTTCACTTTCAATTTCATTTTCCACAATGTGGTTAACTAGACTCTCCTAACTACCTGGGGGATTTTGTAGAACTGTAGGAGGGTTAGGCTGAGGAACATGAGCATTAGGGGGAGGGTTAGGAGAAGGGTTACACTGAGAAATAGGAGGGTTAGTAGGATAAGATATTCAAAACAAATAAATTACCAATTAAACAATGAACATTTAACAAGAAATTATTAAAATTTAGGGTTATCAGGTGTAGACTTTTAGCACTTATCTCTTCTACATGGCAGCATCATTAATTAATCGATGTGTCGAGCTTGTTGGGACAATTTTTTTCAAGGTTTGGCCTCACTAAGGTAAAAAAAAATCGTGAAGTGGAGGAGAGTGAGGAGAATAAAGAAATTGAATATAAAATGAGGAAATTTTGCATTCGAGTTAACTTTTTTATTTTTGATAAATGATATAGGGAACGCGATCACATTTTTACTTTTACAATAATAAAATCACATTATGTATTAATGCAATCACGTCATGAATTGATAATTACCAAACCATAATAAAAATAATATAATAACATAATGTGAATAACATGATCGTGTTATTGACATTACATGATCATGTTATATGAAATATCCACAGAGTTATCCCCCAACTCCATGCACATACCCTAATATTCCAGCACATTCTTCTTAATTAAAAAATGAAATAAAAATATAGCTTAACCATAACATAGATTTTAATATGTCTCTTCAGTTTCCATTTCATATCCACTTAACTTCTGAAGTCATCTATATTCATTTTGGATCCAATGAATTTTCCAGTCAAAGCATTTTCCATTTTGCATAAGTAATTTCTATTTGTGAGACTTTCCAAGATTTTGGAAGAAATGCCTCCCTGTTTATTTGAGAATCTAGTAGGATTTCCAATGACATTGCAATAAATGGGTTTGAAATCTAAAATGGAACAATCATGTGTCAGATTAACTTGGAATGCCCAAAAAATCAGCTGATTTAGGATTTGAAAATAAGATGGGAAGACCAAATCACAAAGAGGTTTGAAACAATTAAATAGAGAAAGAAGTTGCAAATGGGAATCAAAGTACTATGCAGTTAGTGGGTCAAAATGCTAAACTAAGCTATGGAAATGAAATTTTTTTCTTGGAATATAAAAGGGCTTAATAATCCCAATAAATAAAGGATGCTCAAAGAAATTATAGACCTAGATTTCTGTCTATTCAAGAAACTAAAATATCAGAAAATACTCTTATCAAGATAAAAAATAAATTATAGAATAAAACTTTCTCATTTGTTGTCAGCTCTGATGGGGCATCATGTGGGTTAGCTACTTTTTTGGATCCTTAAGTTACTGGTGGGGATATTTTTAATCAAAACTAGTCATCATTTGGGTATTTTATTCACCATTAAACATGACAATTATGTGTGTTTTTTTTCAAATATATATGGATCCCAATTCACACACTGGGAGGACTCTCTAGGAAGAGTTGAAATAATTTAGAATATATTACAAGAATCGCTAAATGGCTTTTAGTTAGATATTTTAGTACTCCATTATTGCTACTACAAAATAAAGGAGGAAGCCATGATTATACAATCAACATGGAGGCGTTAGCTAGATGTATAGCTGATAGTGGCCTCCTAGATTTGGAGTTAAGAGGAATGGGACTCACATGGACAAATAGGAGAATGGGGGATAACCTTATACAAGTCCAATTAGATAGAGCTCTAGTCTCAATTGATTGGATCTACATGCATGGAAATTTCTTATCTTCCCTACGAAGAATTGACTCGAACCATAATATCCTTTTGTTGAATATAAAAAAGAATATTAAGAAATCCAACACACCTTTTAGATTGAAAATATCTTATTTTCCTTGCGAAGAATCGATTTAGACCATAATACCCTTTTGTTGAATATAAAAATGAATGCTAAGAAATCCAATAAGCCATTTAGATTTGAGAATATGTGTCTTCAACACCAGGAACTGGAGTAAAGAATTAAAAAATGGTGGAATGTCGAGATTAAATGGACATCCATGTTCAAAATCTATGGAAAACTTAAGACTGTATAAAGCAATCTTAGGAAATAGAATAAAGAATCTTTTGGGAATATATTTGAACAAAATAAAATAATATCAGAGGAGCTAGATGATTTAGAAAATCAGATTCAATTGAAAGGCATGAATAAAGACCTATTTAACAAGGAAAAATGATTTTTTTCTGAGTAGAGAACCATTATAGCTAAGGATGAAACCTATTGGAGATAAAATATGATGTCTCTATGGCTAACAAATGGTGATAGGAACACAAAATTATTCCACTTTATACTCTTAGATATAGGAGTTGTAACAAGATCAGGGAGACAACTAAATAAGATGGTAGTGTGAGGTCAGATACTAAGGTTATTAGGGAAGAGGTTATCCTATTCTTGAAAATTCTCTCTAGAAGAGTGAACTGTAATTCTGAAGTGAGGAAATAAATATTGGACTCTATTCCATCAATATTTATTCAAGATGACAATAACGCTATTGAAGGTCAAGTGTCTCTAGAGGTCAAATTTGTTATTTTTTCCATGGATGGCAATAAGGCTCAAGGGAAGGACGACTTTACTACAACTTTCTTTCAACATTTTTTTTTGGAAATTATTCAGTTTGATGTTATTGTTAGAAACTCAAGATAATTTCTCCACATGCAAGCAATTAACTACCAGTTAAGAATCAGTTGGTTAACTGATAGTTAGAGATCAATTAGCTCAAGTAGTTAACAATTAGTTAGTTAAGTAGTTAGAAGATTAGTTAAGGATGAGTTAAATAATTAGTTTATTTTCAATTATTTTTGGATTCAATTCTATTTAAAGAGGCCTTGGGAACAGCATTCTAAGTAAGGAAAAATTGAAGATCAATAAAATTCTTATTTTTCAAGAAATTGCAGTAGCAAGTGGTTCAGTTTTTGTTTTATTTGTTTCAGTTCTTGTCTTGTTCAGTCTCTTTTAGTTTCTACAAATTGGTATCAGAGCCAGGTTAGAAAGAGTAAAGCCAGCAGTTTGGAGCGCAACAGAAGAAAAAAGCTAGCAGGGAGCGAAGGAGTGAAGCATAGCAGTCGCAGTCGAACGTGTGAAGGAAGAGCCAGCAGGGAGCACAGAGACCGACATCATCAACCAAACTGACATCGGCCAAAAACCAGACCGACCTCAACAGACCCAACCGACATCAGCACCATTAGCTGACCGACCTCGGTAGATTAACTGATGCCAGTGACTGTGTTCAGAAATAGCAAACCAGAAAGGAGAATTTAGTCACTTCAAAAATTGACATGGCAATGAATAACATTATTTCTCAGCCTCAAATTCCCATTTTTAATGGTAAGAATTACGATTTTTGGGCAATTAAGATGAAAACATTGTTTTGCTCATAAGAAGTTTGGGATTTGGTAGAAAGTGGTTCTGTAGAACCACAGGGTGAGGCAGCCCATCTGGCATTAACTCGAGCACACAAGGACGAGCTTAAAGAGAACATGAAAAAAGATACAAAAGCCGTATTTCTAATCCAACAGGAATTGGATGAATCGATTTTTTCCAGAGTTGTAGCAGCAAAGAGATCCAGAGAGGCATGGAAAATCTTGGAGAGTACCTATAAGGGTAATACAAAGGTAAAAATTGCTAAATTGCAATCTCTTAGGTGAAGTTTTGAAAATTTGCAAATGAATGAATCAGAATCTATAGACAAGTTTATGGGTCAAGTGTTGAATATAGTGAATCAAATTAGATCTAATGGAGAAACTATCACAGATCAGAATATTATAGAAAAATACTCAGGAGTTTACCCAGTAAATTTGATGCGATAGTTGTAGCTATTGAGGAAACCAAGGATTTGAAATAGTTATTAGTAGATGAATTAATGGGTTCTTTGTTAACACATGAATCCAGAATGAATAGGAATAACAACACTTCTCTTGAGAATGCTTTCAAGTCACAGGTATCATTTGGTAGAGGAAGAGGAAGGTCAAACTTCAGAGGAAGAGGCAGAGACAGAACTGGAAGGAACAATCCAGATCAAGGTGAAAATAGTAATCAAAACTACAGCAGTAGAGGACGTGGCAACAATCACTTCCAGCACAGTTCACAGAGGTTTGATAAATCTAATATTCAATGTTATTATTGCAAGAAATATGGACATTATGTAAGTGACTACAGAAGAAAACAAAGATATGTGGACAAGCAGAATGCCAATTACACAGGTGAATCTAGTTCTAATCCAAGTGAATCTAGTTCTAATTCTGGAAGCTTATTTCTTACTTGTAATGTTACTCAAGAAAAAGCTAGAGATATTTGGTTATTAGACAGTGGATGCAGTAATCATATGACAGGGAATAAAGAATTTTTTGCTAGTCTTGATGATTCTGTAAAGATCTGAAGTTAAATTAAGAAATGATATCCAATTGGATGTAATGGCTAAAGGTGTAATAAATATTTTGGCAAAGAATGGTGAAAGAAGGTTTATCCCTGATGTTTATTTTGTACTTGGACTAAAGCATAATCTTATGAGTATTGGACAGTTAGTATAGAAAGGTTACAGAGTATCTTTTATGGATAATGTTTGCACAATACTGGACAAGTTTCCAAGTGACAGGTTGATAGGAAAAGTGGAGATGACCAAGAATCGGATGTTCCCTCTTCGAATTCAGTGCATCCAAGGAGAAGACGAAGCCCACTTCAAAACCATGCATCTAGATCAATCATGGTTATGGCACTTAAGGTATGGACATTTACATTTTGGAGGTTTAAATTTGTTACAGAAGAAAAATATGGTGTAAGGATTACCACCAATAAAATAGCCAAGAAGTTCATGTGACAGTTGTATTCTGGCAAAACAGCATAGAGAGAGCTTTCCAGTAGGAGTCTTATATAGAGCTAAGGTAATATTGGAGTTATTCCATAGTGATTTATGTGGACCAATGCAAACTCCATCATTTGGAGGTAGTACTTATTTTCTAACGTTTATTTATGACGTTAGCAGAAAGACATGGATATACTTTCTCAAAAATAAGTCTGAAGCCTTTGGAAATTTTAAAAAATTCAAGGCAATGGCTGAAAAGCAGAGTGGCCGTTATATCAAGGTACTTAGATCAGATGGAGGAGGTGAATATATGTCTAATCAATTTTAATATTTTTGCAGATATAATGGCATCAAAAGGCAATTGACTACAAGGTACACACCACAACAGAATGGTGTAGCAAAAAGAAAGAATAGAACAATCATGGAGATGGCAAGAAGCATGTTGAAAGCCAAACACTTGTCAAATGAATATTGGACAGAAGCAGTAGCATGTGCAGTGTATATTCTAAATAGAATCCCAACAAAGAGTGTTAGAGATCAAATTCCACAAGAAGCGTGGAGTGGTAAGAAATATAGTGTACATCATTTCAGAATTTTTGGTTGTGTTGCATATTCTCTTATACCATCTAAATTGAGAAAAAAGCTTGATGATAGAGGTGAGAAATGCATTTTTATTGGCTATAGTGAAGAATCAAAGGATTATAAGTTGTATAACCCTATTTCAAAACAAGTGATTATTAGTAGAGATGTTGAATTTAAGCAGCAATTCCACAAATTGAAAAATAATCTGAAGAAAAAAATTTGCAAGGAGATCAATACTCTCCACAAGCAAGAGCAAGCACTCCAACAAGAACACCTAGGAGGTATGAACAAGGTGAATCATCTAGTCATGCATGTCACCCTACTCCAAATTCACAAGTGATGAATCAGATCCAACTCTTGCCACTTTAAGATCAAGGTTGAACGGTAAGAAAATGAGAAATTTGAATGAGATTTATAATCAAGAAGATAATTAGATTTGGTTTCAAATTTTGCTCTTTTCACTCATGATCCTATGTATTATGAAGAAGCAGTTAATAAGGATCATTGGATAAAAGCAATGGATGCAGAAATGAATGCCATTGAAAGAAATCAAACATGGGATCTAAGTATTTTACCTGAAGGTAAGGATTGTATAGGAGTCAAATAGGTTTATAAGACTAAATTTGATGCAGATGGAAATGTTGAAAAGCACAAGGCAAGGTTAGTAGCAAAAGGTTTTGCACAAGAACATGGAATTGACTATAATGAAACATTTGCACCAGTTTCTAGATTGGATAATGTTAGAATGGTATTATCAATAGCTGCTCAAAATAATTGGTATGTATATCAAATGGATGTAAAATCAGCTTTCTTGAATGGTTTTCTAGATGAAGAAGTGTATGTGAAACAACCCACAGGTTATGAAGTACAAGGACATGAAGAAAAAGTCTACAGATTGAAGAAGGCCCTTTATGGTCTCAAGCAAGCACCAAGAGCATGGTATAGTAGGATTGATTTATATATGAAAAATAATGGATTCAACAGAAGCAATAGTGAGCATACTTTGTACACAAAAATCAACAAAGAAGGTCAGATTGTGATTGTGTGTTTGTATGTTGATGATTTGATTTTTATTGAAAATTTGTCTGTAGACACTTTTAAATCAGCAATAAAGAAAGAATTTGAAATGACAGATTTGGGATTAATGAAGTATTTTTTGGGCATAGAAGTTGTACAATCAGAGAAGAGAATTTTTAATTGTCAAACTAAATATGCAAAGGATGTGTTAAGGAGATTTAAGATGCTAAATTGTAAACCAGCACCTACACCAGTTGTTACAGGGACCAAACTTAGCAAAGAAGACCAAGGGTCTAATGTTGATTCTACAACATTCAAAAAACTAGTTGGTAGTTTGATGTATCTTACAGCTACTAGACTAGATATCATGTATGGGGTCAATTTAATCTCAAAATTCATGGAGTCACCGAAAGACTCACATTGGCAAGCTGGAAAGAGGATATTGAGATATGTGGTAGGAACTACTAAATATGAAATTTTATATTCCACAACTAACAATTTTAGTTTGATTGGTTTTACTGATAGTGATTTTGTAGGTAGCATTGATGAAAGGAAGAGTACTTCTGGACATGCCTTTCTTTTAGGCACAAGTGTGGTCACATGGGCATCCAAAAAACAACCCATAGTGACACTTTCATCAGCTGAAGCAGAGTATGTAGCAGCCACATCAGCAGCATGTCAAGCAACTTGGATGAGAAAAATATTGAAAGATTTATTAAAAGCATAGAAGGAGTCAACACCAATCTCCTGTGATAACAAATCGGCAATCACATTATCAAAAAATCATGTGTTTCACAAGAGGAGCAAGCACATTGACACAAGATTTCACTTTATCAGAGAGTTAGTGAACAATGGAGAAATCCATCTAGACTTTTGCAGATCTGAAGATCAATTGGTAGATATATTTACAAAGGCATTAGCAAAGGAGACCTTTGATTATCTGAGACAAAATTTAGGCATTGTAAATGCTGAAGTTGTTAGTGGTAGAAATTAAGGGGGAGTGTTAGAAACTCGAGATAATTTCTCCACATGCAAGCAGTTAACCACCAGTTAGGAATCAGTTGGTTAACTGATAGTTAGAGATTAGTTAGTTCAAGTAGTTAACAATCAGTTAGTTAAGCAGTTAGAAGATTAGTTAAGGATGACCTAAACAATTAGTTTATTTTCATTTATTTTTGGATTCAATTTTATTTAAAGACGCCTTGGGCACAACATTGTAAGCAAGGAAAAATTGAAGATCAATAAAATTCTTATTTTTCAAGAAATTGCAGTAGCAAGTGGTTCAATTTTTGTTTTATTTCTTTTAGTTCTTGTTTTGTTCAATCTCTTTTAGTTTCTACAGTTATAGTGGCTGCTAATGAATTTATTACTACCAGTAACGTTCTTAGAGAAATTAAAACTACCTTTCTTACCCTTGTTACTAAAAAATAGAGAATCTAAAGAGTTTAAATATTTTAGGCCGATTAGCTTTTATAACACTCTTTATAAAATTTTCACCAAAATTCTGGCTCCTAGGGTGCAGCTTATGCTTCCTAATATTATCTCTTAGCAACAAGGGTGTTTTGTCCATGGGAAACAGATCTAAGATGGCATTATCATTTTTAATAAAACTATACACTCTTTGTAAAATAGAAAAAAATGAAGGTATGCTTCTGAAATTTGATATGAATAAATCCTATGATAGACTCATGGAGTTTCATTGATAAGGTTCTAGAGATATTTGGCTTCCACATTAAAGTCAAAAATTTGATCAACACATGCATTTCTACACCAGTGCTTTCTACATTGATTATTGTATCTCTTGAAGTTTTTTTTACTAGTGAAATAGGATTGCAGCATGGAGATCCTTTATCTCCTTACCTTTTTTACCATAATGGCAAATGCATTCGGTAGAAGCTTCTCTTTTGCTATTTAAAGAAATGGTAAGATCAAGGGGGTTAAAAAAAAAAATTCCATGGAGATGTTGTCTCATCAAAAAATTGTTGATGTTACACTTATATTGGGTGAAGCTTCTATTAAGGAATTGAGGAAATTATTGACAGACTATGCAGATGCATCAGGCTAGAAAGTTAATACGGACAAAAGATCCTTCTTTTAATTCAACACTCCTCTTCTTTGGCAACAATGAAATATCAATAATTTTAGGATTCCAAATTAAGTATATCTCTTCTACCTATTTAGGTATGCCACTCTTCACGGGAAACTGACTTATAGTATTTGCAATCCACACATTGACAAATTTCAACATAAACTTGCTGGATGGAAAGGATGCATCCTTAGCTATGCACGTAAGTTTCATCTGATTAAAATTACTTTCCAAAGTCTTCCAGTTTATCTAATGTATATTTTAAATATGCCTAAGACTGTAGAGGCTAAAACCGAACAAATCCAAATAATATTTATATGGATTAGCATGGACGAACAACATTGACTTGTTTTAGTAGCTTGGGATAGAGCTTGTGTTACAGAAGGGCATGAAGGACTAAGAATCCGAAAAATGAAACTAATGAATAAAGATATTATTGATAAAACATGATGGATGTTCCTGAAGGAGACTAATAAATGGTCGAAGATTCTTAAGGCTAAATATTTGGATAGACCGGAAACTGAAAGGTTTCTTTTCGTTAATTCTCTAGCAATGGCCTCTTGTTTATGGGATTTTTTTGGCCAACAATAGTAAGTTACTATGGAGAGGTAGAAAATGACATGTCATATTTGGAGACTAGGTTTTATTTTAGGATGATACTTGGATATTAAGTTCTCCGTTAAGCATGATTAGTCCTTGGGAGAAAATCAAAACCCATAAGGAAAGAGATATGGTATCGAGAGTGGAAAATTATTTCGAGGAGAATGGATCTAGAAAAGTCTAGGAAACTACGTCCTTAGATTATAAAAATCAAGAAGAGATAAATATCATCTCAAATTTTGATGATCTTCTAAAAGACAATCATATCAGCTAGCTTGATAGAGAAGACGAATTGGTATGCACTAAGTCTATGGATGGGCATTACAATGATAAAACAGATTATGGGAAAGCTCTTAATGTTGTTTTCCATGGTTTGCCATGGAATAATTTATGGGATAAATAACTTACTCTGAAGATTAATTTTTTTCTTTTGGAGTGTTGTCCAAAATACGATTCTTATTATAAATAACTTGGCAAATAGAGGACTCATGATTTTGAATAGATGTGTGTTATGTGCAAAGAATGCTGAATCTATTGTTCATATTATTTTAGAATGTGCTTTTTCCTACAAAACCTCAAGGATTATTATAACTAAATTTGAGGTTTGTTGGGTGCAACCAACATCTATTTTGGAATTCATTATGAAATGGTATACTCATTTTTTTAGTGATTGTCTTAAGAATTATGGAATTTGAATCTTCCGCATGTCTTCCATGGATCATGGTGGGAAAAGAACTAACATATATTCTAGTATTAAAAAAAAAAATTGGTAGAGTGTTCTTGAGAATATCGAATTAAATTCTTGAGATTTGTTTGGTGATTAAGAAAAAGAAAAAGGAAAGGATAAGATATTGTGAAACTAAAGGATAAGAGATTGTGAAACTAAGATAGAAGCTAACTGAAACTTAACTAATGTGCATATCAATGAGATTGATCAAAGGATGATAGATAAGAAAAAAATTTAAATGGTCTTTTCCTTCAGTAGGTTGGGTCAAGCTTAACTTCAATGGTTTTTCCAAAGGTAATCTATGTAGGGCATGTAGAGGTGGTATAATAAGAAACAACAGAGGACCTTAATGAAAACTTAAGTAGGTAAATTGGGAGTGCAAAAAAATCATTTAGTAGAAGATAAAGTGGCTCTTTGAGGTATTTAAGGTGCTAAAGATATGGATTTTACTCATCTCTCATAAAAGGGGACTCTCTTAATATTATAAATTGTATTTCCAAGAAGAACTCTCCAAGATGGACTATAAATAATTTAGTGGCCGATGCTTTAAATATTTGACAATCTTTTGAAGAAGTAAACATTAAACATGTGTACAAAGAATGCAATAAGGTGGAAGATTGGTTTGGAAACAAAGGGTTGGCCAATGTTGAATTTGAAAAATGGATGGATATCCAAGATCATCCTTGCAAAGCTATCCAATCAATTCATGATGAATCCACTAATTAATCTTTCCTCTCTAATCTATGATATTTCGATGCAAGCTATCATGGAGGGTAGGCAAGGTGAGTCAAAAGAGTATATGGGATTGATGCCTTTGGATCCCAAAACTTTCTTTGTTGGTAGCAAGTGGATATACCTTATGAAATTTTTATTGGTTTTGAAGGACTTAAGTGAATGGAATAATATTTACAATATCTCTAATGGATATGATCCTAAGAATAATTAGGTGTTAATAATTTAAATGGGGATAAAAAGCATGCCAACTTGAGTATTGGTCTTTTCATTCATCACATTATCGACCATGATACCCTAAATATAATCAATGATAATTTCACTGATTATGATTTGAACAAGAGGACTCTGACAAAGAAATCAAAGCTTTTTCTTATTTAAAAAAATAATAAAAAAAGTAGAATAGGGGAATCAAGAACAAAATTTGTTGGAGGAATTTTATCACCTATGTAAAATTAGGGAGGGGGCAGGGGGCATGGGATAGATGCACAGTGGAAAAAATAGCCAATGAGTCTATGAGAAATCAATCTACAATTTGGAGAATCCTCAAACAAGGGGGTCTCAAAAATTTCATTGAGATAATGATGGGATGGGATCCGCATTTATTGGTTGAATTTGATAAATCTTGGAGGGCTTAGACTAGAATTATCAGAGGAATATCCTTCTCTTTGTTATAGGAAAACATTACCTAAGAAATTGTTATTAGCTCAGAGGGTATCAAGTTTTACATGTCTAAAAGAGATAAAAGGAGGATATTATGTCCTTATTAAGAGGAAAGGAAAAACCGATCTAATTTTAAGGATGTTATCTTAGAGAGTCTATTCATAGGCCTTGGCACAAGGTTACACATAAAGTAATGGAGTATGTAACTCTTGAAGAGAGATATAGATGTGCTCTCTCTTACCATTTTACTTGCATAAATCATTTCAGGCACAAATTTTTTGATCAACCTTCTATTTTACTTTCTTATGTCACTTGATAATTCAGTGATAGATGTTCAAATTGATAAATGTTTGATTCCTTTACACCAATCTTTAATATTTTATTCTATTTCATCATGCTAGAGCTCAATTCCTTAGACCCAACCCTAGACCAAAAATTAAGGTTGTAGAGTCTAGTCATGTTGTGGACTCTTCTAAGCCTTATGTTTTTGTTGGGTGGAAAAAGAATAAAACCCTTAGAATACCTAAATCTATCACTATTTGCATCCTTGCTGAAAGTAACACTTCTAAAAAAAGGGTTGTAAAGCTTGCCATGGTAAAGGTTTTACTATAGCAGTGGAAGGGAACCCTATTTTTAACTTGGACATCAACCATGGTGTTTTATCTTACCCATAGCCTAATAGTCCTTCCACAATAAATGTGTTTATTGATTACATTGTTGACTTTGGGAAAGGGAAGGATATTGACAAATCCATTTCCAAATGTGAGCAAGAGCAATCCCAAGACATAGACAAAATGAGAAACAAGAAGATGGACTTTAAGCCCATAGATAATAACTTTGAGGATAAATTATCTCTATATAAATAGATTTATACCTTCATAAGGGTAGTATAAAGTGGATTATGAAAGATAATGAAAATTTAAAAGCTAGGTGAATCAAATGCATTTGAAAATCAATGGGGAGATTATCAAAATCAAGACAATAATCCCTTCAACAAGAATTTAGGGGTTTTGTCTGAGATGATGTGAAATTTAAACCCCAAGGTGTCTTTCTCAAAGGATAAATTAGTTCAAGTGGAAGCTAAGAATAATAAACTCAAAGAAGACTTCAACAAAGTTATCTAGATTAGCATGGTATTTATTAAAAACTATATTATGAGTACTAACATGTTGCATTAAGGTTTCATGAAGAAAAAGAGGGACATATGGGAATTAGATCAAGCAAAAGAATTAAAATACAAGAGAAAGGAATTAAGGCCGAGCAAAATGAGGTCAATATAGAGATGACTGAAGACCATCTCAAATTCATGGTAGAGGAATGGGAGGCTACTAGACCCTTTAGTGACTTTGGATATTCTTTGTTTTTGGGTTTTTTCTATAATTTTGTTGTCTGGATGTTGTAGGTGGTATGATTGATGTTGATAAAATTTGTTTTTGTTGTATTGGGCCTTGGATTAGCCTTATTTTCTTTTTTGTCTTGTGTTTGTAGCTCTCATGGTCTTATCTGTATTTGTTGATTATACAAGGGTTGGGACCATTTCAAAACACCTTTTTTGCTACTACTACTACTACTACTACTACTACTACTAATAATAATAATAATAATTGATAAATATTTATATAATAATCTTCTTGAAACATATACTTAAAAAATATTTTCTTCTGATGTTATAGATCCTACTATTAGATCCATTTTCAGGGGAATAAGGATTGAATCCAATGTTTTGAATAAAAATAAGTAAACATATATATATATATATATATATATATATATATATATATATATATATATATATATATATAATTAATGGTAGACAATCAAATGAGGGGAGAGATATTTCTAAGCTTACTTCTCTTGATGTTTAGTAATGGGAATGAATTTAATTGTTGAATATGAACTCAAAATTCCAACAATATTGAGTCGAAACTTTTGAGGAACTCCTATATGAACCTACCATGATGTTGATTGGTGAAAACATACAAGCAAATTGTGAAAATGAAATGGGTACTAGAATAAAAACTAGTCATGCCAATATTTATACTACTACCCAAAAAGATCATAGAGTGGAACTCCTTATTTTTCCGTTAGAAGTTTGATATCCTAATCATAGCATTTGGGAAAATCCAAAACAATGGCATGAAGTAGAAGTAGGGGAATCTCAACAAATTTGAATAGAATAAAGCACCAAAATTTTGATAGCACTTTCAACTAGACAAATGTCCTTAATGTATATCTAGATTGGGTATAAATTTTGTAAATATTTTAGTGTTATGTGGAAGACAAAATACGTCAGCTATATATGTCTTGTAGTTTGTTATTTAAAGGATTTTAATAATGATAATCAAGGGCTTGTTTATATAAAAATTATCAATCATGGGATCTTACAAAAATAAGATAGCCTATCTTTTTTCATTTTTTATTTTATTTTCTTAGTAGGGTGAAAGTGGTTGTCTTATCACAATGGATTAATTTAAAATCTTTAAAGTTAATTTTTCCAAATCAAGATGTTGTCGTAACATAAGTTAGTTGATATAGTAGTTTTCCTCTCTTAAGTATTAACATGATATTTTAACTTTATAAAAAAATAATGGTGATAAGAGATCAATGTCTATGTATAAGCTTAGATAGGGGACAAAAATAACATATACATCGAACATAGAAACCAAAAGCTAATTACAAACACTTTTTTTTGATAAAGTTTATGAATATTATATTAATAAAAGTAAGGGCTATTATAAAACATCTAGCTTAAATGAAGTCAAAAAATATAAATTGGATATTGTCAATCACATGAGATTCATTAATGGATGCTTATAAATGGATCTAGAAAATCCCTTCTGCCATACAAAGCACCTTTAAAAATAATGTAAAATACCTAAAAACCTTAAAAAATTATTATGATCACTATAGTTGAAATTATTTACATATAAAATTCTCCTCATGTATAAAAGCACACAATTTTCCATGGTAGGGCTTACAAAAATATTTTCATAGTGTAAAAAAAGTCAAATGAAGCATATGGTAGAGTCATTTGGGAAAAGATGTAAGGTTTGAGGAGATTTTACCCCATATCTGTGTGTGTGTGTGTGTATATGTATATACATATATATACATACATACATGTGTGTGTGTGTATACACACACACACACACACACACATACCCCATCATTGGTTTCTTTTCATATAGTGTCACAAATTGATATTCTTTCCTTCATTGTTGGTTGACTCTTCCAAGTCTCAATTATGGATTATTTGTCATATTACTTTGCTACATGCTCCTTGTTGTACACATTTTTAAACATTGAACCTCACTCAAGTAACAATTACATTTACAATACCTTGAACATAAGATCAAATACTACTCAATCATGGTTTAGTCAAAAACCTTGGTTGAAGTGCCTTCGGAGTGGAGGAGCGAAGGAACGAAGCGTGTGGACAATATTTGAAACTAGTTTTTTCCTGCCTTGTTGGGCTCCCTGAGTGCGACAGGTGGGGCCAAGGATCCAATGGAGGTCACTGCGGGTAGCAGTACCTCTGGGGATCTGTCCAATAATCTATTAGGGGATAGTCCATCCAATGGATGGAAGAAGGCATTCATAGGTGAAAAAATGTGTCCATCGAAAGGCATGTCGAGCCTCCCTATTCTCTTAGAGGGCAAGGCGTTGAGTATCCCAAATGATCTGGTGGAGGAAATAGTGGCATCCATGGACCTTACGCTGGTTGGTAAGGTTTTTTATTTTCGTCCTATTATCGAAATGCTTAGAAGATGGATTTTGTCTAGGTGGAAAGTCAAAGGTAGTGTTTCAATCACAGCCATGGCTAGAGGTCTATTCCTATTTAGTTTTACAAATAGGGAGGACATGATCGCTACCCTTGCTGGAGGTCCTTGGCTGTTAGGACCACATTCTCTAGCCTTATGCTTGTGGAAACTAGGATTTGATCCTAACTCGGACCTCAATAAGATAGCACCTGCTTGGGTAAGATTACCAAGATTCCCTTTGGAATTTTGGGATGAAAAAATCTTCACAGCCATTGGCAATTCTATTGGTCAATATGTCACCTCAGATCATATAACAAGAACTAAGTCCAGATGTGTGTTTGCTAGACTCTGTGTTAATGTTGAAATAAATAAGACCCTCCCTACGTCTATTGAGCTTAACTCTAAATATGGAACCTGGATTCAGCCAATTACTTATGAGAATGCTACCAATTTCTGTCAAATATGTAAGAGGAAGGAACATCTAATGACACAATGCAAAGTGAAGCAAAGGGGGATGAAAGAGGATTCCCAGAATGTAGAGGAGAAGCAAGCGCATAACAAGCAAGAAATAGAGAATAATGTGGAAATTCCTGACAATACAGGAAAAGGAGAGGAGGGGAAGGGAAAGGAGGCTATCCCTAGTAGTGATGGTGAAGTTGTCCCAAAGAAAAATATAGGATTAGATGATAGTCAGAAGGCTACAGAAGGAGAGGAGGAGAAGAGAAAGGCGGATATCATTAGTAGTGAGGGAAAAGAGGTCCCAAAGGAGAATATAGTATCTGACGACAGTCACAAGGCTACATTTAACACAGTCTACACTTTAGAAAAATAGACTAATATGTTTAAGGGGCAGGAGGGGACCTTTTGCCAAAGGAAGCCAATGAAGATGACATAGTTTCAAGGATTGGACAGGAAGAAGTAACACCTGAAAGTCACACTCAATGAGTACCAGATCCACAGTCAAATACAAACTTTTTTCGTGATCTGGAAGATGGAGGCCAGGTAGGAAACTACTTGGCAATAGGGGTAGTAGGACAAGATGGTAGCAATGAATAAGAAGAATGGGTTACCCCAAAGAAAAAGATCTAGAAAGGTATAAAATATGTAGATGTTGGTATTGAGCCCAAAGAAGGGAGGCCAACCCTAACAGAAACAAGACAAAGAGAGATTGTTAGGGAGAGTGCCAGTGGAAAATAGAAAACACTGGAGTCTCAACCCTCCAAAATCTCTAAATGATAATATTATCATGGAATTTGAGGGGGCTTTAACAGTCCCTCAAAGCAGTTTGAGGTTAAAAACAGCATTTTAGATAATAAACTAGATATTCTATTACTCCAAGAAGTCAAGATGAAAGAGGAGAATTTTGCGAAAATTGCTGACTATATATGGCCTAAGGTGGCTTTTTGTATTAGTCCTACTGAAGGGGCTTCAGGAGGGATTGTCATTATGTGGAATAGTGATAAAATCCAAGGATCTATTATGGCCCATCATAAGCACTTTTTTATTACCAATTTTTCCATGAATTCCTTAAACTGGACGTTGGTAAATGTTTATGCACCGAATAACAGAGATTTGAGACAGAAATTATGGATAGATTTGAGTAGTTACAGGAATAATCCTCAGAATTCTAAATGGATGTTAGCCAGAGATTTTAACACACCTTTATACCCTTCTAAAAAATAGGGTGGAATTATTGATTACTTGGACAACATGTTCAACTTTGCTGAATTCATCAATGATTGGGGATTATTGGACATAGAGCTGCATAACCAAAATTTTACTTGGACCAATAGAAGAAGAGGAGATAAAATGATTCAGGTTAAATTAGATAGATTTTTGATATCAAGCAACTAGAATGATTATCAAAATATGCAGGCGCGGGCTCTACCCAGAACCATGTCCGACCACTACCCGATTATCCTCAATTGGAGAGATCAAGGACATCACGGACCTCCTCCATTCCATTTTGAAGCTATGTGGATTAAACACAAAGGTTTTAGACAAATGGTGGCTCAATGGTGGAATATTCCCATTCAAGGTACTCCCATGTTTAAAATAGTCAAGAAACTCCAGCACATTAAACAAGAAGTTTATGGCTGGAATAGATACAGTTTTGGGCAGGTTTTCCAGCAGAAGAAAAATATAATGGGAAAACTCAAGGCTATTTAGAAACTGATTGATCAAGGGGATGACTCTAAGGGCACCTTAGAAGAAGAGAACAGTCTGTCTTCAGAATGGAAGAATCTGATGGAAAGGGAAGAGGTTTTCAGGAAACAAAAATCCCGTGTTCAATGGCTCAAAGAGGGTGATGGGAACATTGTTTTTTTTCATCTCTCAGCTATGAAACATAGAAAAGCCAACTCAATAACTAAGCTTGTCCTAGATAATGGAGACATTATTACCGAGGATAATGAAATAGGGGAGCAAGCCAGGGTGTTTTTTCAGAATCTGCTTACGAAAGAAAACAATAATGATAGAATTGATAGATCTATGAGTCAATTCATTGATAAAATCCCCTGTTTGATAACAAAAGAAGACAGTTTGGAAATGTTAAACCCTATATCTGATGAAGAAGTACATGTTTTATTCTCCATGGGTGCTTTTAAAGCCCCGGGTCCTGATGGCTTTCCTCCTATATTCTTTCAAGAATATTGGGAGATTGTTGGAGCAGACCTCACGGCTGCAGTTCATGATTTTTTCAGATCTAGAAAACTTTTGAAACAAGTCAATAATACCTTCATTGTACTTGTTCCTAAAAAATCTCAACCTTTACACCTTGCTGATTTCAGACCCATTAGCTTATGCAACACTGTGTATAAGATATGTACTAAACTACTGGTTTTGAGAATTCAACCCTTGCTTGACAAAATTATTTCTCCTACTCAAAAAGGTTTCATCCTAGGCAGACAGATTCTTGATGCTGTGATCACCACACATGAGACTATCCACTCCATGGATAAGAGTAGAATCCTTGGGATGGCCCTCAAGCTTGATATATCCAAAGCTTATGATAGAGTCTCATGGACTTTTCTATTCCAAGTGATTAGAAAATTTGGGTTTAATGATAAATTTTCTTGCTTATTATGGAATGCGGTCTCTTCTGCTAAATTCTCAGTGCTGGTTAATGGTGTTCCTAGAGGGTTTTTCTCCTCCTCGAAAGGAATTCATCAAGGAGACCATCTCTCCCCATACCTATTCATCATTATGGCTGAGGCACTGGGAAGATACATACAAGCTGATATAGTTTCAAAAAAGCTAGGAGGCATAAAACCTGCGTCTTCCCTTCATCCTATGGTTATACAGTAGTTTATGATGATACTATCTTATTTGGTATCTCATCAGTGATCGAAGCTAGAAGATGGAAGAATATACTTAATGATTATGCTAGAGACTCGGGACAAAGAATAAATTTCCAGAAAAGCAATGTGTACTTCAACACTCCCAATGAACTTAGACATATAATCATTGATATCTTAGATTGTGTTGAGGCTGGCCTACCAGCTACCTACCTAGGTCTCCCACTCTCGGTCAAAGAGGTATCTTTAAGTTTTTGGGATGGTATTGTGGAACGTACATAGAGGAAACTTCTTGGGTGGAAGGGGAAACTACTCAGTAGTGCGGGTAAGCTGCAACTTCTTCGGACATCCTTGCAAGGTATTCCTACTTACTTCATGTCTCTTTTTAAAATTCCTATGTATTTTGCTGAAAAGCTGGAATAGATCCAAAATAAATTTTTATGGACGGGAGTGGAAGACAAACAGAGAATGTCTTTAGTCAGATGGGAAAAAGTGTGTCTCCCAAAATCTCATGGTGGACTTAATATAAGATCCATCAGGAAAATGAATAAAGCCCTCCTCTCAAAAGTTAGTTGGAATCTGATTCACAACAACAGTGAGTGGGGGGAAATAATGTATGCCAAATACATGCATAGAACTGATGATTCCAACTTTCTTCAACAGGCGGGATTACCCCAAGGGTCTGTGATATGGAATAAAATGCTAAAAATTAGAAGTCTTCTCAAACAGGGAATTAGGTGGAAGCTTGGAAATGGCTGACAGATTAAATTCTGGGAGGATAATTGGTTAAGGGACAAGCCTCTCATCTCCCAAGGAAACTATGGAGAAATTATAGGCCTGACTACTCAGTTCTTTGGTGATAGGGTTAGTGATTATATGGAAAATAACAATGGGATAAGGAGCTGGAAAAACCTTTTGGATTGCTGTGTGCACATGCCTAAGCTTATCCCAAGAATTCGGGAGATCTAGCAATGTGTTCAAGAGATCAGAATCCCGCTCTTCCCTCGGGAGGATGAACAATACTGGTGGCTAGATAAGAATGGATCATTCTCTGTCAAATCTGCCTATCATTTGCTTACACTTGAAGCTTAGAATAAGGAGGTATGGAAAAATGTTTGGAATCATAAATTCATTCCAAAGATTAACTTGTTTTGGTGTGCTGCTGCCCATAACAAAATCCTTACTCAGGACAACTTTCAAAAGAGGGGGTTTACTTTGGTCAATAGATGTTTTTTGTGTGGTTCTAGAGAGGAATCAGTTTCACACCTATTCATACACTGTGAGTTTACCCGAGATTTATGGGGTAGAATACTTAACAACTTTGGCATTGAATGGGTTTGCAATTCTGACCTTAAAGAAGTAATTCTCAGCTGGAACTCAACATTCACACATCCCTGGATTAAGGAACTATGGAAGCAAGCTCTACCATGCTTGCGCTGGACTTTATGGAAAGAGCAAAATCACAGAATTTTCAGGGACACTGCTAGAAATGTTGGTCAGGTGTTTAACTCCTTTACTAGGACCATCTTGGAAAGTGTTACAACAACTCATATTAGTGTTGCAGAGAAACCCTTATCTAAATTTGAAAGTCAAATTGCTGCCAAATGGAAGGTTTTAAACCTTATCCTTAGGCATGATAAATCTAAAATTCTTCAGAGACTTCATACTAAATGGATACCACCTAAAAACCCAAATGGATGAAACTCAATTTTGATGGGGCATCCAAGTTGAGTGGTTAAGCAAGTGGAGGAGGAATAATAAGAAATGAAAAAGGAGGGATCTCTGCTATCTATGCTAGTGGCATGGGTTTCCAGAGTAATAACTATGCTGAAGCTATGGCCTTACTTTGGGGATTAAAGTTAGTTGTATCCCTAGGAATTAGAAATTTAAATATTCAAGGAGATTCTAAGTTGATCAAAGATGTTGTTAATAAAGCATCTAACATTGGTATCCATCTAAAAGATATCATTACGGACATCTAGTTTCTTTTACAAAAGTTTTTTGAAGTTGAGATTACCCACACCTACAAAGAAGGTAACAGGGTCGTTGATGCTTGTGCCAACCTTGGTCAACAATTCTCAGGATGGAGGGTATGGTGACAAGGGGCTCATATACCCCCAAACATTAGAGAGATAATTCATAAGGAGATGACGAAGCATGAATGATGCACATTGATGACAAAGATAGCTTTCAAAGGTGGTCTACATGGAGAAGGCCATTACGGATCATGGAAGCGGTGGGTAATCCAAGGAATATTGATAATGCGAACAATGAGAATCTTAATGATCTTGTTAATTCTATTGTTATGTAGTTTCATCCTTTCTGACTCTGGTCTTTCCAGTGTTTTGTTTTGCTTCTGACTTTGTTTCTCGACTGTGTCGTTGGCTCGGTGCTGGCATCTTTTGTTTGCCAGCCATCATGTCTTTTTTGACTGTATAGGGTTCGGCCCCTGGTTTGCTACCTTAATTAATAAAAAAAAAAAAAAACATTTGCAATAAAGAGTAATTATATTTATAGATTTTAAATAATATTGGGGCTTATCCTAAAACACATCACTTTGTATCCATGATTGCAAACCCTAGTGAGATTTTATTAATGGGACTTGAGATTACATTTTCCCAAAGTCTCAAATGTGTTAAAGTGTATGAGATTTATTATCAGTTATAGTTGCTCCTAAAGGATTGGATTCAGCTTTCTTGTTTGATGTCACAAATTTAAGGTAATTAAAGCTGTTAAAACTAACTTGAATAGGGTTTTGTCCTCAGAGTGTTTGTGATCTATGAAATGCACAAGGATCATATATAATTTCTCAGTCTTACCATCCAAGAATATTTATTCATAATGTAGTGGATGAATGTTACTCCATACTTAAAACCATGCTAAAATGCTTTGACTATTAGTACCCTAAGAAACCTCTTAATGGAAATCCATTTGAACATGTTTACAAGTAGGTAAACATGAATTTATAGTATAGAACCAAAAGCGTTCATTGTATTGCAAGGAACATTATTTGGAGGCATGTTCACAAAAAATATTTTCTTTTATAACAATAAAAAAGTAGCATGTTTTCAAGTGGGATTGATCTACTACATGGCATTGATGGAGAGTTAAATACAAGCATGGGATTCTAAAGGCCAAAGAAACTTAGTTAGAGGGGTTGATAGTCACAAATATAATAATAATTTTTGCCCAAGCACATGTGCCACAGGTTAATCAATACATTCATGTTGTGTATTTTAAATATATCCAAAAAAATATACCTGATATAATATCTAATATTAAGGAGTCAAGGGGTTAAAATAACAAAGTTCCTCTAATACCATGATATAATGTTTAACTATCATTACCCAAATATCAACATCCAAATAAACATCTTAATGGCAATCCATTTGAGTTGTTGTGCCAAGTAGGTAAACATTAATCTATAGTATGGGACCAAAAGCATTCATTATATTGTGAGAAACTTTATGTGGCAGCATGTTCACAGAAATATTTTATTTTATAACGTATAAAAATTATCATGTTTACAAGTGTAAATGAGATGCTAGGTGACATTGAGGAAGAGATAAATATAAGTATGGGATTGTAAAGGTCAAACAAACTTAGTTAGGGGGGTCAATGGTCATGAATACAATAATCATCCCAAGGCATAGATGCCACATGTTGAGAAATCCATTAATGTTGGGTATTTTTAAGAATTTTAAAAAATTATACCCCATATACTACCTAATATTAAGGTCTTAAGGGGTTAAAATAATAAATTTCCTATATTACATATTCAGGGTGTGTATGTGGGTTGGGGCTTCATATATAAGACCTCAAACTTTAATTTTATCTGAGATATGTTATTTAATTTTATGTGCTATGTTAACCTTCTAATTGCTATGCTTTTATTACACAATCTAAGAAACATGTAAATTGCCCTCACCAGTGCTCTATTTTGATAAAAAATATTTTTTTTAGGTCCCTCGCACTGGTTTTCCATCTTCCATGCTACAAAAACAATGAGGGTCGTCATGATGTGCCATTGATTGTTATAATACTATAAGTAGCTCAATACATATGTGAGTATATGTTGCTTTCTTGTTTTTAAATTACTTAATTTATCAAACATTCTGGTAAGGTTGAATACTCTTTTTTATGGCACATAGATTTCATAAATTAGATTTTATTTGTGTCCACTTACTTCATTTACCTTTAAGATTTGAATTTTATAAGTACTTAGGTCAATTTTTAAGTTTTAAACATGTTTATGTCCATTTACTATTTCATCTTGGGCTTTGTAGTGCAGGTTCAACTACAACCCACCATTTTTGACTAATAATCCACTCCCAATTATCACAAACATGTTTATGTCCATTTACGATACCATCTCGGGCTTTGTAGTGTAGGTTCAACCACAACCCACCGTTTTTGACCAACAACCACTCCCAATTATCATAGTTTTATTAGTGGTAGAAACATGATGTAGGAGAATCCAAGGGTTCTTACAATCTTTCAACCTAAAATAGAGTTACATGTGTTATCTTAGGTTTTCATTTTATGTTATACATATGGCCTTGTTGACAATGTTTTAAACCTCTAAGAATGTTGTAAAAATATTCCTTTGTCACAGTTTTATGGTGATATCTTATTTGCTTTTCATTTATCATATTGATTTGGTTACAATGTTTATATCTTTCGTACACTTCTATTAGTCTGTGTGGACTATTAAGTAACATACACTTGGTAACATGGTTATTATATTCCATAAAAAATTTAAAGGATAAATTTGGTGAGGTAGTCCTTGACAAGTATACTTTTTTCATTAAATTTTAGCTCCATTGGAGTTACATCGTTAATGTACTATAAGTTTTGGCATCTATCATTTAGCATGTTATGCCACTTGAAGATCATGGACTCAACAATTTAGTTCTTAAATGTAGTAGAAAATTTGAAGGTTAAATTTGGTGAGGTCATATTGTATGAAGAGTACAAGTTGTGCATCAATTTTTAGATCAATTGGAGTCACAATGCTAAATTTATGAGAGTTTTGACAATTGCCTTTCAGCCTAAAATGTCATTTGAGCACTGGGGAGCCAATAGATTGGTTCTTCAATGAAGTAGCACATGGGTATTAGATATTTATATAGGTTATTAGTGTTTTATTATTCATCCTATATGTCAAGTCTCTCATTGTGAGGAGGTACAACATTGATGTTTGACAATGACGTGTGATTGTCTTTGTTTTGTGATGTGTGAAAGGAGCCTTTATTGAAAATTTGATGTTTAATCCCAAAAATTGAGAGATGATAACTTATCTTACATTATGTTGAGATACAAGAAGTTGAATATACACCCCATGAATCTTGGTGTGTCAAGGGGATACCAAATTTAGGGAAAAGGAGTCAGTTTTGGAGGAGTGACAAGTTGGGAAGGAGCAACACTTTGCAAGATCAAAACAAAACATTATTTTAGTTTATGAGGGACTCTATGAGAGTCTAAATATTATTCATGCACTATAATAATCCTATCAATAAAAGTGTGTGATGTTTAATCAATGAGAAAGAGTGTATTGCATCACAACTTTTGAGTATGAGTTTATGTGTGTGCCAAGGGAGAGTGAGTGTCTAACCAAGCATCACAAAGGTAAAGGTAGTCCTTAAGTGGGACCCTCTTTGTGTTTGTACCAATTGGTATAAAATCAAGGAATTTAATAATTGGGTTTCAACTGTGTGAGTCTCTTATATGAGTTAGTTGCAGGTGGTGAAAAAGAGGTCTTCTTGAGTGAGTTGGAAGTTGTGAACTGCAAGTTGTGAAGAATAATATTAAATAGTAGGCAGCATGATTATTTTTTGGGTATGAGAGAAGTCCTCAAAGTGTTGATGAAGTGTGATATTCTATATTTTTAAGTCTATTACAGGTTGTGAAAAAGAATCCTATTAGCTGAGTAGATATGACACACAAAGGAGGAAGAGCGTGAGGAGTAGAAGACTTAATAGAGATGATGAAAGAATTCAAAACAAGATTATAAATGATGGGGATTGCACAAAGTGAAAATATTGTAGTTGTGAGTGAATATGATGAATAAGAGATGATGATGGGGTTGTTGTCCCTATAAGATAGGTTAGATGCTTTGGAGAAAGAACAAGCAAGTGAAGGAAAAGATATCAACAGAAGAAAAAGACTAACATAGGTCAAGGTGAAGGAAATATGTAAGTCTACTTTTGATATTGATTTGTTATATGGTAAAGAGAGCCATGATAAGTTCATGAAATGGATAGTAGAGCTAGAAATGTACTTTGATGAGGATAATATTGAATATCCCATGAGCATAAACATTTCATGAAATAAGTTATGTGGACATGCAATTGTGTCTTGGGAATATCTCCAAGCGAGGAGATAAAGGAAATGAAAGAATAATGTGAGTGGATGGGAACATATGGTTTCCAATTTGATGGGTCATTTTGTGCACCCAAAATTGTAGAAATATTGGTTGAAGAAGATTCATGTGTTGAGGCTTGAGAGATAAGAGAATGATAATTCTACCATGGGAAGTTTTCATGCGAGCACCTCAAGTCTACTTTGAGAAACATAAAGATGAAGGATATGAATGAAGAGGAGGAGTTTGTCTTGAAAGACAACAAGAGAGTGAGGTTTCCATGTGAGAAGCCCAAGTCTATTTTCAAAAATAGAAAGGAGGAAAGTTGTTTAAAACCCAATTTTGATTATCAAAACAAGGAGAAAAAAGTTTTTGAGCAACCTATAGAGGAATAAATCCTCGTGGAAGAGGACTAGATGTGATAGTTGCTGAATCAAAAGAAATAGACCCATTGCTTGATGATGGGAAGGATTTTGTGGTATCCCATAAGTGGGAAGATTCAAAATCACCCTTGGTTAGTGAAGGCAATGATTTTATCTTTTCTCTTTTGGAGGGTAGAAGGGTTGAGGACAGTAAAATAAAACTACATGTTTCCTTGAAGAAAATAATAGAGGTGAATTAAGAGAGCAAACATGAGGAGTTTTTGGTTTTTATGGAGACAATGGTGATAGATGAAGTGAAATTTAATACACATGAGGAGAGTATGACTAAATACCATCCATGTGAAGGAGAAAAAATTAGAAATAATAATGAGGACAAGACAACCATGATAATTGTTGAAGATGGGCCTTTGGGAGTCCATCATGAGAGATAAATATTCAAGGAGAATGTTAGCGACAAAGAATATTTGGAAAGCATGTCTATGAGGCATGATGAAAATCTATAAAAAGTATTTTTTGGAACTCTTGATTCCCTTAATATGTTTTATCAATGTGGAGGTTTAGCAAAAAACAAATAGAGATGGTGGACATGTTTCTACGAAGAGGACTAAAAGATGAAAGTGTTGTTGTATATGTGGAAACAAACCACATAAGTATTAGAGAAGAGACTCTTAAATATGCATCATCCTCATACGGGCAAAGAGAGTGAAAGGTTATTTACACATTACATGGAGGAGATGGCAACCAACCTAGAGCCAATATAAAGAATCTGAGAAATGAAGAAGATAAAAAATAATATCTAGTTTATGAATTAGTTAATAGTAGTGAAGAGGAGTTGTCAAAAAGGCATCTGAGCATTGTTTTGAGGAGTAGGAATAATTGATGAGGATTTGAAGTGCCGAAGATTGGTGGATATCAACCTAATAGTGTGAAGATGGAGAAGGCACTGATGGAGACTTATGTCTCATGTTTATAAATCGATTTGTGATTGTAGCTAGTGCATAAGTGCACAATTGAAAAATAAGGGATGTAAAAATTTATGCACTCAAGAATGAAAGTGAGAGGAGTGACGATTCATAAATCAACAAGAGCATGTAAAGAAGTGAAGAAGGAATAAGAGTCTTTTAAGACTCTTATGAAAGAAGAATCCAAAAGCAAGATGATGGTGGCAAGAGATGACATGGCATCCTTGAGAGAAGGGGAGATACAAATAGTGAAGGGTGATAAATGGAATAATCCAACAAGAGTTTGGATGGTGAGTAAATAAATCCAAGAAGGCTCTAAGAGGAAATGGTCAATCAATAATGGGTTCAAGCCCACAAGAGAAAGTAAGATGCGAGAAAGAGCATCTTGGTGGAGGTGGTCAGACAAAGGTGGGTTTCAGCCTACAAGAAGATGGAGAGCAAAGACGATAAGCCTTTGGCAAAGGATGATGAACTATGGTGGGGATAATTCCATAAAGAAATGAAACTATGGTGGGACTAATCCCACAACATGAGGCGTGAGCAGAGGCAATGAGAAGAGGATAGATTGGAGACCAGTGTGTGAAATATGAAAATGAAAGAAAAAAAGAGACAATTAGTTGAATTACTTGGTGTGTTAGAAAGGTATGCCATGTCCATGATGCTTGATGGCTAGATTGATTTTAACACTTATTCCATCTATGTGAGTGGGGGCTCATATTTTAAAAACCTCGAGTGTCTTATGCAAAAGCATCCAAGTGTTTGCAAAATCTTGTATCAACCAAAAACATAGTGGCATGTGTTAGCTTAGGTTTTTATTTTATGTTGTGTCTGTGGCTTTGTTGGAAAAATTTTAAACCTCTAATAATGATGTTGTAAAATTCTTCATTTGTTGTGAAACAATGCAGAGATATTTTGTACACATTTATCAGTCTACGTGGACTATTAAGTTACATACACGTGGCAAGATGGTTCATCAACGACATAAAATTAGAAGGAGAAATATGGTGAGGTCATATTACCTGACAATTAAAATATTTGCTTCAAATTTCAGCTCAGTGGGAGTTGCAACACTAATGTACTACAAGTTTTGGCATCTATCATTCTACCTATTATGTGTCTCAATACTTTATTTCTTCAATGTAGTAGTAAATTGAAAGGCAGAATTTGTTGAGTTCATACTATATGAAGAGTAAAAGTTGTTTGTCAAATTTAATATCAATTGGAGTTACAATGCTAAAGTTATGAGAGTTTTGACAACTGTCATTTAGATTGAAATGTCATTTGAGCACCTTAGAGCCAGCGTTTTGCTTCTTCAATGCAATAACACATGGGTAGCATTGATTTTTGGAGGTGCCAAGTGTTTTACTATTCAGGGTATGCTAAGTCTATCATTGTGATGAGATACAATGTAAATGCTTGACAGTTACGTGCGAATGTTATTGTTTTGTGATGTGTGGAAGAAGTCATTGTTGACAGTTTGTCATCAAAACTCTTGTGAATTATGTTGAGATCATGAAAGTTGAAGAGACACCCTATGAATCTTGGGATGTCAAGGGCATACTATATTTAGGGGAAATAAGTCGGTTTTAGAGGAGGGATGAGCTAGGAACGGGCAAAACTCTCCAAGAGCATAACATAAATTTGTTTTAGTCTAAGAGGGACTATATGAGAGTTTGAATATTATTCATGCATTGTAATAAGCCTTTCAAAGTAAGTGTGTGCGCATAAATTATTGTTAAGTATGTAATTCTGAATCAATGAGAAAGTGTGTGTTATGTCTCAAATTCTGAATATGTGCTCATGTGTGTGCCAAGGGAAAAAGAGTGTCTAACCAAACACCACAAAAGTAAAGGAAGTCCTTAAGTAAATCCACTCTTTTTTCTTGCACCAAAAGATCTTATGTCTAAATCTGAATGTTGGTTATCCATCCTCATTGTCACAACATAATGGCTTACGATAAATTCATTTCATTTTTATATCTTAAGTGATGTAAACATACAAACTTAAATGACATTCACCCACAAAGATGCAGACGATCTCTGGTTTTGTTCAGGAAAAAGAGCAATTAAATCGTTTTTATATCTTAAGTGATGTAAACATACAAACTTAAATGACATTCACCCACAAAGATGCAGACGATCTCTGGTTTTGATTAACCATGCATAAAATCAAGGTGACTTGTTACCATAGTTTTGCGAAAGGATCTACCAACAACAGAAAATTAAAAGATGCACACCAATAGTTCGACAAAATTTCTGAACAAAGTCGGGGTAAAAAATTAAAGGATGAATGTCAAATGCTTCACAAAATGGCTGAAATAACTGAGGGTAGGCAGAGAATTGGAGGGTGGACACTAATTGTATGAAAAAAATCCCTGAACAACTAATGGGCTCATGAAATTAATTTTTGGTAGGATATGTGAAAAATAGTACAACAGAAAATGCACAGTATCTGTTTGACAAAATGCCTAAAAAAAATACACCTCATTTTATAAAAAGTGGACGCATCCATTATTTAAACATCTTATTTATAAAATATTTAAACTTTCACTATAACAATCCATTCCTAAAGCACATTAAGTAAAACAACTACTCGATTAGAGGCAAATTTGTATTTTTAACAGCAATACTAAATTGTACATTCATTTGTGTTTACAAAACTAAACTTTCATTGCAAAATTTAAATTGCTTTATCAACCAATCACTATATATGTATCATTTTTTGGATTGTTTGTCGCCTTTTGAAAAAACAATATACCATGTAATACAAAAGACGATACCAGTGACATTGAACTGTATTAATACTTCATTTCTATGTCTCTCAACAACCATGTGAAACAATTGTACAACATCAAGGAAATAGAACATTGTGTACTTCTGAAGGTATGGACATGTATATTGTTAATATCTTGAACATGAATATTTAGTTGGTATTTTTCTTCTCATTTCAATCCCTGAGTGTTCGACTACTAAGAATTTTTCATTCTGTTCTTCGAAAGAAATTTTTACCTTTTTCAAATTTCACCACCTTACTTTATCAAACAATCAATAGCACTTACAATACTGACATTTTTCTTTTTGATTCATTCCTGCCGAAGTTTACTTATTTCAATTTCTCACAAATTTTATTGTCAAACTGCATGTGGATGCATTGGCTGCATGTGTTAAAGAATACATTAAATTTCATCTTCTGTTTACTGTACGTTAGTAGCTATTTATACCATGTCACAACAAATTTTGTGTTTGTTTGATGTCACCCAAGCATTAGTCATGCCTACATACAACTCTAGCTTTTATCTGCAGTTGTAACATAAGATTTTTTCAGTCCAATGCACTGCAGTAGAAGCAGTGGGTATGCTAACACTACGTTCCAGGTCACTAGTTCAAATCCCCATCTTCAAAAGTCTATAAACCGCTGAAACTATCCTCAGGGTTTGAACCCTCGATAGCTTCCTCAATTTCGCTTCACAACAAATTTATTTTAAAAATAGCTATTCTACCAAAACATATCCAAAAGAGAGAACATAAAGCTTTGGCATGCCATCTAACCCTCGGGCCCACAAAATTCCGTGTGAGTGCAAAACCATTGCTTTCACCCTGTGTTGCAGGGGTACGCCCCCCAGCCCGACGCCTCCTGTTCGGAGGCGCCTTCAGCACGGTGACGTCCCGAGGACGTCCGGAGGCATTTCGGAGGAGCCCGCCGGCGTGCCGGAAACGTTCGGCAAGCCGGCGGGTGCCTTTGGGATGTCTCCGGACGTACCCGGGGAGCCTCCGGGGCGTCCCCAACATTTTCCGGCCATTGTCGCGGAAAAAAAAAGAAAAAAAAGAAAATGCGCCAAAAAAAACCCTAAACGTGTAAAAAACCTTAAACGCGAAAACCGAAAACGTAGAGAAACCTATAAAACACGTGCGTCCCTTCTGCAAAATAGACCAAAAAAAAAAATAGCGACCATTTGCGTTTCGCAGCGGCAGTTTGCAGGTGAAAACGTGACGTCGTGAAGAGAAGACAGTGTGCCGCGGAAGACAGTGAAGAGGAGAAGCTCAGAAGACAATTTGCAGCCTGCAGGTGAAGATAGCGTGGAGTGAAGCCGCGCCTTCTTGGGAGGACTGCATTTGCTCCAGGACCCAGGGATGTTAATTTTTTATTTTTTTTTTCCATTTATTATTTACTATTTAGTTTTATTTTTTTTAAATTTGTATTTAATATTTAATAAATTAATTTTAAATTTTTCAGTTAATAGAATATTCAATATAACTATTAAAAATAAAACAAAATATAATATTAAAAATTTAAATAATATTAAAAATTTAAATTAAATACTATTTAGTTTTTAGTTTTTATATTTTTAAATTTTTAATATTATAATTTATATTTTATTTTAAATTTACAATTTACTTAAGTAGTATTTAAATTTTATTTTTAATATTTTTAATTTTAAAATTTGTTTAAATTTAAATTTATATTAAATTTTAAATTTAAATTTTCAACAATGTTTAAATTTTCTACAATGTCTTTACAATGTATACTTTGAACATTTTGAAATTTGAAGCAATGAATGAACAAACACTATGTATTTACTATTTTCAAGTGTTTTACAAAAAAATTGAATAATATGCATATATATATATATATATATAGATGTACCCACGACGTATCCAAATCAAGGTTTTTTGAAAAATGACGTATCCGCGTACCCTAATCATACCTGTACCCATACCCGTATCTAAACAATGTAGCTTTCACCCTCTGCAGCTTTTGCCATGCCTAAATTGGCGATTTTTGCTTTATGTTGAATTAAATATAAGGCGAACAGAATGCCATTTCTCTTTGCCTTGCATATATCAAAAAAATTGTTACAATCACATTTTAATACTGCATATTATGGTCTTTAAGTTGTCTAGTGCTATTTATTTTCCTAAGCAACTGATTGGTTTTTTTTTTCTCTTATATTGCATCAAAACATACGTATATATTCTTTTGGTATCCAAGAAATTGAAGTCTAAATCATAAGGTGAATCTCATATAACTTTGAATTTAGCTACGAAGATCCAATCATGCTTCACAATCTGAATGGGAATTAAAGATGAGACTTGGGACTTGGGTACTGCATTGATCCCATCTACTTGGATCTATTTTGAAGTCTAAGGTAAGATAAAAAAATTTCACTTACACTTTGTAGTTAGATAGGTAAAATAATGTGTGGGTTTTTTAAGCTTGAATATCTATAGTTGAGTTTAGGTTATCATCCAGGTGACTAATTAGGGCTTTTCTAGTTTCTGATGCTAGTTTCAATCTACTTTTCTATCCAAACTCATGAGTTTACCAATATTTTAAATATTTATAATATTTCAGTACTTTCAACTCCATACTAAGTTGTTTGTCGCCTTTTGAAAAACAATATACCATGGAATACAAAAGACGATACCGGTGACATTGAACTGTATTGATACTTCATTTCTATGTCTCTTAACAACCATGTGAAACAATTGTGCAACATCAAGGAAATAGAACATTGTGTACTTCTGAAGGTATGGACATGCATATTATTAATATCTTGAACTTGAATATTTAGTTGGTATTTTCTTCTCATTTCAATCCCTGAGTGTTCGACTACTAAGAATTTTTCTTTCTGTTCTTCGAAAGAATTTTTTACTTTTTTCAAATTTCACCACCTTACTTATCAAACAATCAATAGCACTTACAATACTCACATTTTTCTTTTTGATTCATTCCTGCCGAAGTTTACTTCTTTCAGTTTCTCACAAATTTTATTGTCAAACTGCATGTTTAAACTGCGTGTGGATGCATTGGCTGCATGTGTTAAAGAATACATTAAATTTCATCTTCTGTTTACTGATACGTTAGTAGCTATTTTTATACCATGTCACAACAAATTTTGTGTTTGTTTGATGTCACCCAAGCATTAGTCATGCCCTACACACAACTCTAGCTTTTATCTGCAGTTGTAACATAAGATTTTTTCAGTCTAATGCACTGCAGTAGGAGCAGTGGGTATGCTAACACTATGTTCCAGGTCACTAGTTCAAATCCCCATCTTCACAAGCCTATAAACCGCTGAAACTATCCTCGGGATTTGAACCCTCGATAGCTTCCTCAATTTCGCTTCACAACAAATTTATTTTAAAAATAAGTATTCTATCAAAACATATCCAAAAGAGAGAACATAAAGCTTTGGCATGCCATCTAACCCTCGGGCCCACAAAATTCCGTGTGATTGCAAAACCATTGCTTTCACCCTCTGCAGCTTTTGCCATGCCTAAATTGGCGAGTTTTGCTTTATGTTGAACTAAATATAAGGCGAACAGAATGTCATTTCTCTTTGCCTTGCATATATCAAAAAAATTGTTACAATCACATTTTAATACTGCATATTATGGTCTTTAAGTTGTCTGGTGCTATTTATTTTCTAAAGCAAATGATTGGTTTTTTTTTTCTCTTATATTGCATCAAAACATACATATATATTCTTTTGGTATCCAAGGAATTGAAGTCTAAATCATAAGGTGAATCCCATATAACTTTGAGTTTAGCTACGAAGATCCAATCATGCTTCACAATTTGAATGGGAATTAAACATTGAGACTTGGGTACTGCATTGATCCCATCTACTTGGATCTCATTGTATAAAATATTTTGAAGTCTAAGGTAAGATAAAAAAAATTCACTTACACTTTGTAGTTAGATAGGTGAAATAATGTGTGGGTTTTTTAAGCTTGAATATCTATAGTTGAGTTTAGGTTATCATCCAGGTGACTAATTAGGGCTTTTCTAGTTTCTGATGATAGTTTCAATCTACTTTTCTATCCAAACTCATAAGTTTACCAATATTTTAAATATTTATAATATTTCAGTACTTTCAACTCCATACTAAGTTGTTTACGACTTTTTTATAGTATTTTCTAATGCCATTCCCATGGATCACACCCTCAATCCTTGCCTTGAATTCCATTGTATATTAAACACCCATTTACTTGAAAACATGACATTTTGAAGAGTCTTCCTTCACAACAACACAAAACATGAGCAATTTTTTAATCTTTATTTAAGCTGCCTCAAATTAAAGCAATATTTCGGTGAACTATAGAAAAAATGTGAATTTAAGATTTTGTAGTAGTTCTAGAGAACAATCAATATGGATTATAAAGATAATGACAAAGTTAGGGAAAAAAAACTCTCCTTTATTAGGAAAATAGAATATCACTCAACTTCCAAATACAAGTTCTGTATGAAACTATAAGTCACTAATTTTGTCTAGCTGTCTAAGAACAAAATACGGTGATAGGGAACCCCCAACTCCCTTCCCTTCCTGCCCCCCTCAACCCCCCAACAAAGAGAGAGAAGTTGAAACAAGCAGACAGTCATCCCAAAGGATGATGCTGTCTAATTTGAGAAGAAATATACACCAACATATTTCCAATTAAGAAGGAAGGAGTCCTCTTTAGAAAAGAGTTATTATTGAATATGTAAATGTAATGTACATATTACCCATACTGACCAAATCAATCCCATATATGAGACATTGAAATGTACAAATATATTTAATAATACAATTTTAGTTTGAATGTAATATACACTATATGTTTAATGTGATTCTTGTATCTTTCCTTTTCTTTTTTTACTAATTTTATTCATACTTTCTTCAACTTGTCTGCACCACAGAATTGAATTTAACCTCATATGTAATAACTCCACCTTATTTCAATAAATGCTCACACTGTTACAATGTCCTAAAATACTACTACAAAATTGTCTAGGCTAAAATATTGTCTCATATACTGCAGTCCTAAAATTCTACTATGGTGCCACAATGTGTTGTCTACTTACCACATAATATGAAAACCATTTTTTTAAAGATCCTATTTTTCAACTTTCTTAATGATACTAATAGTTATATTCAACCATATACAACTTATGTGATGCCAACCCTACAATTCCTATCATGCTTTATTGTTATTCACAACCAACTTCAACTGGTACATAATATAAATGTAGGGATATGCCAATGTGTGGGGTTTTATGTTTTTATTCATTTGGCCTAAATACTAGTATTAATTCTTGTAATAAATTGTTCATAAAATTAGAAATACAAATGTATTTAGGGGATGATTTGGATTTAAAATTATAACTAGTGAAGGGAGTCATATTATTGGCATAATTAGGTGCTAAAAAGGTTCTACATATGTTGAAATACGTTAAGAAATATTAAATAATGGAGGCCAAAAAGTTTTAGTAGCAGTTTGTTTAGCTTATAAAACTCAATGTCTATGTTGACAAACCCAACAAAACTAAAGACATAAATTTTTGCATAAAGGAACCCAATTGGATGGTGAAATATGCATAGAAACCCAACCCTAGAACTTAAACCACTTGGTGTTGGGTTTCTCTTTGACTGTTAGTTTTTTGTGGCTAAGACAAGTTGGTACATCTTGTAACTTAATTATCCATTTCAAGAGAAACAAACTTCTAGCAAAATAGATAAGCTAGTCAGATCTCATAGTGGCTTGTGTCTTAAACATATAAAGAATATAGAATATTTGAAAGGACTTACCATGTTATGGGATGTTGATCCTTAGAATGCCATACAAGTTGACAAAGAGTGTGTACAATTTCAACATGGATTAGTTAGGGTGCCATTTTGTGTGTTTGATCAGCAGAGGAATTTGTGAATGATGATAATATTTCCATGTAGTGTTTTAAATCTTGAGGCAACTTGCATGTGCATTAAAGATGAGGATAGAGTAGTGTTTTAACCTTTTAGGGTTTAAATAATGTAAATCCTATGTTTGACTAAAGGGTTGAGTAATCTAAATTAGTGAAATAATATGTATAAAATAACCACTAATTTGTTACAAATTTTGACTAGCTTTAACTTTCTAAAAATAGCAATAAATATGTCTAAATAAAAACTTATCTAGAAAACACCAGATTTAGAAGATCTAAGTGCTAAAAATTGATATATGAATAGGTCTGAGTGTCATCAACTAGATCCCTATATCATAACCCATCCTCAACAATAGTGCCACATTTTCATAGTAACACCATGTGGTTCTAGTGCCCTGAAAATGGCACTAGTGTCCTATGTACAATACTGCTTTGAACTTCTAGGTGTACCTATGCCTATGTTTCTGGATTATGTTCCTACACACATGAAGTCTAAAACTCTATATTATGCTTAGTGTACTATTCCTAGCCAAGTTGAACTATCCTAAAACTAGGGTTAATAGACAGTAGCACCACATCTTGGATAGTAGTGGCATGTGTCACTAATATTCCTAATTAGACACTAATGTTTGTCTTGTCTAAAATCTATCACTATATTGATTTTTAATTCCCTATTTTTTGTCTGTGTTTATCTATCTAATTTTATGAAATCGAGCCTATGTGTTGAAAAATGTTCTATGAATGCAATAGAGGAGTCTAATCCCTATGATAAACCCCTGTGAATGCCCCTTCTTTAAGGGTAGTTGTTGAATCTGTGAAAGAGTTATCCTAAGAATAAAAATCTTTGCAAGGTGTGTGTTAGCTAGAGCATATATGATAACTGCATTATAATCCAATATAATGTGCAAATACAACATCAGAATGTAAGATAAGCTGAGCATAAGTATGTAATGTAAGATGTATGTCATGTCTAGCATTGTGCAAGGGTGAAAAGATATATATATATATATATATATATATATATATATATATATGAGTAGAACTGAATAGCTACTTAGGGGGATGGGGCATGATGTCCATCATGACACCCAAGTAAGAAGGGTAGATGTATGATATCCCTCATGGTATCAAGAACTAGTGTGTGTAATAAGAAAATACAATTGTCATGGCCATGACACATACAATAAAACATATATACAAAACACATGAGACATGCAAAGTAGGCCAAGGGGTCACAGTACAAGGGACATGGGCACATGTCACTAAATCTAAGAAAATACATACACTTGGACATGTTCAAATGTCCACATATGCAATCAAAAATCAAGTTGGCTTAGAGCCACATAGAAGGATATGTTTAAATCTCTGCATACACAATTAAAAAAACACATGCAAGGGACATGGGAACATATCTAAGGCATACATAATGTGAATAGAAGTGGCATAAAGACAAAAAACAATGGCTTATTCAAATGCCCTCGAATAAAAATCTAAACTATGAAAGATATAAATGAAAGAATGCATGCATGTAATAGAAATCTATGCAAGAGCTAGGATGTACATATGCTGAGTCTAACGTAGTAATATGTGGTTAAAAATTGGAGTAAGAGTACCATGATCAATATCAAGATATAACAATGTGAAAATTGGAATGTATAGAATGTAAGGATAGAACCTGGTAATAGAAACTATGTATAAGATGTTCCCAAGTGGGCAAATGTGTCAAATGAATAAGCATGAATCAGTGTATATACCCCAATGGGTAGATGATAACATGTTTGGATTAGTGTAGTGGACCTGAGTCTTGTATGCTATCTACAAACACTCAACAAGAACGAGTGAGTCATGTAGTATGATAAAACTAACTATACTAAGATAGCTAGCATATGTAATGTCTAGTAAATATAATAAATGTAAACATAGCAATGCATGCAATCTATGATTTTTGTGTTTTATGAGTAATATTTGAATGTTTTTATTTTTTTGACATGTTATATTGTTTTCGTATTTTCTAGATACAAGCTATGTACAAGTAACATGAAAATGAACAATATACAAGGAGTAAAAGAGAGGCAAAGTATGTACAAGAAAAGAGAAATCATACTAACCTATGAGTCTTATGGAAGACTCAATATCATTGTGGCCTGTGTTAAAAATAGGAATGGTAGTTTCTTTTATAGTGTGAATGCTATGTTGTAAATGATTGTTGTTACAATAGGAATCTAAGTATTGTTCAACATCTGAATCATAATAACTTGGGATACTAGAGGTAACTCCCTCATACTATGGAGTTGACCTTTCGGAATTGTGCTTCGGCATATTAATTGTGATTTTGCCCTTTGAAACTATGCTTATTGTAGGCATATGGTGTTGCGGAGGCTATTTTGGTAGAAAACCTATTTTGAGAATGATTGTTTATGTATCATAATTTTGACTTTATAACTTAAGATCTTGCATGTTTTGTAACATTTCCTTTGTATCTAGATGTTTTAAATTGATAAACTATAACTATGATTGATGTGCCTTAGGATGTTCAATAAATCCCAAACCTTGTTGACCAATATTATCAATTGCTAGAATAGGAGAAGTGATGTCTTGAGCCTGCTTGCCCAAACATTGACCATGATAATCAAACTATTGTAGATACTCTTGACAAAACCCATACTATTTTGAAAAATGAGCCTCATTTTGGAGAGGTAGGTTTGCATTTCTTTCTTTCTTTACATGTGCTTATTGTACTATTTCTTGATCTGATTGTGCATTGTGAACCTTTTATTGTTTTGAGTTATAGTTTGGTAGCCATTTGTGTACTATTGCTGAATTTTACCCTTTTTGAGTTGGTAGATGTGTTATTGTATGTTATATGGATCATGTGTCACTGTGTGAGTCATACGTATCCATTATCTATTATATTTTCCTTTTCAATGCTAAACATGAACCGGTGTGGTGCCCATGCATTCTATGATATGCACAAAAATATTTGAATTTCTTCATTGGATGTAAAGGAGGTAGTTTGATCAACTTAGATTTAATTATTTCCCTTAGTACCTCACTTGAAATCTTACTTGATCTTTGAATATTTTTTTAATCACTAGTTGTATATGTACTTTGTTGTGATTTATGATTTGGATATGTAACATTATTTTACGCAAATTGACTAGGTGAAGATGTATATACATGATTAACACTATTTTGCCCTAGAGGCCTTTGTCTTGCAAATTCATTTTCCAATGTTTCAGTATTCTCATTTAATAGTTGGTTCTAATTTTTTGTAATCTTGAAATTATCTTTCTCATACTGATAATTTGATCACATAGAGTCTCACAAGTGAAAACCCTAATTGTTTCCAATTAAACATGTAAGCACATACCTTGTAGGGAAGAGGTGTGAATACATTGAGTATCAGGATTAGTGACATTGGTATAGGTTGTTTCATATCATGGAGGAGTGATATCATGGACTAGGTTATAGGGAAAGTTCCTATCACCCTCATGGAGATGAGGAGGAGAAGGAGATTCTTTCATGTGCATAAGATATGACATTGAAACTTAAAAAATAGTTTTTAACGTATGTGGTAAATCCTCTATGTGTGTATGGGTTTACTTGATAATGAAGTTTCACATAGGATAAAGATAACATGTTATGAAATATGACATATATCTCAATTGATATTAATCAACATCTATACATATGTTTATGTCTTTTCTAAGTTCATTCCAAATTAAAGGAAACAAGTATACAAAGGAAAGTATTAGACTTTGCAATAGAAAGTGATGCACCTCTCCAGTAATTATTATCGTGATTAGGTCAAATAAGATTAGAAAGTGTATGGATCTAAAATATGAATGCTAAAAATGTAAAACCTAAGGTTATCTAGAGTTAGGGTTTGTGAAATATTTGAAGTCAGGTTCACCAAATATTTTAACTTTTTAGGGTTTAGCTAATGTAAGTCCTACGTTTGATTAAAGAATTGAGTAGTCTAAAAAAGTGAAATAAAATGCATAAAATAAACACTAATTTGTTACAAATTTTGACTAATTTTAGCTTTCTAAAAAGAGTAATAAATATGTGCATATAAAGGCTTACCTAGAAAACACTTGATTCGAAAGATCTAAGTGTTGAAAGTGGAGGTATGAACAAGTCTGAGTGTCATCAATTGGATCTCTATATTAGAACCCCTCCTAGATAGTAGTGCCACATTTGGACAGTAGTACTATGTGGCTCTAGTGTCTTAAAAATGACACTAGTGTCTTTTATGCAGGATTGCTCTGAACTTATGGGTGCACTTGTTCCTGTGTTTTTGGGTTTTGTTCCTATGTGCATGACATTTATAGCTATGTAATGTGTCTATAATATGAATTATGATGCGAATCTTCTTTGTAAGTAAGGCATGAGCTAAAAAGTGTGTTCATTAGTAGGATAAGTTGGACATTCTCAACACCTTGTTGTCAAATGAGTTTCCTACATACTAATACTCTGAGGAGGGATCAAACCTGATGTAGTCCTCCCCACCTAATTACTAGTGCAAGTACAAGTGATGCTATAATGGTCATGATCTTGAATGCATTGAGTATGCTTGAGATTAGAAATCTAGAAAATCTGAGCTTAGGGCAGCTATAGATGGTAGTATGTAAAAGTAGGGCAAAATAGGAATTAATAACCTTGATTTTTTCAAGTTGTTTCATGTTTGAATTGGTATTTTGGATCTAATTTCTATCTAGTGGATAGAGGTCTAAAAGTCATGTATTTATTGTGTTTTGTAGTTTGTGCAAACAATAAAAAATGCTTAGGCCAACCTTAGGAAGGTTTTATTTTTTGAAAATATATCCATTCCTGAAAGATAGGGTAAAGGACATTAGTGCCATTTTGGGGACACTAGCGCCACGTGGTTGTTGTGTCCTTAATGTGACATTAATGTCTAGTTCATAGACTGTTGGGCAAGAAGGGCCAGAATCGGGAAATGAGGTTCTGAGATTGCATTTAAGCTGACTAAGGATACCAATGGTCCACACAAAGGCTAGAAAAGTGTGATAATAAGCTCTATGATAGGTCTGGGGCTAAGCTAGAAATATGTTATCTCAAGTAGCACTCTTAGCACTCAAATACTAATTTTAGGTGATTACAAGTAGCATTAGTAGTAGCATATGTAAGGGCCAACACCAAGCATGCTCCATTATTCTTTTTCTTTGAAGGACTCCTACCTTTTTTTATATTTAAAATTTATTATTGTTTTGACCAACATACCCTATTTCTTTTGAGAAATGGAGGTCTCCCACAATCCCATACAAAATTTTGAGAAATTTTATGATGAATTGATACAAAATCTAATATGAAATGATTCTCTAAAAGGTTTAGGTTTAAATAATGTGTTTAATAAACTCTTAACCCATTAGCATTTGTGAGTTTGCATTAAAGTCACTTTTGAAATAGTCGTGTTACTTTATAGTTTTTACAAGTCATTAAAATAATCTGGTTTAGATTCTTAATATAAGCACATGGTTTATACTTATCTTTTTGGTGAACTAAATTTAGTTTTGTTGAGTTAAAACTTTTCATGTAGTCTTATGTGGAAAATCACTCTCGCATTGACGTCGTTTTGTGATCCTGCATGTTATCGTATTCTTGCGTCGGGGCACTCGTTAACTTCATTCTTGGTTTTCATGCAAATATTTTTGGTTGATTAGCTCTTTTATGTGCATATTTTTAGGTCCCTACACTTCTGCACTCAATGAAAAAATGTGTACGCTCCATGAGCTTAGGACAATTGGGCCGTGACACTTATCGACCTAGCATACCCACTATGGTCTGCCTAACTATGTTCAAATGGTATGACATGGGAGTTGTAACCAGTCAGAAAGAGCCACACGTTATCTACCATACTCTCAAACTCCCATGATACACATAGGAAAATTAAAATGTGGAAAGATGACACGACACAAGAACCCTAGATAATTAAAGTAAGCCACATGTCATTACCATACTCCTATGAACCCCATTTTAAAATTATATACTCCAGGAGGCCATACACCTGGGCCCTATAGGTGACACATAGAGTAAACCTATTAACTATTCTGCCCATGTCATCAATCAAAGCATAGGTGGAAGATAATTATTGACATCCTTGATACCTGATGGCTTATGTGGCACATGATCGACACACTAATGGTAATAACTGAGTAAGCCAACTACCCTCCTTGGGACTGCATGCTCCACAGGATGTTGACACGTGGATGAATATAATTACACCGTAGAGCTTAAAATCTTGAATAAAGCTAAAAAAATAAAAAATATAATAAGGGTGGTTAATTCAACAAAGAATACCAACTCAAAGTTAACGTGCACGTATAAAACTCTAATAACCATCACACTCATGACCCAATTTTGGAAAATTTGTAAAAGATTTCAACCTAAAATTTGAACCCTAAGCTGTTCCCATCAAAGTCAGGAAAATGTTTTAAAATTTGGTGACTGAAAGATCAAAATTATTGGATTAGGGTGGTTTATTGCTTATCAATTAGCACGTAGAGGTCTCAACATTAACAATCACAATGGTTGCATATCCTTATACCTCTCAACATGTTTATGAATTCAAAGACAAAACACTCACACCTAGGATAGTGTTAGCATAGCGTATACATTCAGATTATGTTATTTTTAGATTATAATCGATTCTATTATGTGTGTCTGATATATATAATCTATCATCTAGATTCCTCCCTTCCCAGATAGTCAGTTAGCTAATCCAGATAAAATGTTCTGTATATATTCTGCTCTGATCTTCAGAATAAATTAATTAGTTCCTTTTGTCTGATCACAATTCTGGTATCAGAGCCTTCAATCGCCTGGTCAAAGCCTACAAAGTGAAGGTCAATGCGTACCTGGAGAAAGACATGTAGCCGATGAGGTGCAGCGTGAAGGTACGGTATAATAAGTCAACGTACAGCCCAATCAGATCATGGGAGAAGCACATATCAGATAGCCAATGAGGAGAAATAGCTGAGTTAGAAGAAAGAGTGCATAAACACAGCCAGCCTGTGTAGTGACGTAGAATTATGCTATTGGAATCCAAGTTCGATGCATCATTTGCAGTAAAGTGGCGAAGCTTGAGAAAACTCCAATGTGGAACGCACAACGCTGACCGAGCAATCTGTGACCTGTGGCTTGAGACACTACAGTTGTAGAAGACAATCCTATAGCGTACGATAGAAGCTATTTTGGTTTGTGGTGAAGCAGAGCATGGATCTGGTGAACAAGTCATGTGTTTAGTAGTGAGAAGCGTGACTTGGAAGCGTGACTTCATCTTGTGACTCAGAACTTGAGAAACATGACTTAAGCAAAACAACAATGATCTACAGTAGAAGACTCACAACACAGTCATGGAAGGTTCAACACAATAGAAGCATTGCTCGTGCCAAGCCTGACCCAACATAGAATGCGGGAAAGTGCAGAATACACACCCAAACATTGAAGTCTATAAGCCTGTGATGCCTGAGGAAGTAATTGACTCAGAGCAAAAGCTTTAACATGTGTTGTAGAAGTAGCCGCTTCTAACGAAGGACGTAACAATCCTTTGAAAGTCAGTAAATCTTGTGAAGTAGATACAGACGTGTTCAGTAAATCTCTATTTGCTTCATTTTAATCATGAAAAGTCACCTGGGGCAAAGTGCAGTGACACATCTCCATTATGAGTGCAACGCCAAACAAGAGGACAAAGTGATCAAAATAGCCCATGGAACATTAAAGCTCTTAGATAAGCTGTGTGGAGACTGCCGCGTATGTCCAGCGTGAAGGATAGTGTTGGAACCACTGAAAGCCACCAAGGAGACTCTCAGGTTGTGGAAAACCATCGTGACACTTAGGAGAAGAGCTCTAGTTTCTACTTTGATTTGCTAGAATCCCTCCATGACTGCGATAACCTTCAGTTCTACGAGCTAATCTGAAAGCGACTTCTAGAGTATTTCTTGTTCGACGTACGCTGTCAAGCAAGGAGGATATCAGCAAAACTCTAAGCTGGATATGACGCAGACTGTGAAAACGATGTTGATCACCCTAGAAAGCATCCTTGTCTCTCAACACGTAATTATCGAGCTCATCTCCAAGCTCAATTTTCCTGCCATTGAGCAAATAGACTTGTAATTTTCTCTCATATTAATAAAATAATTTATTTTTCTTTACAATGTCTGCTCCAAAATTACTTCTATCCAATGCCCAACTTCTCAAAGAGCCGAACTATGCCACCTAGAAAGCAAAGATGCACACCATACTTCAGTTTGAAGGACTATAGGGCATCGTGACAGGTATTGTACTGGTTCCTATTGATCCCGATGCGTTCACGAAATATGAAATAGCTATTGCTAAAGCCTTGATGCTAATTATGTTAAGCATCATTGATGTTGTGCAACCACATGCCAGAGATGCTGATAGAGCAAAGACAACATGGGATAAATTAACAACCATCTACGAGGAAAAAAATTAAGACTATGATCCTCCATCTGTAGTCGAGACTTCATACACTCTCTATGGAGTTTGACGATAAAGTTGAGGAATTCTTACGTCGGGTGGCTGAGCTACAAACAAAATTATTAGCACTCAGTGAGATGGTAGATGACCAAATCTTGATCTAGATCACCTTGAGGGCTCTCCCTTCCAAATTCAAAGTGTTTGTCACGACATTGAATGTCTTCAAACATATAGTGTCATTCAAAGAACTCGTGAACCTATTGCAGCAAGAAGAAACAATCAACTCAATCTAGGATAAGTTACAAGACAAAGTTCTTATCTTGAAGCAACAACAAGGTTATAAATCTTGTAAGGGACCTCCATAGAAGCAACCATAGAAACAACAGTAACAATAGTCGCAACATCATCATAAATCACAAAAGTCGAAGAAGTGGTGTCACATATGTTGAACCAACACTCACTACATGGATAAATACTGGTATAATACCCTGAAACAAGGGTCTTTAAGTAAAGAAATCACATCAAGGTGTGATGATTCTCAGAAATTGAAAAAATATCCTTGCTAGTGGAAGTAGAAGGAACATCTCCTAGCTCAACAAGATGATGGATCTAATGAAGAGACACCTAAAGAAGATAATTATAGTGCACATAATAACTTAGTGCTAGTCTCCCAAAACTTACAGCCCATGAGGAATATTTGGTTGATAGACTCAGATGCCACTAAACACATGTCAGGTGATAGGAAGCTTTTTGATTTGCTGACAAATCAACCCACTAGAGATCGAGTTAGGATCAATGATGATAAGGAGTATGTTGCAGAAGGAATAGACCAAGTCACCATTCCTCTCAAAACATGAAAATGTATACTCTCAAAGGTATTATATGTTCCTGGATTGACATCCAACTTCTTATCAGTCAGTCAGCTTTTGAATCATCATAAAAGTTATTGTGTTAGGTGGCCTAACAACACAGTTTATTGTCGTTGCCTCGATCAATCCATTCTTCGGTCTTAGCGAGTAAGTTGAAAGCCATCCAAAAGGCCTTAGGAGCTCGGGGAAAACAACTTTGGACAAACCCAAAAGATGCAAAATATATTGAAGGAGATCGGGAATAATCTGAGGTTTGACTCATTGGGAGAATGCTAAGTGGCATCATGTCATGAGCCCGAGGTTGGGGAAGCCCACTCATGGCCACGTGGTCAAGAAGAGAGTAAGCTATGGAATGCCACGAGTAAATGGCCCAAGACTGGCAACATTCGACTACATTTTTTGTCGGCATAACTTGCACCCTTGAGGCAACTGCTAGTTAATTTGCAATTAGAACTAAAGACAATTTATAACTAGTTTGTTGTTGGAGATAGAGATTTTGCCATTAGACCTTTGTTTTATTAAGGATGCAATAAAATGGGATATGTGAGTACTCTTGAATACAAGAGGAAGACAAACTATAGAATAGATATTGCATTTTTTTGGGTTTTACACATTTGATACAAGTGTTAGTAAAAGTGTAAAGAAAGGCATTGGTCTCTCTGCATGCAACATTGGTCTCTGCGAAATTATTGTATTACTTTAGGGATTGTTTTTTCCATCTCCATAAATACAAGTCTAAATATTCCTTTTAATTTAATATTTTTTTAATCATATGTTAACCTTTTTAACGTAGTTTTTTATTGATATGATTTACGTTTTAACCTTTAAAGCTTAAGGTTTTTTTTTTGTTATTTATTATATATATATATATATATATATATATTTTTTTTTTTTTTCATTATTAAAATTTTAATTATCAATAACAATAATTTCAATATTTTAAACATTTTTTATAGATTTTGTTTTATGTTTTTTATATTAATTGAAAACATAACACACCCGCCCCGACCGACAACCCAACGCTCCGCCCCCCAGCGCAAGAAAAAAGAAAAAAGAAAAAGGCCAAAAACCCGTCACTTATCCCAAAATAACCCTAAAGCAGAACTTTGTTAGCAACATTTCCTGATACGAGGGCCACATTAAGCGCTAAACTGCAGTATAAATTCCATGGTTCAGAGGCATTTTGAACTACACAGATAATTCTAAACCCTAGAGACTTTAAATCAGAAGTTTGCTGCCAGCGTTGCATCCTAGTCATTCCCAGACAATGTGCCGAGCAGCAAGTCCACGTCAAACTGCCTCAGTATCTGCTCCACGTCATCCTTGTCCTCACCATAAGCTCGTTGGTTTAAGCCGAGCTCGCTCAGCGGCGCAGGGTCTGCCAAATCTGCTCCAACTTTAGCAGACGGAATTGCAGCATGTTCCTTCTTTGAAGCTTTACCATTTTCAAGCCCCTCCGCTAAACTGAACAGTGGAATTTAGCGGCTTCCTCTGAGGATACAGGGCTTGGAAATCTGATCCCCTGAGAGCCATTGCAAAGAAATAGAAAGCAGGTAAAATCAGGGATACATGGGTATGAGCATTTTCTTTAAACCCTATGATCTTTAAAAAATGGGGCGCTCTTACAAGCCGACTTAAGGAGAAATTCTAGTCGTTGGAATCACGTTTATGTGTGTATCTCTGTTCAGTTTTTATTTTAATTTGAAATTAATAATATTTGATAAATGTTTATAAAAATTTATATAATAATTTTTTTTTTTTTTAAATTGCATTTTTGAAAGTATTATATAAATTGTAGACATTTCTACTATCTAATAAATTTTTAGAAATATATTCTTAAAATGATTTTTTTTTAATGTTAGGACCCTGCTACTAGATCTATGTTTATGTTTAGCGAAAGAAGGATTGAAGATAATGTTCAAAGAAAAAGAAATAAATTTCTATTATAAATAATTTAATTATACATAATGAAATTAAAAGAGAGATATTGTTAAAGTTATTTCTTTTGATACTCCATAAAGAGAATACATTGAGTTATTGAAGACAATTTCAATAGTACAGAGTACAAGTTTTTGGGAAAAAAAAACTCCATAAATCTATCATACTACTGATTAGCGAAGACATACAAGAAAATTATGAAAAATGAAATGGGTATTAGATTAAAGACTAGTCATACCAGTGGTTCTACTACCACCGAGATGGAGATTACAACTGACAAGTCCCTATTTTTGAATTAAAATTTTGATACTATAATTCTAACATTTGAGAAAATCCATAACAATGACATGAATTAGATGTGAGGGCATCTCAACAAAATACCTTAAAATGAAAGATCAAAATGATGATAAAGCTTTCAACTTGACCAACGTGTTCATTGGAAATTTGGATTGGCCCCAATTTTTATAAAAATTTAAATGTTATGTACAAAACAAAATATATCGACTATATATATTTATATTGTAGTTTGTTCTTTAAAATATGTTAATCATATTCATGAGGTTGTTTGTATAAATAACATCAATCATGGGGTCTATAGAAAAAATAAAAAAAGCCTATATTTTCCTCTATTTTGGTCATTCTCTTAATAAGGGAAAGTAAGTTGTTTTATTAAAATGGATTAATTTGCTATTCTTAAGAATTAATTTTTTTAACTTACAATTTTATTGTAACAAAAATTAACTGTTATAGTATATTTCCTTTCTAACTATTAATATGATATTTTAAGTTTATAAAAAACACAACCGTGACAAGGGATCAATGTTTACATAAATGATTGGAGAAGGGGCAAAATGGCATATACATCTAATATAGATACCAAAAGTCAATTGCTAATTAAAAATATTTATTTAAATAAAGTTTAAGAATATTATATTAATAAAGAAAATGGATATTGCAAAACATCCGGCTTATATTGGATGTTTTCAATCACATGAGATTTATAGTGGATGCTTACAAGTTAATCTAGAAAACCCCTTTTATTTTAAAAACCACCTTTATAAAGTAATGTAAAGGATTTACAAACATGAAAAATTTACTATGATCATTATAGTAGATGTTAAGAGGTGAAGTGAATGCCCAAACCTTTAATAATTGTAATGGTGTAATATCTTATAATCCCCTTTGTAATATTATTTACAGTATGATAAACCATCTAGTATGAAGAGGTTGTAGGGGGGTTGTTTAAGCCCCCTACCTAGAGGTTTGGGGGCGGAGCCCCCAAAAATATTTGGTATTTGTATGACTATTTTTTTGGCATTCATACTATGCGGTCTGGGTTGTACAATGTGGTATGGCTTTATGACATAAATTCTACTCTACTATTTGGTGTGGTATTTCAAATACACATTTCTAGAATCTTTCTTGTTTTTCTGTTTAAAGGGTACAACCTTGTTATTGTAATGTGCAAAACTTAATTAGATCCAATAAAAGAGAGAGCTATCATTGTCCCATGGTTTTTCCTGTAAGTTGTAGTGTTTCCATGTAGTATCTTGTGTCCTATTTTTCTTTATTTTCATTACTGTGGTATATTTAAATTGTCTCTTATTGTTAACAGTAGAAACTATTTACATATAAAACCTTCCAGTTATCACCTAGAGCATACATAAATAAAGTACCTATAAATTGTATATAGCTGAGTGGTTGTAACTTGCACAAACCACACAATTATTTAAAAAAATTGAGCCAAATGAAATTTCCATGGAGCATACTTATCTTGTTGGCATTTTTATTTTGGTCGTTCAACATGATTGATTTTTTGCAAGGCTCCTTCAATTCCTTCCTATGTTGGATCAAGGTTAGCCCAAGTGTTTAGAGCATGACAACAATTTTTAGGATGATAAACATGGACTTGCAAATTAGTGGTTTGTGCTTGAGTAGTGTTGGATTTTTTTTCTTGATAAGTTTTTCTCCTCATACCAAAACACATTTTAACATTCCATTGTATGTCTTCATTAGTCATCTTTTCAATTGGATCACAAAGGATTTTCCCAAGAGTTTGAATGTTGTGTTGTTGAAATCTACCTTAGTTTTCAAAATACAAACTACATATATTTTGCTTAGTATTGAATGAGGTGAGTTCGACCATACTTCCGCCCAAAATAGGTTGAAGGTCCCCATGCTCTACTAGTTTTCTACCTAAGACTTCAAGTGTTCGATCAACATTATCTATGATCTTTATAAGCACAACACATATTTATGTGACCTAAGTCAAATAGGGTTTAAGAGGAATGGAGTTTTTTTTATGTGCATCAGTGTGAGATATGGAAGACATATTTATTTACTATTATGGGTTACGAGTATCTTGAATGCCTAGTTCCTATCTATGGGACCCTGAATTGTTGATAGAGGAAGAACGGTTCAATTGATTAGAACCAATGATTCCCTAATAATACTATGGATATTTGGCAAGGTAAAAGTTTTATAATTCCTTGAAGTTAGGGGTGGGGAGAAAGCACATAAATGGTTGTTTGGGATAGACATATAAACATTTGAGACTTGTAAATACAAATGGAATAAATCCTTGTTGGCTAAGTGGGTTACAAAGGTGGATTGTTATCCCTTGTAGGGCTTACAGGAACATTTCCATGGTGTAAAGAAAGGACAAGGGAACATATTTGAGAACCATTTGGGAAAATATGTTAGGCTTGAGGAAATTTTACATAATTTATAGAAACAAAAATATTCCCCATCATTGGATTCTCCTTGTCTAGTCTTGTAATTTGATGTTTTTCCTTTGTTGCTAGTTGACTCTTCCAAACCTCAATTGTGTATATTTGTTGATTAATTTCAATGACCCAAACTTAAGATATTTTGAGAAGATAAAAGTGTATGTGGCCACTTTATGCCAAAAAGTGGGACATACTATTATGCGTTGACCCATATTTTAAATTAATTTGGGGTTTCTCCTAAGATATAACTTTGTAGCCATGTTTGAAAACACTAGTAATAATTACTTGATGCAATTTGAGATCACCTTTGCCTAAGTTGTAATGTCCTCATTTTAGGTCACTTCAACATCGTAGTTAGCCCCAAATTTCAAGTGGTGTGCGCCAACCTTTTCAAAATGGATTTCAGATATTGGAGTTAAGCTCTGGGGATTTTGTTGAGTCCGTTGATACTTTTCAGGAATAGTTTCAACATGTCGAGTAATTTCCACACATCTTGAAGGAAAATACAATTTTTTAAAAGTGTCTATTTTTAGTAAGTCAGATCTACACTAAGCTCTTGAGTATATCAGTACCTTCATATTTCACTTCTAGACTATTTTGGCATCTTCTGTAAATAATTAATTTTAAGTTGATGGAAAAACATGAATTAAGAGATGACTTAAATTAATTATTTTTAAGGTGGTTGTAAAAGTGACTAAAGTGTTGGAAATATTAAATATGAAATAAAGTCAATTTGTAGAGCAAAAAGGTTTATTTAATTATAAAGTGATATTAATTTATAATTTTTGGAAAGTTCTAAGAAGATAATAAAATGGGTTGAAGGGTCTCATTCATTATGTTGATGGTTATTATTCTCTAAAAACATTTGGTGAGCCTGCATGTTCATTTTTATTGTTCAAGGAGTCAAATCACTTGGGATCCTTAGTTTCATTGCAGAGGAAACTTTGACACATAACTAGAAGCATTATTTTGGTGAGAGGATTTATCTTCAAACCCTAGTAGTTGCATTCATAGGTACCAAGGATTATTTTCAGCATACTGGCAATTATTCTAGTACTGGTCGTATAAATTGGGAAGATATCACAGGGCATTTGTCATAGAGTGGTCCCAAAAGGTTGATGCCATAGTTGGAGGATTGACATGCTGATTTGGAGGCAGCGTGGGAGCTTTGGGTGCAGATCCTGGGGTTTGTTAAAATGTAAATGACTTATTTCATGCATGACATTTATTTTTAAATATGCCCTTGATCAATAATATAATTACAAACATTTAAGTGATTAATATCAGATTTCCTTCATAATAAACTACATACAAATTGTTTGACAAAATGCCTACAAGCTAAAAATTTGAAATTTGCAAGTTCGGAATAATATTTCCTAGTTCAGAATATTTCGGTGGTATTAGAGCTATGATCTTTCTAGTCTGGAGGGTTACATGTCAGTTCTAATGGTTGCATGCTAGTGATCAGTAGTTGCATGTGTGGTATCAATACTTTCATGTTGGTTTTGAGATTTGCTTGTCAGTTTTTTCTATTGCATGTTAGTGATTAGCACTTGCATGTAAGAGTTAAGATGCAGTGGAAGCATTTCAGTTGAACATCTTAATTTAGTGGTGGTTGCATGTCAAAGTTTCAACATTTACTTTGATTTGTTTTTGAAATATTATCAGAACTGGGAACATGGATTAGTGATGGCTACCCAATTTTTACCCAAGAAAGAAGAAATAGATCCTAGGAAAGAGTTGGTGATGATATTACCAAAATAAAATGATGTGGGAAACAAGCTTCACATAGCAAGAAAAAATCGTGAATGCCTATCCCAATGAAAAGGTGTTCTCAGCACTTTGGAGGAAGTCAAAGATTGTTTGCACATGGTGGATCAATCACCTTCTCAAGTAATACAAGCAACCATAATTCCTACAGTGATTTCTTTGGGTAAGCGAAAGTTGTTGAGACACAAAGATAATGAAGGAAGATTGATTTTTATGTCTTGTTTAAGAAAAATTATGAAAATAACAACTCCTAAAACTTCGTACAATGATGACATGATGAAAGAGATATTTCAATTGTTGGTGGATAATTTCTAAGGTTTGGATAATGTCACATGTTTTGATTTTTATAAGAGGGTAACCATACTTGAAACATTTGCAAAAATGAAATTTGGTAACATCATGTTAGATATGGGTTGTGAAGATCTAATTTTCAAAATATTTCACCATTTTTTTTCTACCATTAGAAAATACCATGTAGATAATGTTATAACAACCATGCAATCTGTTATGACTTTGATTGTTAATGAAAGTGATGATGTGCCATATCACTTTTATATATCTTATTGACTAACTAGTGTAAGGATGACAAAAAATACTTATCACAATTGAACAGGTATTAGATGAAATGGTGTTTTCTTAGTGTGAGGAGAAACTAAAATGTTATTTGACAAAAGAGGAACATGAGGAAGAAGTGGAGTTCATAGTAGAAATTTTTGATGGAGGAAAGGCCTTTTCTCAAGAGGCATGTATGATAGATCTCCAAAATGACTCTGTTTAAATCCCTGCATCTACATATGTTGGGAATATATTTAATGAAGATGTCAAAACAACAATCTTGGGTGTAAATTCAGATCAAACTAATGAAGTTTTTACGAATATTAGCTTCCTTATTGACACGAGTGGTATGAAATAAAATGATAAAATTGTTGGAATCATTAATGTAATTTCAATAATAAAACCATGTTGAAGTTGAGTATGATGTAGATTTCCAAACAGTGTATAGTGATGAATTCTAACATCATTTCAGTTACGATAGTTCAAAATTTGAGAGAAAGTCTCTAATGCCAAATGTGTATCAATCTGACATCCAAGAAACACTTACAGAGAAGAGTGTTCATGACAGCTTTAGCCTTTTTGATTTGGAAAGTAAGTTGTGTAAGGAAACAACCATTCAAGGGGAACACAATGATTATAGTTTTTTATATCAAAGCCATCACCTCATAAGTCTAAGGAATCTAGGTGTTTTGACACCAAAATATGATGATGGGAAAGATTATGACGATTTCCATTTTGGGGATAGTGCTATCCTAACCTCAGAACATAAAATATGCAAAAAATATGTCTTAGAGATAACTGAATTTAAGAGTCATGTTCTTGAAGACAAATCAAAAAAATTATTGTGTGAAACTAATTTTTATCAAAGACCTAATGAGTTACATGATTTGAAGAATCATTTGATGGTCACTGAAGATAAGGTTGTTGCATCCCTAACACATTTTGATAAAACACACAAATTCATTGAAGATCTCTTTTGAAAGGCCCAGGTTAAGAAGAGACAAAAAGGCATTGAAGGAGGATCCTCTCTTGTAGCTTTGCAGGTAGTAAAAAAAGCTTTGAGAACAATGAAATCAGATTACTTGAATTTAATTTCAGATAGGGATCATTCCATCAATTTTTATGAAGAGATCCTTGATGCATTAAAAGGGAAAAGAGGAAGAAGTTGATAAGCTCACCTTTGAGCTTAAGTCTACTAAGTATTCATTAGAGAGTACTCAAATGGATCCTCAAGAAGTAGAAAATTAGCTTACTATTTTAGAATAGTTTAAGAAGAAATAAAATGAGGAAAGAGATAAGGAAATCAAGCAGTTGATTGATGATCTTGATAGGACCCATGTAGATTTTGATTTAGAGCAATTTTTGAAGTTTGAAGGTGTAGAGTTGGAACATCAAGAAGGATGGTCGGGTCAAGAAAATAGAACTATTTTTTAGTTTGCTAATAATCCTCCTTTTGAGTTGGATGTAGATTCCACTTTTGATGATCCATTATTTGTGAGGGAGGATGAAACACTCCCTGATTTTAGTGTCATAGTTGGTGATAATCATAGGATATAGGATTTGGGTGAAGTTTTCTATTTTGAGATAATGACTCAGAATTGGGATGGTGAATTTCCAAGAACTAAATGGAGTAAGAATAGTTTCTATCATGATTGGCTTCTTGGTTCACATGAAGATAATAAATCAAGTTGGAGTGATGTGCGTAGTCATGTGAACAAGAATGACAAGATTTTGATTGGTGATTCTCTTGATAAACTACTTGACAAAAAGGGGAAATAGAGGTTATAGTTTACCAAGGAATTATTTAATGGAAGGTTATTGGACAAGATTTCATATGTGGAGATGCTATCCATCTTCCAATTAGCCAACACATGAATTTTGTAACTTGCATGTAGAAGGATTGGCAAGTATTTTCATCCAAGGAGAGGAGTATTTTTTAGTTGGAATTGATTGGTAGAGGTAATCTAGTCATTGGAGAAGTCCTTTAAATCTTTTCCATTCTCCCATCTCCTATGCATACAAGAATATTTCATCATTGTAGCTATTGCCCGAGTATTACAATGTTGAATTCAATAAAATTAGTAATTGAGCATATTGATTTTGAGTACTTTTAGGTTTTATGGTAGCATATTGTAGGAGGTTTTTCAGACATGGTTCAACTATTTTTAACTTCCATATGGGTGAGTACTAGTTGTTGCAATCACTTTATATTGAAAACCTTTATATTTTCATATGTTGTAGTAATGATTGTAGTTGATTATGTGGATTGGGGTGCACATGGATGCCTTTTTAACACTTGGAGATTGAGTGCTAATGAGGTACTATTAGTTTATGATAGTGGAAGCATTACCAGGATAGCTATGAATTTAAATTTCAGTTTTAACACTACTGTCATCATTTGTATCAACCAATTGATAGGGATTAATCCACATCATTTTTGGGACACCGTAATGAGTTATGCTGAGAATCATGCTTTCTTATTTAATAGATTAATTTATCTGTTTCCCAGAATCATGTTAGAAAATGGGATTGCAAATGTTGATTACAATGAGATTATTTGGTAGGAGATATTCTATGTTATATAATCTAACCCTTATAGGTATTCTGGTTTGGTTTTCAAGGATAAATTTTCATTTGGATTACAGGAAAGGAGAGTGTAGACTTGACATGATGGTATTCTAGTTTTAATTAGAGTGGTGCAACGATAACATGGTGAGATATTCCTAAGATTAATTTGGGATCCTGGGGTTACACTAGGCTTCATCTAGGATCAATCCGTGTATGAGTTGGTATTGCTTGAGGACAAACAATCTCTGGGGAGGGAGGATTGTAATGGCCCTATTTTTTGGTCACTTCAACATTTTAGTTAGCCCCAACTTTCTTAATGAGAGCCAACATTTTTAGAATGGATTTCAGCTATTGGAGTTAAGCTTTGGGGATTTTTTTTGAGTCTATTGATACTTTCTAGGAATAGTTTTGACATGTTGAGTGCTTTCCACACATCTTGGAGGAAAATGATATTTTTGGAAAGCATCTATTTTTATTAAGTCCGATCTCCAGTGAGCTCTTGAGTATATTGGCGACTTCATATTTCACTTCTAGACTATTTCACCATCTTCCATAAATAATTAATAATTAAATAATTAATTGTAAGTTATTGGAAAAGTGTGAGTTAAGAGACACCTTAAATTAATTGTTTTAAAAGTGGTTGTAAAATTGACTACAGTGCTAAAAATATTAAATATGAAATAAAGTCAGTTTACAGAGCAAAAATCTGTATTTAATTATAAATTGATATTAATTTATAATTTCTAGAAAGTTCTAAGAAGATTATAAAATGGGCTAAAGGGTCTCATTCATTATGTTGATAGTTATTAGCCTTTGAAAAAGTTTGGTAGCCCTACTTGTTCATTTCTATTGCTTAAGGAGTGAAATCCCTTGGGATCACTACTTTCAGTGCAGAGGAAACTTTGGACCTTAGTTGGAAGGGTTATTTCAATGAGAAGATTTATCCTCAAACCCTACTAGCTACATTCACAAATATTGATGATTATTTTTAGCATATTGGAAATTATTCTAGTATTGGCCATACAAACTGGGAACATATCACAAGTCATTTATCATAGAGTGGGCCCAAAAGGTTGATGCCATAGCTAGAGGATTGGTGTGTTAATTTGGAGGAAGCATGGGATCCTTGAGTGTAGATCATGGGGGTTTGAAAACCCATATATTGTTAACTTTGATATCACTAGTGGGTGCATAGGTATCTTGGATGTCAAAAACTAGTATTCTTCATTCCTGTACTTCTAATTTTTTAAGACATCACACACACACACACACACACACACACACACACACACATCATTCATTTTGGCATGGTTTAATGATGAATATATTTATCAAGATAATCAATGCATACAAAGTGTTTATTAAAATGTCAATGACTTGTTTCATGCATGACAACTATTTGTAAAAATGCCCTTGATCAATAATATAATTGTAGGTGTTTAAGTGATTAAAAGTAGATTTCCTTCATCATATACTGCATACAAACTATTTGACAAAATGCCTACAAGCTAAAAATCATAATTTTGCATGTTTAGAACGATACCTCCTGGTTGGGGATATTTCATAGGTTTAAAATGTTTTCAAGTGTGTGAAATTTATTATTAGTTTCCATTGCTCCTTAGGATTTTCTTCATCATTCCTACTTGACATCACAATTTTATGGTATTTAAATCTTTTCAGACTAATTTTCATGGTATTTTGTCCTTAAGAATGCTTGTGATCAATAGAATGCATAAATATCATAAACATTGCCTCAGTCTCACATCCACAAATATCCATTAAGCTTGATTTGAAAGCCCATTTTCTATGGTTTTGATGAAATTAGTGGAATCCAATAAAAGGAGATTTGAAAGCTCATTTTGGACATGCTTGTTTATTTTTATCTATTTTGGAGTTTGAGCTTTGAGCTTGACCAAACCCTAAGATGAAATACCCAAGGGTATTAAGTTTCATAGTGAAACATCTAACCTATCTAATTGCAAGTGGAATCATACATGTTTCATGCAGAAGGATACAAGTTTATTAGTTGATTAGACAAAAACCCATTTCAACCAACCTTGGGGGATTCACTCAAGACTCATAGGTGCTTATATTACTATCGATATTGGAGTTGTGGTGTGCGAAGAGATATATCATTTTTAGAGTGAAATCAAGAGAATATTAGTTTTGAGGGGTGCCATATTGAACATTATTTGTTCAACAGTTGCCTTGGTTTATTAGTTGTATCTTTTCCTATTGGGGCATCCTTAGTGGAAGTCACCACTATTCCAAGTCGTACCTTCCCAAGAATGGTTGCAACCCTTATATTAGAAGGTTTGTGGGTTTTAAAGAGAGTATAAGGGTGTTTGGAGGAGATGTCAACTTACCTTATGAGTTGGTTGTTTGTGAAGGCATCTAGATATACTTATAAATTAGATGATATTTCAGAGTTGATTGTATAGAACTGATTCACAATATTATACCAACACCTTCAACATTATTTGTACCATGGTATTAATTGAAGGATTTTGGTCAAAAAGATGCATTGTACCATGGTAACATGGATCTAGAACATGACACGTATGTCCGAAGGTAATGGAGCAAAGAAGAAATCAACATAATATGTGCCATAATGGATTTTGGAATGGGTATTAATAAACCAGATGTGAGGTTTGTTATTCATATTTCCTTGCCAAAGTCCATTGAAGGTTATCATCAAAAAAGTGGTTGAGCTGGTCAACATAACCTTCATCATGCATTCTTTACTACAACTATGGTGATTACATTCGAGTAAAGAACATGGTTACACAAGGAGCTTCAAAGCAAAATGGAATGCTCTCTGTAGGAGGTCATGGAGCTTTGATAAATTCAAGGATTATATTAGAGACAAAACTTGAGAATTTTTGAGAAATGTTAAGCTATTGTGAAAATTTGGCGAAACATCTTCGAGAGGATTTTATAGTGGTATCAGAGCCCATAACATTTTTCTAGCCTATTGGGTTATTTGCATGTTATTTTTTCTTAATGCATGTTAGTGATCAACACTTACATGTTGGTATTCAATGTTGCATGTTAGTGATCCACATTTGCATGTTGGTTATAAGATTTGCATGTTAGTGATCAACACTTGCATGTTGGTATTTAGCATTGCATGATAGTGATCCACACTTGCATGTTGGTTTTAAGCTTTGCATGCTAGTGATCGACACTTGCATGTTGATTTTGAGCATTGCATGTTAGTGTTGTGGACTTGCATGTGAATTTGGTATAGAAAAGTGGGAATTTGTTTTGGTCTATGATAGCAAAAATTTCCTATGTAGCTAGGAGGTCTCATAGATATTATTTTAGATGGAGGCCAAACGATCCAACAGAACAACCAGAGATTGAAGATGAAATTTCTATTTCAAATTTGTTCAACGATAGAGCTATAGGGAAAATGGGTGATAAACATGAACAATTGAATCCTAGTAAAATTGATATATTAAATGATTTGGCTAGAGGCAAATAATAGTTGGTTTAACTTATGACCCAAATGATGTAAATGATGAATAACATAACTAAACATGATCATGGGAACAATGGTGATAATTGAAATAATGGCGATAATGAAAAAAATGGTAACCATGGAGAAGGGAGTAATATTAATAATCTAGATAACAGCTCAAAGACAACCAACATAATTACTCCTAGACCTTCATTGCCTAAATTATTAGAAGCACCACCAAGAGAACAAGTAAGACAACAGGGAGGTGGTGAAGGTTGGGAGGATTATTTAATGGAGTATCAAACCTTGGGAATGAATTTCATGAAGCTATGTCCTTAGTTGATTTTTTCCATGTTAAGTACAAGAATAGACCATGAGAAAGGGGAGGTGGTTTGAATTAAGATTTGCAGTACAAGGTGGGAAAGTTGTCTATTCTTGGCTTAGATGGTTCTAGTTAATACACTGCATGTTCATGGGTGTAAAAGTTAGATACATACTTTCAGCTCAATTCCATGTTGAAAATTGAGGCTATTAAGTACACCACATTGCACCTAAATGGAGAAGCACATGAGTGGTGGCACCAAGACTTCATCACTTTGGAACATGTTGACATCACATCATATGTTTATTTTACTCAGAGGTTAATTGATCATTTTGACAAGGACCCTAAATTGCATTTTAGAGAATTGGCACAATTGAGATAGGTGGGGTCAATTGATTCATACATATCAAAGTTCCAAAAACTCTCAGTTATGGTGATAGATATATCTGAGCATAGGTTGATTATTTTATTCACGAAAGGATTGTTGGAAGCTCTACATGCTTGGGTTAAAGCATTTGACCCACCTAATCTACATGATGCAATAAAAAGAACATGTAACATAGAGTTTTCTATCCCTAAGGGTAAATACTATTTAGAGGATTCACATGTAAGATAAAAAAATAAGCCCTTTCAAAAAGAAGAATCTCAAATTCAACCTTAGAGGAGCTTACCATCCAAAACAAATAAAGAAGATGAATCCAGGGAAGAACTCACAAGGAAGAATGTTGTGTTTCTAATGTAGGGAACCATAGACTCTAGGACATAAATGTCTTGGAAAGGGGAAGATACATTATGTTGAGGTGATTTTTGGAAAGGAAGATGCCATAGAGCTGGCAAATTTGGGAAAAGATCAAGATCAACAATTGGATCCTAAAGATAAGGATACCAAGGGAGGTACATTGGCTTCTCTTTCTGGTGCATGAAGGTATAATCCCTTTAGGTTCAATGGAGTATTGTGTGGGCATAGAGTCATAGTACTTCTTGATGGTGGTTCTACTCATAATTACATTGATGGGGGCTTAGTGGTAAAAGTCATATTCACACAGAGGAATTTTAAGGCTTTGATGTGTGGGTGGAAGATGGGTTTACCATCCCTTGTAACAAGAAGATCAATAATCTTAGCATCCTAATTGGTGAACACATAATTTGTGATGATATTTATGTTATCAGTTTAAGTGGGGCTTTGTATTTTTAGAAAGTCTGATCTCTAGTGAGCTCTTTAGTATATTGGCAACTTCATATTTCACTTTTGTACTATTTTATAATGTTCCATATATAATTAATAATTAAATAATTAATTTTAAGTTGTTGTAAAAGCATGAATTAAGAGACACGTTAAATTAATTATTTTTAAGTTGGTTGTAAAATTGACTAAAGTGTCATAAATATTAAATATGAAATAAAGTCACTTTATAGAGCAAAATGGTTTATTTAATTACAAAGTGATTAATTTATAATTTTTGGAAAGTTGTAAGAATATTATAAAAAATGCTAAAGGGTCTCATTCATTATGTTGATGGTTATTATCCTTTGAAAACATTTGGTGAGCCTGTGTGTTCATTTCAATTGCTCAAGGAGTGAAATCACTTGGGATCCCTCATTTTGGTGCATAGGAAACTTTGGACCCTAGTTGGAAAGGTTATTTCAGTAAGAAGATTTATCCCCAAACTCTAATAGCTGCAATCATGGGTACCAAGGAATATTTTCAGCATACTACTAATTATCTTGGTATTGGCCTAACAAATTGGAATATATCATAGGTCATTTATCATAGAGTGGGCCCATAAGGTTGATGCCATAGATAGAGGATTGGTGTGTTAATTTGGAGGCATTTTAGGATCTTTGGGTGCATATCATGAGGTTTCCCAAACCCATATATTGTTGGCTGCCATATCACCAATGGGTGCATAGGTATCTTGGATGTCAGAAACTAGTATTCTTCATTCTTGTACTTCTTACTTTTTGAGACATCATATATATATTCATTTTGGCATGTTTTAATAATGAATGTATTTAGCAAGACAACAGATGCATATAAAGTGTTTGTTAAAATGTCAATGACATTTTTCATGCACGACATCTATTTGTAAATATGCCCTTAATATATAATATAATTGTAGGTGTTTAAATGATTGATATTAGTTTTCCTTCATAATAGACTGCATACAAACTATTTGGCAAAATGCCTACGAGTTAAAAATCAAAATTTTGCAAGTTTGGAACAATATCTCCTTGTTGGGGATATTTCATAAGTTTAAAATGTTTTAAAGTGTGTGACATTTATTATTAGTTTCCATTGCTCAATATTTTATTCATCATTACTACTTGACATCATACATTTATGGTATTTGGAGCTTTTAGGACTGATTTGCATGGTTTTTTTATCCCTCAAAATGTTTGTAATCAATGGAATAAACAAATATCATAAAAATTTCCTCAGTCTCACATCCACAAATATCTATTTAGCTTGATAGCATTCTATTGAGGATGACTTTCAGTCTATACTTAAAACCATGCTAAAATTATATGACTATTAGTACCGAAAGAAATCTGTTAATGGTAATCTAGTTGAGAGGGTGTGCTAAGTAGGTAAACATTAATATCTATTATATAACTAAAAACATTCATTGTACAATGAGGAGGCTTATGTGGTATAGTGTTCACAAAAATATTTTTCTATTGTAACAATGTAAACTTAGCGTGTTTGCAAGTCGGAATGTGTTGCTAGGTGGCATTAAGGGAGAGAAAAATACATGTATTGGATGATAAAGGCCAAATAAACATAGTTAGAGAGTTTAATGTTGATGAATACAATAATTTTCCAAAGGCATGGGTGTCACATGTTAGGAAATCCATTTATGTTTGGTATTTTAATAATATTTGAAAAAGATACCCAATATATTGCCTAATATTAAGGGGTAAATGGGTTAAAATAATAAAGTTCCTCTAATACCATGTTAAAATGATTGAATGTCAGTATGAAAATAAACCTCTTAATGGCAATCCATTTGAGTGGTTGTGCGAAGTAGGTAAACATTAATCTATAGTATAGAAATAAAACCAATCAATGTACTATGAGGAGCCTCATCTGGAAATGTGTTCACAAAATATTTTCTTTTCCAACAATAAAAAAATGCTACCCCCTTAATCATTGGTGTGTCTAGAGATATGTGTGGCCGATTTTTGGCTTACATACCTCTTATATATACTTGTTACATTTCTCTATGTTCTTAGACAGGTCAGCCTATGAAATAACCTTGGCTAAGTAGACTATATATAGGAGGTAGTGGTTAGTCTTTATTCATTATGTTAAGTATTCTTCTATTAGTGCATTATTGCGGAGGTTGCCCCATCAAAGTGGCTTTTCCATATTATCCATTATTTGGCTCTACTGTTAATTATTGTTGTGTGATCTCTCATATTTGCTTATTTTGTGTCATGTAAAATCATTCTATTTGAACATATAAGTAATTTCATTACAAGTGGTATTAGAGCTTTGATTTGGACAAGTTTTTTTGGTATTTTTTTTGGATCTGGTGAGGCATGGCTTCTGGGAGTGGTAGAAGCAAAAAAACATAACTTACAATCCGGGAAGTATTAATTTTTTTCCTCAGCTTACTATTGCTCAAAATGCTTTTTTGAAAAAAATATTAAAAGAAAAAAATGTTTGGAATTTTTTTTCCCATTACACAATTGCAGTCATTAGATTCATCTCGATGAGATGATCACAAAAGTATATTCTATCGAGACACTTTTTTGGTGATTAAATTTTTACCCTAGAGCACAAAGGTTGTCATTGGATTCATCTTGGCAAGGTGATTGCATTGGTACCATCTCCTAGTACATTTTTTTGGGCTAAAAACCCTCCTAGGGTTTGTATATGGCACGTCTTAGTACGTAGGAAAGAAAAAGGGGACAAGAAACTCCTAAGATTCTTGCTAATGACATGGAATTTGGAACTTCAGATCTAGTGATTTCTCATCTTTAGGTAGACATAAAAAACTTGGTGAGACAAGATGACATTATTATAGTCCAAGATGATGTTTTACGGATGCATAAAGAGATTAATGGGGTTCACAATGAATTACATCATATCACTATGCAATTAGCTACCCTTGCATCTTAGTTTCAACCCAACAACCCTCCACTTCAGTATTCAAATCCTCCTCTCAACACTAACAACTCCCATGCTGGTATGAAACTGATGTTGCCAAAAGTAGATATGCATAAGTTTGATGGTAAAGATCTTCTCACTTGGATTACCTAAATTGAGAATTTATTTAAGCTGCATCAAACCCCTAGTTCTCAGAAGGTGATAGTGGCATCTCTATATCTGGAACTTAAGCAATTCATTTGGTATCACTGGTTATGTGCTCAAAAGAAAAAGAATGGTGCTCATGTTACATGGTCTATTTTCACTGAGGAGTTGTTGGATCATTATCAAAATAATGTCTCTGAGAACTATTTTATCCAATTAGCCAAATTTTTCGCAAACATGAACTATGAAAGATTATATGCATTAGTTTCATAATCTCTCTTTATGAGTGGGAGATATCATTGAGAAAAATTTAACTGATCTATTTTGGGTGGCCTCAAAGATAGCATCCAATTTGAGGTTTGAATGTTTAACCCAACATCTATATTATAAGCTATCCCCAGAGCACGTATGGCAGAAGAAAAAGAGATGGTCAAAAGGAAAAAATTCACTACTGGTCATGATCACACCTTTCCAGCACCATCATTTACACAACCCACTAGATTAACACAATGACAAATTGAGGATAAGCAAGATAAAGGATTGTGTTATAGTTGCAATAGAAAATGGAGCAAAGACCATCATTGTGCTAAAAAGAAGCTATTTTACATTGAAGGTGCCAATGATGATGAAGATAATGAAGAAGTACATGGTGAGGATGCAGAAGGTCCTAAAGAAGAATCTGAGGAATCTTAGCCTACTATTTATTTTCATGTGCTTTTAGGTATTAGTACTTCCCAAACTCTTAAGGTGATGGGTTTCCTTAAGAAATAGGTCATTATCTTGATTGATTTTAGGAGCACACACAACTTCATCAATATTAAATTGGCTACTCATTTGAGCTATTTCATTTATCTAGCTCCAAAATTTTAGGTTATGATTGTAGATGGTGGTACTATCAGATGTTTAGGAAAATGTCATAGTATTAAGCTGGCCATGGGAGACTACTTATTGGATTATCATATGCTTGCTATTCCCATGAGTGGAGCTGATATTATTCTAGGAGTATAGTGGCTCACCACTTTGGACACTATTGAGATGAATTTCCAAGAATTACTTATGCATTTTCATTTTGAAGAAAGGACATTTGAGCTAAGGGGATTAAGGGATAAATATCCACAACTTGTTAGCTCCCATCAAATGATAAAGATTCTCTGTAAGGGTGAAGAAGGATTTGTAGCTCTCTTTTTTTCCATGAAAGTACAACCAACTCATCCATCTCCACCTCTTGATCTGCAACAAGTGATTGATGCACATTCTATTGTTTTTGGTGACATTCCAAAAGGACTTCCACCTAGCTGCATACATGTTCATGCTATCAAACTTATTCCTAGCAGTACACTAAACATCAAGCCATACAAGTACCTTTATGCCCAAAAAATTGAAATTGAAAATATGGTATAGGAGATGTTGGATGCAGGAATCATTCACCACAACCAAAGTGAATATTCTTCACCAGTTATCATGGTGAGAAAGAAAGATGACACCTGAAGGATGTGCCCTGACTATAGAGAACTCAATAAGTACACTATCAAAGATAAGTTTCCTATTCCTGTCATTGATGATTTGCTAGATGAATTGAATGGTGATTTTTATTTTACCAATTTAGATCTACATTTTAGGTATCATCAAATCTAGATATGTGATGAAGACATACCCAAAACAACTTTCAAGGTTTACAAGGGCCATTATGAGTTTCTATTATGACTTTTGGTCTAACAAATGCCCCATCTACTTTTTAGAGTTTGATGAATATTGTTTTTAGGCCATTTTTGAGGAAATTTGTTTAGGTATTCTTTGATCCTATCCTTATTTACAATAAAAATTAGGAAGACCATTTGCAACATGTGAAACAAGTACTCTCTATTTTAGAACAACATCAATTGTCTTCCAAACCTTCCAAATATACTTTTGAGGCTTGTGAGGTTGAATATTAGGGTCTTATGGTTTCTTATAAAGGAGTGAAAGTGGATCCTAAAAAAATCCAAGCAATGGTAGACTGGCCAATTCCTAAGACACTCAAGCAACTATGAAGATTTATGGGGTTAACTGGTTACTATCACAGGTTTGTCAAAATTTATGGTAGTATTGTAGACCCACTCACATCTTTGTTGAAGAAAGACTCCTTTTATTGGATTGATGTAGCTACCCAGGCATTTGAACAATTGAAATTGGCTATGTCCACTACTCTAGTATTGGCCACTCCTAATTTTTTGAAGACTTTTGTGGTTGAATGTGATGCATTTGGGTATGGTATGGGTGTTGTACTCATGCAAGAAGGCAAAGCACTTACATTTGAAAGTTATCAACTAAAGGGTAAAACTCAACACAAGCCCATCTATGAGAAGGAAATTATGGCCCTTTTTGCATGCATTCAAACAATGGAGACCTTATTTGATGGGTCATCACTTTTATGTAAAGACTGATCATGATAGTCTCAAATATTTTTTAAAACTGTTGTCATCTGAAAAATAATAAAAATGGGTAACTAAGATGTTAGGGTATGATTTTGAAATAGTCTACAAAAGAGGCAAGAACAATGTGGTGGCAGATGCACTATCCATAAAGGATGAATCAGTTGAGGCATTGCTATGTGCCATAACCATTTTACAAGTAAATTGGTTAGATGAAAAATGATCAGAATGGGAACATGATAGTGCTACCCATGATTTGATTCAAAATCTTCAGCAAGATTTAGGTGGATTTGAAAAATTCACATGGAAGGCTAATGCATTATGGTATAAAGATAGATTTTACCTATGTAAGAATTCTCTTTTTAAACAAAAAAATCCTTCAAGAACTTCATGCAACTCCAATTGGGGGTCATTCAATATTTTTGAAAACCTATCACAGAATCAAGCAGGATTTTTTTTGTGAAGGACACAAAGGGGATGTCTAGAAATATGTAAATGAGTGTATGATATGTCAACAAAACAAGGGTGAAACCATAAAAACCCTAGGTCTTTTACAACCTTTATCCATCCCTAGTTAGTGTTGGAAAGAGGTATATATGGATTTCATTATAGGGTTACCAATATCTGATGGTCAAAATGTTATCATGGTTGTTGTGGATCATCTCAGTTAATATGCTCATTTTTGTTCTTTATCACAACCATTTGTTTCTAGTACAATAGCTATTACTTTTCTCAATACAATTTAGAAATTGCATGGAACCCCTAAGATCATTGTCAGTGATAGAGATCCCATTTTCATTAGTAAATTTTGAACTAAGTTATTTACATGTTTGGGCACCTAGTTGGCTCATAGTTCATCCTATCATCCTCAATCTGATGGATAAAATGAGGTAGTCAACAAATGTCTAAAAGGATATCTTCATTGTTTTGTTTCTAATAAACAAGATAAATGGGTTTGTTGATCGCCACTTTTTGAATGGTGGTATAATACTTTTGTTCATAGTTCTTCCAAAATGTCTCCTTTTGTGGAACTATATGGATACCACCCTCCATCCATCACTTCAACCTTGAAATTCCATCCTAATGTTTTTGTAGTTGAATAACATATTCACGATCAATAGCTCCTTGCAAGTTTGCATAAAAATTTAGTAATGGCCCAAAATCACATGACATAATAGATAGATCAAAATAGAAGTGAGAGGCATTTTGACATTGGTGATTGGGTCTTTGTTCGCTTGCAGCCATATAAGATGTCATTGAAGCAATAAAAAAGGATAAAAATCTGTCCCCTAAGTATTATGGGCCTTATCAAATCTTGCGAAAAATTGGTAGTGTGGCCTACAAGTTAGAGTTTCCTTCATCCACTCGCATACATCTAGTATTTCATGTATCATGCTTGAAGACAGTCATTGGACATAGAGTTGTCATTCAAATAGAATTATCAAAATTAGATGAGGAAGGCAAAATTATTCTTGATCCTAAGGTGATTCTTCACATGTGTACTAAGCAGATGCTTTTTTTGAGTGATTATAGAGTACCTGATCAAATGGAAGAATCTACCATGTGAAGATGCCACTTGGGAGGATGAAGCATTTATGTAGCAACATCCAAAGTTGCCATAACATTGTTTTGAAGTGGAGTGGATTGCTATGCCCTTAACCATTGGTGTGTCTAGGGATATGTGTAGCTGACTTATGGCTTACATACCTCTTTTATATACTTGTTACATTTCTCTATGTTCTTAGATAGGTCAACCTATGGAATAACCTTGACTAAGTAGACTATATATAGGTGGTAATGGTTATTTTTTATTCATTATGTTAAGTATTATGCTATTAGTGCATTATTGTGGAGGTTTCACCCTTGAAGTGGCTTTGCTATATTATCCAATATTCTGATATGCTATCAATTATTGTTGTGTGGTCTCTCATATTTTCTTATTCTATACGATATAAAATGATTATGTGCAAACATCTAAATAATTTCATTACAAAAAATAGAGTGTTTGTAAGTTGGAGTGTGCTACTAGGTGGCATTGAGGGAGGAAAAAATACACATATGAAATGATAAATCCCAAATGAACATAGTTAGAGGGGTTGATGGTCATGAATACAATAATCTTACCTAGGTATGAATGCCACATTTTAAGTAATCCATTTATGTTGGGGATTTTAGTATTAAAGGGTCAAGGTGTTAAAATAATATAGTTCCTATAATACATATTTGGGGTGTGTATGTGGCTTGGGGTTTCATATGTAAGATTGGAAATATTATCCAAGAACCATCTCTCTTACAAACAAAGTTAAAGGGGTCGCTTGATGTCACTTGTTAAGTAATCCATTTATGTTGTGGTTTTTAATAATATTAAAAAAAAGCCCAACATAATGCTAACATTAAGGGGAAAAGGGAATAAAATAATAAAGCTCATGTAATACGTAAAGGAGGCAGGTATGTAGTTTGGGGATTCATATACAAGATCTCAAACCTTATCGAATAATCATCTCACTTTTTTTGGGTGGTGGCAAGAGTAGTGAACTAGGGATTTTCTCAATAGATATCAAAATTTTATCTTGTCTTTCTATTGTCATCATTCTTCAACATTCTAAAATGAGTATCTTGAGTTGTAGGAAATAAAAATAAAATAGTTTTAGGAAAATTTATGGGGGAGGATAATTTACATGGTTGCCAATAACTCCTATATGTGTTATACACATTTTTTACATACAACGTCAATTTTGTTTTGCTTTCTATTTAACTATTATGGATAAGAAATATGATCTATTGGAAGATTGATTAGTGAAAGGTGCATCTAGCATCTCCTCTCATTTAATTTTAATGGTAAATTATATCAAAACTATGTGCATACTTTTGTATTGGAATATGTTATCTTTTAATTTTTTAGGTACTTGATATGTTAAGTCATAGAAACCACAACATGTATTAGATGAAATTAAAACTTCATTGGAATGTCAACTCTTCCATAAAAATTCATTAAGATTCATGATTAAGTTCATATAGCTTAGTTTTTGTTGTCAACATTTGACTTTTTATAGTACAAATTAAAAATAAACATGAATTTATGTATTCGTGACTTGAGTTTATTTCATTCACCAGCTAAGATGTGGGTACCCTATGTGTAAAATATGGTAGGGATGATTGTCTTTTTTCCTACTTTCTCATCTTGATTCAAGGGTAAAGTACATTAAAACTTTATGGTCTCTTTTGTACTAGAATATGCTATCTTGTACTCTAATTGGTACTTAATACACTTACTCATCAAATTTAGCTCATTTGATGTATTAAATTCAAGATTACTTAAAACATAAACTCTCCCTAAAAAATGAATGATTCAAGATTAAATTCATACAACTTAGGTTTGGTAGTCAACAATTGAGTTTTTTTAAATCTATTATTCATGTGTCTGACAATGACCTCTCCATCCACTGCATTCCCCCTTGGAACTATGTAGGTTGAGGCAAGCCCTGATGTAGTTTGAAATCTTTGGTTTGCTCATACCAAACAAAGACTACAAATGTTTCACTTCTTGTTCAATAAGATGGTGCAGACAAGGCAAAAAAGCTCGCTAATGAGTATGGGAATGGATTTCATGGATTGCATAAAGTATTTCTTTGTGGTGGAAATGATAATGAGTCTACCCATGCTCCTATTCCAATGAACAACTCTCCCTAGTCAACGAGTGTCCTATCTTCCTGCAGAGGTCTCTATTTGATTAATAGGTTTGTGGTGTCTATTTGTTCAATGGTTGTAGCCCATCTAGATTCACACCCCCATTCTTTTTCTTCTATTATAGAGCTATTTGGACTTGTTGTGGATGGCTTAGCTAGCCCCTTGCTATTGTAGATCTCATGAACTCACTACTCACTGGTTCTCCCCCTTGTTCATCTTGTTCATGTTGTTTCTCCTTTTGAGGGTCTTTTTGGTGGGTGCCCTTTGGCTGCTCTTGTATCCCATCCTATTATTGGCCCTCCTCCCACTCTTTCAAAAAAAAAATTTAATGTGTCATTTAGAGAACTTGAGACTCGTTTGTGCAAATTTTAAGAATTCTTTCAACCCTTTTCACCATTTCATTGATTTCTATAGATCTTGGATCCCTTTAGGATCTGATTCTACTACCCCTCTTCTAGTGGATGCATCCTCTCTATATTTTTTGGCTTATACTGTGAATCTTCTACTTGATGATGTTTGAATTTGGGTTGCCACATTGGATCCTAAGCTGGTTACCATTGACCCTCCTTTATCGTAGATGAAAGCTACTATTGGCTATAAATCCCTGTTTGGAAAATGTGTGGGGTCTTTCGCTTCTCCTTTGACACTATCTTCATTGTCCTCAAAGGAATGGCGTTCCATCAATCTTCCCTCTTTTTCCTTGTTGCATAATGGTTTCTTCTTGGTGGAATTTTAGAACCTAGGAAACCATGACTTTGTTTGGAACTCTGGTCCATGGTTCTTCAACCAGTCTAGCCTTTTCTTCTACCCTTGGAACCCTTTCTTTTCACCAGATTCAACTCTACTCAATACCATCTTGATGTGGAATTGACCTCATTTTCTCCCTCTAGTGATGAGGAATGAGTGTTTCATCAAAATTTTAGTGTATAAAGTTGGTTCTTTCATGAAAATTGATGTCACCTCCTGGAGCCTCAATTCAGTCTGTTTTTGTGTCTTTATCAACCTTTCCAAGACATTATCTTTTTTGGTGATGTTGATTTCCTCTTGAGGTTCATCGACTCAACATATCAATTATTAAGGCCTTCCTTTCCATTACTTCTTTTGTCACCTCCCTAGTCATTAGATAATTGGATGCCCCTCCAAGAACCGTAAACATCTTCAGCTTGATTGGAAGAGGAAAGATGGGGAGCTTGACCTAAGCTTCAAGTGGCATAATCATGATAAGTTTTATTATCTTCCTTTCTCTTACATGGTGGGGTTGACTAACGTTGTTGTGGGATGTCTAGGGCCTGCACCCCGTACCCTCCCTCACCTCACCCCTTAGCTTGTAGAGCACCCCCTTCCTTGCCCCAGACCATCCCCTTCACGAAAGATCCCCTGCATGATAATCTGACCTAGTCACTTCCTCCTCAAGGGGACTCTTATTGGGTTCCCCCATCTAGGCCTTCTAAACATCATGTAGATGTTGGTGTCTCTTCAAAGAATAAAGTCCATAGACTAGAGGTAGAATTACTAAGGGCAAAAGCACACTCTCAAATTTGCAATGGTTCTCAATTGACCCTAGAAGACCTCTGTAGAAGAGAGTGATAGACAACATATTCCCTTTTGGAGGATGGTTAACAGGACTTGGCTTGGGTGTTGTGTTTTTCAACTCCCACCTTTGGGGAATTCTTGTGTTTCTCCATTGTCCTTCAATTTTACTAGTTTTTTATGGTATTGACTGAAATTAGTGGATTCTGTTTCTCTCTCTCCTTAGAAGCCAATGTTCTTAGTGCTTCTTGTCTCGTCTTTCCTTTCATTTTGTTATGAGAAATGGACCCCTAGTTGTGTCCCATGTCAGTTCATAGCTTCATTCAAAAGCGATTTACCCTATCAAATAAAAAATAATAAACATGGATATATTTATCCACAACATGTTCTTTTTTAATTATAGGTTTTCCATTTGTGTTTAGGGTCTACATCTAATTTGTAGTTAGAAATAAAGATGATTGGTAGTTGGGTTATTATTGGATAAAGATATTTCTCCATTAAACCTTTGCTATTTTTAAGGAGGAAATAAAATGGGATGTGTGGGTATTCTTGAATACAAGATGAAGAGAAACTATGCAATAGATTTTATATTTTTTTAAAGTTTGCATCTAGATATAGGTGTTGGGAAAAGTGTAGAAAAGGGTGTTGGTCTCTATGTGTGTAACATTAGTCTTTTTTTAATCGTCATATTGGTTTTCGGTTTATTGTTTCCATCTCCATAGGTCCAAGTCTAGATATCCCCTTTAATTCATTAGTTTTGTTAATCATGCATATATTTTAGCCACTAATACATTTTTAACATAGTTTTTTATTAATATGATTTGTGTTTTAGTCTTTAAAGTTTGGGAGTATGTTTTTTGTTATTTAATTTAATAACTCTAATTTGAAAATTATTTATATTTGACAAATGTATATGAGTAGGTCTTAAACTAGATTTTTGTAAAAAAATTAATTATTAATATTTTGATGAATGTTTATAAAGATATTTATATAAAAATATATGGATATTAAATATTAAATAAAAATGACTTAAGTATTTTAATTAATTGTTTATGGATTTTGTTTTAATTTTTTATATTAATTTTGCAGCCTTTTTCTAAATTTAGTGATTGCTTCAGGGATGATGGGTTTTATGAATTTCTTTATTATCCCAATCTTTATTTCTTTTTCTCAATATTCAAATTTCAACCTAGTAACCTCTTCTAAATAGGTACAAGCTATATATATATTTGGATCAAATCTTAGCTTCCATTTGCTTAAGAAGATCCCTGCTTTCCCCAAGAACATGTAATGTCCCCTTCCATGGAGTAGCCAGAAATAACCCATTTAGCCTATTTAATTTATGTAGGCTAATTTTGGGCTTGACAGGGATTAAATAAATCAATTAAATTAAGTTATCTCATTGAGTAAATTTTCAGATGACTTTATTTTAATTAATTTAATAAAGTGACTTAAATGTTTTAAAAGAGAAATATTATAAAGTCACTTTATAAAAGTGCATTAAATGATACATTTGAGTGGGAAATTAAAATAAGTAACTTGGGGAAAGTTCCAGGGGAAATTATAAAAGGAGATTTGAAAGCTGGACATGCTTGTTTATTTGTCTCTATTGTGGAGTTTGAGCTTCGAGCTTGACCAAACCCTAGGATGAAATCCCTAAGGTTATCAGTTTCCATAGTGAAACATCTACCTAGCTCATTGTAGGTGGAATAATATAGGTTTCATGTAGAAGGATACATGGTTATTAGTTGATTAGATGAAAACCCATTTCAACCAAACTTGGGGGATTCATTCAAGATTCATAGGTACTTATATTACTATGGATAATGGAGTTACAGTATGCGAAGAAGTGAAATATAGAGAATATTAGTTTGGAAGGGTGCCATGTTGAACATTATTTATTTATCCATTGCCTTGGTTCATTGGTTGCATCTTTTCCTATTGGGGCATAACATCCTTAGTGGAAGTCACTACTATTCCAAGTAGCACCTTCCAAAGAATGGTTGCAACTCTTATATTGGAAGGTCCATGGGTTTTAAAGAGAGTATAAGGGTGTTTGGAGGAGGTGTCAACTTACCTTACGAGTTGGATATTTGTGAAGGCATCTGGATAGACCTATAGACTGGATGATATTTGAGAGATGATTGTATAAAACCCATTCACAATATTATACCAACACCTTCAACATTCTTTATATCATGGTATTAATTGAAGTATTTTGGCCACAAAGCTATAATTTACCATTGTAACATGGATCTAGAACACCATGCGTATGTCCAAAGGTAATGAAGGAAACATGAAATTAACATAATATGTGCCACAATGGATTTTGGAATGGGTATTAACAAATTAGATGTGAGGTTTGTTATTCATCATTCCTTGCCAAATTCCATTGAAGGTTATCATTAGGGATGTGGTCGAGCTAGTCGAGATAACCTTCCTTCATCATGCATTCTTTATTACAACTATGGCGATTACATCCAAGTAAATCACATGTTTCAAATCAAAATTTAATGCTCTTTATATGAGGTAATGGAGCTTTGATAAATTCAAGGATTATATTAGAGACAAACCTTGATAATCTTTTGCAAATGGGTAGTTGTTGTGAAAATTTGGTGAAAATTTTTAGAGAGGATTTAAAGTGGTATCAGAGCCCATAACTTCTTGCCACTCTATTGGGTTATTTACATGTCATTTTTTTTTGATGCATGTTAGTGATCAACACTTGTATGTTGGTATTCAGTGTTGCATGTCAGTGATCCACCCTTGCATGTTGGTTTTAACCTTTGCATGTCAGTGATCAACACTTGCATGTTGGTATTCAGCATTGCATGATAGTGATCCACACTTGCATGTTAGTTTTAAGAATTGCATGTTAGTGATTTGCACTTGCATGTTGATTTTGAGCATTGCATGTTAGTGTTCTAGACTTGCATGTAAATTTGGTATAGAAAAGTTGGAATTTCTATGGGTTTGTGACAACAAAAATTTCCAATGTAGCTAGGAGGGTCTCACAGGTATTATTTTATATGGGGGCCAAATGATTCACTGAAACAACTAGAGATTAAAGAATAAATTTCTATTACAAACTTGTTTGGTGAGAGAGCTATAGGGAAAATTTTTGATAGACATGAACAACTAAATCCTAGTACCATTGATATATTAAATGATTTGGTTAGAGGAAAATAATAATTGGTTCAACTTATGACCCAAATGATGCAAATAATGAATGACAAAACTGAGGGTGATCATGGGAACAATGGTGATAACTAAAATAATGGTGATAATGAAAACAATAATAACCATGGAGAGGAGAGCAACACTAATAATCTATATATTAGCTCAAAGACAACCAACAGAATTACTCCTAGACATTTAATGCCTAAATTCTTAAAAACACCACCAAGAGAATAAGTAAGACAATAGGGAAGTGGTGAAGGTTTGGTAGGTTATTTAAGGGAATATTAAACCTTGGGGGATGAATTTCATGTAGTTATGCCCTTAGTTATTTTCGCTAGGTTAAGTGTAGGAATAGACCATGAGATAGGAGACATGGTTCGAATTAGGATATGTAGTACAAGGTGGGCAAGTTGTCTATTCCTAGCTTGGATGGTTATAGTCAATACATTGGATGTTCATGGGTGAAAAAGTTAGATACATACTTCAACTCAATTCCATGTTAAAGAATGAGGCTATTAAGTACACCACATTGCACCTAGATGGAGAAGCACATGAGTGGTGGTACCATGACTTGGTCACTTTGGGACATGATGACATCACATCATACATTGATGTTACTCGGAGGTTAATTGATCTTTTTGATAAGGACCCTAAACTACATTTTAGAGAATTGACACAATTGAGATAGGTTGGGTCAATTGACTCATACGAATCAAATTTCTAGAAACTCTTAGTTATGGTGATAGATATATCTGAGCGTAGGTTTATTATTTTGTTCATGAAAGGATTATTGAAACCTCTACTTGCTTGGGTTAAAGCACTTGACCCACCTAATCTATATGATGCAATAAAAAGAACATGTAACATAGAGTTTTCTACCCCTAAGGGTAAACAATATTTAGAGGATTCACATGCAAGACAACAAAAGAAGCCATTTCAAAAAGAAGAATCTCAAATTCAACCTTAGAGGAGCTTATAATCCAAAACAAACAAAGAAGATAAATCTAGGGAAGAACTTATAAGGAAGATGTTGTGTTTCCAATGTAGGTCACCATGGACTCCGAGACATAAATGCCCTAGAAAGGGGCAGATACATTATGTTGAGGTGATTTTTGACAAGGAAGATACTATAGATCTAGCAAATTTGGGAAAGGATCAAGGTTAACAATTGGATCCTAAGGATACCAAGGGAGGTACACTTGCTTCTCTTTCTTGGTTACTAAGGTATAATCCCTTTAGGTTCCAAGGAGTTTTGTGTGGGCACAGAGTCATAGTACTTCTTAATGGGGGTGCTACTCACAATTACATTGATGGGGGTTTAGTGGTAAAAAGTGATTTGCACATAGAGTAATTTGAAGGCTTTGATGTGGTGGTGCCAGAAATGACACATTTAGCCTATTTAATTTATGTAGGCTAATTTTTGGCTTGATAGGGATTAAATCAATCAATTAAATTAAGTTATCCAATTGAGTAAATTTTTGGATAACTTTATTTTAATAAATTTAATAGTGACTTAAATGTTTTAAAATAGAAATATTGTAAAGTCACTTTATAAAAGTGCATTAAATGATACATTTTGAGTCGGAAATTAAAAGAATTAACTTGGGGAAAGTTCTAGGGGAAATTATAAAAGGAGATTTGAAAGCTGGACATGTTTGTTTATTTTTATCTTTTATGGAGTTTGAGCTTTGAGCTTGACCAAACCCTAGGATGAAATCCTCAAGGGTATCAGTTTCCATAGTGAAACATCTACCTAGGTCATTGCAAGTGGAATCATATAGGTTTCATGTAGAAGGATACATGGTTATTAGTTGATTAGATGAAAACCCATTTCAACCAACCTTAGGGGATTTATTCAAGATTCATAGGTGCTTATATTACTTTGGATATTGGAGTTACAGTATGCGAAGAGATATATCATTTTTAGAGTGAAATATAGAGAATATTATTTTGGAAGGGTCTCATATTATACATTATTTGTTTAGCCATTGCCTTGGTTTATTAGTTTCATCTTTTCCTATTGGGGCATAACATCCTTAGTGGAAGTCGCTACTATTCCAAGTCACACCTTCCAAAGAATGGTTACAAGTCTTATATTGGAAGGTCTGTGGGTTTTAAAGAGAGTATAAGGGTGTTTGGAGGAGGTGTCAACTTACCTTATGAGTTGGATATTTGTGAAGGCATCTAGATATACCTATAGATTGGATGATATTTGAGAGATGATTGTATAAAACCCATTCACAATATTATACTAACACCTTTAACATTCTTTATATCATGGTATTAATTGAAGGATTTTGTCCACAAAGCTACAATTTACCATGGTAACATGGATCTAGAACACCACACGTATGTCCAAAGGTAATGAAGGAAAGATGAAATTAACATAATATGTGCCACAATGGATTTTGGAATGGGTATTAACAAATCAGATGTGAGGTTTGTTATTCATCATTCCTTGCAAAATTCTATTGAAGGTTATCATCAAGAATGTGGTCGAGCTAGTTGAGATAACCTTCATCATGCTTTCTTTATTACAACTATGGTGACTACATCCGAGTAAAGCACGTATTTCAAAGCAAAATTGAATGCTCTTTATACGAGGTAATAGAGCTTTGATAAATTCAAGGATTATATTAGAGACAAATCTTTAGAATTTTTTGCAAATGAGTAGTTATTGTGAAAATTTGGTGAAAATTTTTAGAGAGGATTTAAAGTGGTATCAGAGCCCATAACTTCTTGCCACCCTATTTGGTTATTTGCATGTCATTTTTTTTAGATGCATGTTAGCAATCAGCACTTGTATGTTGGTATTCAGTGTTGCATGTCAGTGATCCACCCTTGCATGTTGGTTTTAACCTTTGCATGTCAGTGATCAACACTTTCATGTTGGTATTCAACATTGCATGATAGTGATCCACACTTGCATGTTAGTTTTAAGCATTGCATGTTAGTGTTCTAGACTTGCATGTAAATTTGGTATAGAAAAGTTGGAATTTTTGCGGGTTTGTGATAGCATAAATTTCCAATATAGCTAGGAGGGTCTCACAAGTATTATTTTATATGGAGGACAAATGATTCACTGAAACAACCAAAGATTAAAGATTAAATTTATATTGTAAATTTGTTTGGCGAGAGAGTTGTAAGGAAAATTGGTGATATACATGAACAACTGAATCCTAGTACCATTGATATGTTAAATGATTTGGTTAGAGGACAATAATAATTGGTTTAACTTATGACCCAAATGATGCAAATAATGAATGATAGAACTGAGGGTGATCATGGGAACAATGGTGATAATTAAAATAATGGTGATAATGAAAACAATAATAACCATGGAGAGGAGAGTAACACTAATAATCTAGATATTAGCTCAAACACCACCAAGAGAATTATGCCTAGACGTTTAATGCCTAAATTCTTAGAAACACCACCAAGAGAACAAGTAAGGAAATAGGGAGGTGGTGAAGGTTGGGTAGATTATTTAAGGGAATATTAAACCTTGGGGAATGAATTCATGCAGCTATGTCCTTAGTTATTTTTGCTAGGTTAAGTGTAGGAATAAACCACGAGATAGGAGGCATGGTTCTAATTAGGATTTGTAGTGCAAGGTGGGCAAGTTGTCTATTCCTAGCTTGGATGGTTATAGTCAATACATTGGATTTTCATGGGTGAAAAAGTTAGATACATACTTCAACTCAATTCCATGTTGAAAAATGAGGCTATTAAATACACCACATTGCACCTAGATGGAGAAGCACATGAGTGGTGGTACCATGACTTGGTCACTTTGGGACATGATGACATCACATCATACATTGATGTTACTCTGAGGTTAATTGATCATTTTGATAAGGACCCTAAACTACATTTTAGAGAATTGGCACAATTGAGATAGGGTGGGTCAATTGACTCACACATATCAAATTTCTAGAAACTCTCAGTTATGGTGATAGATATATCTGAGCATATGATTATTATTTTGTTCATGAAAGGATTATTGGAACCTCTACTTGCTTGGGTTAAAGCATTTGACCCACCTAATCTACATGATGTAATAAAAATAACATGTAACATGGAGTTTTCTACCCCTAAGGATAAACACTATTTAGAGGATTCACATGCAAGACAACAAAAGAAGCCGTTTCAAAAAGAAGAATCTCAAATTCAACCTCAGAGGAGCTTATAATCCAAAACAAACAAAGAAGATAAATCCATGGATGAACTTATAAGGAAGATGTTGTGTTTCCAATGTAGGGAACCATGGACTCCAAGACATAAATGCCTTGGAAAGGGGCAAATACATTATGTTGAGGTGATTTTTGACAAGGAAGATACTATAGATCTAGAAAATTTTGGAAAGGATCAAGATAAACAATTGGATCCTAAGGATACCAAGGGAGGTACACTTGCTTCTCTTTCTGGGTTACCAAGGTATAATCCCTTTAGGTTCCAAGGGGTTTTGCGTGGGCATAGAGTCATAGTACTTCTTCATGGTGGTGATACTCACAATTACATTGATGGGGGCTTAGTGGAAAAAAGTGATTTGCACACAAAGTAATTTGAAGACTTTGATGTGGTGGTGTAAGATAGGTTTACCATCCCTTATAAGAAGAAGATCAGTAATCTCAGAATCCTCATTGGTGAGCACACATTTTGTGATTATTTTTATGTTATCATTTTAGGTGGGACTATCTATTTTTAGTAAGTCTAATCTCTAGTGAGCTCTTGAGTATATTGACACCTTCATATTTCACTTCTGGACTATTTCAACATCTTCCATAAATAATTAATAATTAAATAATTAATTATAAATTGTTGGAAAAGCATGAATTAAGAGACACCTTAAATTAATTATTTTTAAGGTGGTTGTAAATTTGACTAAAATACCAGCTATATTAAATAGGAAATAAAATCATTTTACGGAGCAAAATGGTTTATTTAATTATAAAGTGATATTACTTTATAATTTCTAGAAAGTTCTAAGAAGATTAGAAAAAGGGATAAAGGGTCTCATTCATCATGTTGATGCTTATTATCCTTTGAAAATGTTTGGTGAGCATGTGTGTTCATTTCTATTACTCAAGGAGTGAAATCCCTTGAGATCCCTCATTTTGGTGCAAAGGAAACATTGGACCCTAGTTGAAAGGGTTATTTCAGTGACATGATTTTTCCTCAAACTCTAGTAGCTGCAATCATAGGTACCAAGGAATATTTTTAGCATACTAGAAATTATTCTGGTACTAGCTGTACTAATTGGGAATATATCACAGGTCATTTATCATAGAGTGGGCCCAGAAGGTTGATGCCACAGATGGTGGATTGGTGTGTTAATTTGGAGGTAGTTTGGGATCTTTGGGTGCAGAGCATGGGGTTTCCCAAACCCATAAATTGTTGGCTGCCATATCACCAATGGGTGCATAGGTATCTTGGATGTTAGAAACTAGTATTCTTCATTCTTGTACATCTGATTTTCTGAGACAACACACACACACATAATTCATTTTGGCAAGGTTTAAGGATGAATGTTTTTAGCAAGATAATGGATGCATATAAAGTGTTTTTTAAAATGTGAATGACATTTTTCATGTAGGACATCTAATTGTAAATATGCCCTTGATCAATAATATAATTGTAGGTGTTTAAGTGATTGAAATCAATTTTTCTTCATAATAGACTGTATACAAACTATTTGACAAAATGCCTATAAGATAAAAATCAAAATTTTGCATGTTTGGAACATTATCTCATTGTTGGGGATATTTCATAAGTTTAAAATGTTTATAGGTGTGTGAGATTTATTATTAGTTTCCATTGCTCCTTAAGATTTTCTTCATTGTTCCTACTTGGCATCATAAATTTATGGTAGTTGAAGCTTTTAGGACTGATTTGCATGGTTCTCTATCCCTATGAATGTTTGTGATCAATGGAATGCACAAAAATCTTAAACATTTCCTCAGTCTCACATCCACAAATACCCATTTAGATTGATGACACTCTTTTGAGGATGACTTTCACTTTATACTTAAAACCATGCTAAAATTCTTTGACTATCAGTATAAAAAGAAATCTATTAATGGCAATCCATTTGAGAGGTTGTTCCAAGTAGGTAAACATTAATATCTAGTATATAACTAAAAATGTTCATTATACAACAAGGAGCCTTGTGTGGCATAATGTTCACAAAAATATTTTTTTGTTGTAACAATGGAAAATTAGCATGTTTGGAAGTGGGAATGTGTTTGTAGGTGGTATTGAGGGAGAGAAAAATACATGTATTGGATGTTAAAGGATGAAAAAGCAGAGTTAGAGAATTTAATGGTGATGAATACAATAGTTGTCCAAAGGCATGGGTGTCACATGTTAAGCAATACATTTATGCTTGGTATTTTAATAATATTTGAAAAAGATACCCAATATATTTCCTAATATTAAGGGTTAAATGGGTTAAAATAATAAAGTTCCTCTAATACCATGCTAAAATACTTGATTTTCAGTATGAAAATAAACATCTTAATGGCAATGCATTTGAGTGGTTGTGCCAAGTAGGTAAAAATTAATCTATAGTATAGAAACAAAACCATTCAATGTACTATGAGGAGCCTCATGTAGCAACATGTTCACAAATTATTTTATTTTCCAACAAATAAAAAATAGAGTGTTTTTAAGTTGGAATTTGCTACTAGGTGGCAATGAGGGAGGATAAAATATACATATGGAATGATAAAGTCCAAACGAACATAGTTAGAAGGATTGATGGTCAAGAATACAATAATGTTACCCATGCACAAATGTTGCATTTTAAGAAATCCATTCATGTTGGGGCTTTTATTAATTTTCAAAAAATGATACCCAATATTAAATGGTCAAGGTGATAAAATAATAAAGTTCCTTTAATACATATTTAGGGTGTGTATGTGGCTTTGTGTTTCACATGCAAGACCTAAAATATTATCCAAGAATCATCTCTCTTACAAACAAAGTTAGAGGGGTCGCTTGATGTCACATGTTAAGCAATCCATGGTTCTTCCACTGTTCTATCCTTTTATTCTACCCTTATAACCCTTTCTTCTCACTGGATTCACCTCCACTCAATGCCATCCTGATGTGGCATTGACTTCACTTTCTCCCTTCAGTGATGAGGAATGAGCATTTCATCAAACTTTTGGTGTATAAATTGGTTCTTTTATGAAAATTAATGTTGCTTCATGGATGCTCACTTCAATGCATGTTTGTGCCTTTATCAACCTTTCCAAACCACTCTCTTTTTTGGTGAAGTTGATTTCCTCTTGAGGCTCATGGACTCAACATCTCAGTTATGAAGGCCTTCCCTTCCATTGCTTCCTTTGTCACCTCTGTGGTCATTGAATCATTAGATTCCCCTCCAAGAAATTTAAGCATCCTCATCTTGCTTGGAAGATGAAAGATGGGGAGCTTGACCCAAGCTTCAAGTGGAATAATCAAAATAAGTTTTATTGTCCTCCTTTCTCTTACATGGTGGGGTTGACTGAAGGTACTATGGGATGTCTAGGTTCTGCACTCCTTGCACTCCCTCCCCTCCCCCCTCATCTTTTAGAGGTCACCTTTCCTCATCCCAGATGACCCCCTTCATGAAATATCCCCTGTAAGATAATATGCCTCTCAATCACTTCCTCCTCAAGGAGAATATTCTTGGGTTCCCCCTTCTAGGCCATCTGAAGCATCACGTAGATGTTGGTGTCTCTTCAAAGAAGAAATTCCATAGATCAGAGGCAAACTTACTAAGGGTAGAAGCACACTCTCTCATCCACAATGGTTCTCAATGGACCCTGGAAGACCTTCTCTCTAGAAGAGGGTGACGGGCAACATATTCCCTTCTGGAGGATGGTTAATAGGCCTTGGCTTGGGTGTTGTATTTTTGAACTCCCGCCTTTGGGGAATTATTGTGTTTCTCATTCATCCTTCCATTTTAGCAATTTTTTTATGGTTTTGGCTAAAATTAATGGATTATGTTTCTCTCTCCTTGGAAGTTGATGTTCTCAGTACTTTTTGTCTCATCTTACCTTTCATTTTGTTATAGGGAATGGGCCCCTGCTTGTGTCCCATGCTAGTTCATAGCTCCGGTGAAAAGTGATTTACCTTATCAAATAAAAAATAATAAACATGGATATATTTATCCAGAACATGTTTTTTTTTTCATTTTAGTTTTTTCATTTATGTTTAAGGTTGACAACTAGTTTTTAGTTAGAAATAAAGTTTATTAGTAGTTGGGTTATTGTTGGATATAGAGATTTTTCCATTAAACTTTTACTATTTTTAAGGAGGAAATAAAATGGGATGTGTGGGTAATCTTGAATACATCTTTTCCTATTGAGGCACAACTTCCTTAGTAGAAGTAATTACTATCCCAAGTTGCACTTTCTAAAGAATGGTTGAAGCTCTTATATTGGAAGGTCTGTGGGTTTTAAAGAGAGTATAAGGGTGTTTGGAGGAGGTGTCAACTTACCTTATGAGTTGGATATTTGTGAAGGCATTTGGATATGCTTGCAGATTGGATGATATACAACTAATTCACAATATTATTGAGGGAAGAGGAAGGTGTTAGTATAATACTGTGAATTATATACAACTGATTCACAATATTATACCAACACCTTCAACATTATTTGTACCATGCTATTAATTAGAGGATTTTTGCCACAAAGATGCATTTTACCATTCTAATATTTATCTAGAACAACATTCATATGTCCAAAGGCAATGGATAAAATATGAAATTAACATATTATGTCCCACAATGGCTTTAGGAATGGATATTAAGAAACTAGATGTGAAGTTTGTTATTCATCCTCCTTGCCAAAGTCCACTAAAGGTTATCATCAGGAATGTGGTCAAGCTGGTTGGGATAACCTTCCTTCATCATGCCTTCTTTACTACAACTATGGTGATTACATCTGAGTAAAGCACATAGTTACACAAGGAGCTTCAAATAAAAATGGAATGATCTCTATACGAGGTCATGGAGATTTGATAGATTCAAGGATTATATTAGAGACAAACCTTAATAATATTTTACAAATGGTAAGTTATTGTGAAAATTTGGTGAAACATCTTAAAGAAGATTTTATAGTGGTATCAGAGCCCATAACTTCTTGCCAGCGTGTTGGTTTATTTGCATGTCATTTTTTCTTGATGCATGGTAGTGATCAACACTTGCATGTTGGTATTCAGTGTTGCATGTCAGTGATGCACACTTGCATGATGTTTTTAAGCTTTGCATGTTAGTGATCAACACTTGCATGTTGGTATTCAACATTGCATGACAATGATCCACACTTGCATGTCGGATTTAAGCTTTGCATGTTAGTGATCGGCACTTGCTTGTCAATTTTTATCATTGCATGTTAGTTTTCTGGACTTGCATGTAAATTTGGTACAGAAAAATGGGAATTTGTGTGGGTTTGTGATAGCATAAATTTACTATGTAGATGGGGAGGTCTCATAGGTATTATTTTAGATAGAGTCCCAATGATCCATAGGAACAACTAGAGATTGAAGAAGAAATTTCTATTGTATATTTATTTGGTGAGAGAGATATAGGGAAAATGTTTGATATAAATGAATAAATGAATCATAGTACCAATGATATACTAATTGATTTGGCTAGAGGACAAAAGCAATTGGTTCAACTTATGACCTAAATGATGCAAATAATGAATAATAGAACTTAGGGTGATCATAAGAACAATGGTGACAATGGAAATAATGGTGATAATGAAAACAATGATAACTATGAAGAAGGGATTAATGTTAATAATCTAGATAATAGATCCAAGATAACCAACATAATTACTCCTAGACATTTAATGCCTAAATTCTTAGAAGCACCACCGAGGCAACTAGTACTACAATAGGGAGGTGGTAAAGGTTGGGCATATTATTTAATGGAGTATCAAACCTTGGGGGATTAATTTAATGAAGATATGTCCTTAGTTAGTTTTCTAGGTTAAGTATAGGAATAGGACATGAGATAGGGGACATGGTTCTAATTAGGATTTACAGTGTAAGTTGGGGAAGTTGTCTATTCCTATCTTGGATGGTTTTAGTCAATACACTGCACGTTCATGGGTGGAAAAGTTAGATACATACTTTCAACTCAATTCCATGTTGAAAAATGAGGCTATAATGTACACCACATTGCACCTAGATGGAGAAGTTCATGAGTGGTGGTATCATGACTTGGTCACTTTGGGACATGCTAGTATCACATCATACACTGATTTTAACTAAGAGATTAATTGATCATATTGACAAGAAAGACCCTGAACTACATTTCAGAGAATTAACACAATTGAGATAGGTGGAGTCAATTAACTCATACATATAAAATTTCTAAAAACTCCTAGTTATGGTGACAAATATATCTAAGCATAGGTTAATTGTTTTTTCATGAAAGGATTCTTATAACCTCAACATGCTTGGGTTAAGGCATTTGACCTACCTAATCTACATGATGCAATAAGAAGAGCATGTAACATGGAGTTTTATAACCATAAGGGTAAATACAGTTTAGAGGATTCACATACAAGACAACAAAAGGATCTCTTTAAAAAATTAAAAACTCAAGGATCCCTTTAAAAAATAAGAAACTCAAATTCAACCTCAGAGGAGCTTACCATCCAAAACAAACAAAGAAGATGAATCTAGGGAAGAACTTATAAGGAAGAAGTTGTTTTTCCAATGCAGGGAGCCATGGACTCTAGGACATAGATGCCTTAGAAAGGGGAAGATACATTATGTTGAGGTGATTTCTGATGAGGAAGATACTTTAGATCTGGCAAATTTAGGAAAGGATCAAGATCAAAAATTGGATCTTAAGGATAAGGATACCAAGGGAAGTACACTCGCTTCTCTTTCTGGTGTACCAAGGTATAATTCCTTTAAGTGACAAGGAGTTTTGTGTGGGCACAAAGTCATATTAATTCTTGATGGTGGAGCTACTCATAATTACATTGATGGGGGATTAGTGTTAAAAAGTGATCTGCACATAGAGGGATTTGAAGGCTTTGATGTGGTGGTGAAAGATGGGTTTACCATCCCTTGTAAGAAGAAGATCAATAATCTCAACATACTCATTAGTGAGCACAAAATTTATGATTATTTTTATGTTATCAATGTAGGTGGGACTGACATGCTACTTTGAGTTCAATGGTTATATTCACTGGGTGAAATTTCTCAAAAATATCAGACCATGGAGTTAAGTTTTCAAAATGAAGGGAAGTAAGTAACATTTAAGGGCATTCCTTGCCCTCTACCTCATCAAATTATAGATAAAATAATGGAAACTATTAGCTCCAAATGTTCAATCATAACTGTAGGTAAGCAATCAAATTCATACTTGCATGACAGGGGAGATGAAATTGTTGATGAGGTTGGAGGTTTATATTTGGAATAAATACAAAATAACAGATTTTCACATGGTTATGGCCATCAGTCAAAGGCTCTAGAGGTGACAATAGAAAATATTTTTTTTAGTTTTTAAATATTTATCAGAGTGGTGCAGTGGAAATAGGGAAGAGCAAAATTGATGTTAGGGAAATTTTTTGAATGCTTGTAAAAGTTTATTGTAATTTTGGCAAGTCATTTGCAGGTGGAATGCATCATAGTGTAGCAAACAAGAAAATTCATAAACCTCCAAAGCTTATTTGGGATCCTTGAATTTCAAAGAGTCATATCATGGATTAGTCAATGATGAAGTGGATATTGCTTGAGGATAACCAATCTTTGGCAGGGGAGGACTGTAATGTCCCCTTCTGTGGAGTAGCTGGAAATGACCCATTTAGCCATTTTTTTTGTAGGCTAATTTTGGGCTTGATAGGGAATAAATTAATTAATTAAATTAAGTTATCCAATTAAGTAAAATTTTGGATGACTTTATCCTAATTAATTTAATAAAGTGACTTAAAGGTTTTAAAAGAGAAATCCCTAAACTCTAAACCATAACTATAAACTCTTTAAACCCTAAACCAATGATTTTAGACCAAATTAACATCATTTAGACTCAGAATTAAGTTAACAGGGTTCATTTTGGCCTAAATCACATGATTTATTGCTGCATTTGATTAATTCACTCAATCTACATGATGACATGGGGTATAATGACCACCCAAAAATACATTCTATAGTCACAAATAGGTCCAAGTGATTCAAATTATTATCAATTATCTTTGTGATTGGACCTTGTGTAACCTAAACCCTATTCCTTATAGGTCTTAAACCCCAAGTCCTAAATCATAAACCCTATACCTTAAACCAATTAGTTTAGCACTAGTTAACATCATTTAGAGTAATAATTAGATCGACATTATTTAATTTGGTTGAAATTGCATTACTCATTATCCCAATTAACTAATTGGCTCAATCTGTGATGATGTGGGAGCTAATTGAGCCCCAAAACACATTGCACCCGATGTACACCCTAAACCATATATATATTAAACCCTAAGCCTAAACGATAAACCCTAGACACTATACCCTAAATTGTAAACCATAAGTTTTGTATTTACCAATCAATTTAAGCCCAATTAACATTCCTTGTAGTAAGAATTAGGTTCACATGGCATAGAGTGATTAGACCTTATATACAACCTTAAACCTAAAACCTATGTCCTAATCCCTAATCCTTCAACCCTAAAACATAAATTATAGTCCCTATATCCTAATGTCTTAATCCCTAATCCCTATGCCCTACTCTATAATCCCTATGCCCTAATGCCCTGATGTCTTGATACCTAATCTATATTAAAAATAATATGATCATGTTATTATTAATATAAACAAAAATCACTTTTCAACATCTATTTTTAACCCAAATTGAGAATTTTGTCCTGACAAATATTATCTGCATACTTCTGTAGGACTTGTGAGACATGTGGACTTATTTGTACCCCACCTTTGAAAAGTTATCAATTGTCCTTGATGGGTGATGAACCACATTTGAGGAAGAGGAAGAAGTTGAACAACAAAACACCAGAGGAATTAGAAGAGTTGAGAGAGAAACACAAGATATGAATGCAAAAACTTCATTTAAGACAAGGTATAAACCCTAATCCTGATGAACCAAATGCCATAGATAATGAGCTAAATGACAACAATGAATTAAAAAATGATGAAATTGAGCATAATGAATTGAATAATAATGAAATTGACCATAATAAAATGAATAATGATGAAATTGACAATAATGAATTAGATAATGTTGTAAGTTTACATTCAAAGTTCCAAGTTTTTGATTTTGTTGATGATGAGTTTATGTACTATGATTTACCCACCATGAATGAATAAAATTAGATGGAAATAAATAATGATGAAATTAAAAATCAAGAAATTTTCATGGAAACATATAATGAATAAATAAATAATGAAGAAAATGTCATCCCATATCTAAATAAAGAAAATAATAATGATTTTGAAACACCCTCTCAACAAATTCCATCATTAACAATACCTTCAAGAATTGTGCATAGAAAAAAAAAGTACTTAATTGAAGTTGATGAAATATTTTAAAACCAATGCATAAAAAAATGTTTGATTGCCATTCAAGGATTTTGGCTCAACAAATTTGGGGTAATTTCTTTCATAATTTGGATTATGATAGTCAAATATGTCAATTATTTCTTTCATTGATAAAATTGATTAAGATGAGACCTATAATATACATATTAGGACTAAGAACATATAACATGGATGATGAAAATAATGAAATTATTGAAAATATACGTGATGCATATTATAATTTAGGCATAAAATCACTCACCAAATTTTGTAATGCTACCCATCGTATACTTACAACTTGTGCAGTAAGTGACTAAATAGGGAGAAAATGACTGCATTCACAAAGGAGTTGAGCATTCAATATAAACAAAAAATAATTAATGAAAGCAATTGAAAGATGTGAAAGACTTAATGAACCTAATACCAATGATCTATGGCATTCTATGGTATACGTCCATGAAAGGACAAGGCTATATCTGATGCTCTCAAAGAGTTCCTTACTCAATTTTGGATAGACAATACAAGAGTTTCTCCCAATGTAAGAGATGTAGTGAGAAAAAGAGTTGGTTCTCATAACCATGAACCACATCTGAAACATTTATTGGATGACTCAAACACAAATATATATTTTAAGATTTTGGAAAAACATCTACAAATTTGTATTACCCAAATATTTTTTGAGATGGTCAAATATTTTTATGTAAAAATAAATCACACATGCACTTGTTGTAGGCAACATGTTGAATTTTCAATGCACTATAATTTTTTTTTCATATTAATTTTAATTTTCATACTAACAACATTTAGTATGCCATTGAAGTTTCACCAAAATTATCTAGGGAATTTATTCCAACTATTTTTTATGAAAGATCAGATGGACAATAATTTTATAACAAATCATGTTTAGATGGAAATTATAGTGTTTGTGGTGGATTGCTAAAATTCAAAAAATGTATCCATGAGGAGAGTAAAAATGGAATTGGACAAGAATTAGTTGGTTTAAGAAAATATGAATCAGTGACTTATCAAGTAAAATATGGTAAATAATCTAAAAGTTGTGATCTTGTTATAAAAAAGATCTATGTTTCCAAATTTTTAGTCAAATTCAAGGAGAAACTTGTTTATGAGTATGAAAGGCACACACACATGGATAGATTCTTGGATGAACATTTCAAGATAAACAAGGGTACATTCTTTCTTCCTTCAATTTTTAGTAGTTGACTTTGCTGAAAATTACACATTCAAACCAAAAATGAAATTTCAATCGCAATATTACAACTCATCACAAGTTACCATATTCATCATGCATATAACATTCATGCATGCATTTGATAGTATAGAGAACCATAAAAAAATATTAAGGGAGTACCATTTATAAATCAACGATGACCGCTCACATTGTTTAGAGTATGTGCAAGATTATTTCTAGAAGTTATATGAATAGTTGAGTTAGAAGAACATTAATTTCAATCAACATTATATTTTGGTTAGATAACTACACATCACAATTCAAAAATATGCATGAATGTTTTATTGGTTGAGCAGGATGCAAATTACCACTAGTGTAGAAAACATTTGGCATTTCACCAAGGCTGGCCATGGAAAAGGGGAACATGACACTGTTGGGCATGTGTAAAAAGAGTTGTTGCAAGGGAGGAGTTGGAAGTTGAAAATGGTGACAATTTGATGGTTAAATGGTGTTATAAGAACATGTCATGGTGCTCAATCAAATTTTATTATTCATAGATATTTATATTTAAAGGAGGAAGAACACTTGGCAAAGTATGAGGATTGTATGACTTTAATAGGTTCAAGTCAGCTCCACTCATTGTTTAGCTCATAAGCAAGTTCTTGGATTGTTCATACGAGACATGTGGCATATTCTTGTTATGCATACGTGGACTTTAGAATGAGTGTAATTCACAAAAGTGGGTGGATGATTAGAGTTACAAACCTCTTATTCCAATCAACACATATTAGGATCCAACAACATTTCAGCTTACAAATATGAATTATCAGATGACTTTGACTATGTATCTGATCTAATGTAGCCAAGTAGAATATTTTACTATATATCTTCATAGTGTCACTAAATTTATTTTTTGTGATACATGGCATTCTTTTGTAGTTATTATAGTTAAGGATAATGAAGAGGGCTCATATTACTACTTGCGTCAGTGTGTAGTGAGAAAGGAAAAATTGACTTCCCTCGTTATAGATGGAGAAAACATTGACTATCCCACTGGGTTAGTGGTAGTCACTGAAACTTGGTTTTGATGATATCCTATAAAAAAATAGATCAATAGTTGTTTGAAGAGTTTGAAATACACAAGAATATACTGCATTATTTAAATTTGATTCTTGTAAAGAATATTCAATGGCAAAAATATCATTGCATGCCATTAAACATAAAACTATGGAAAGTTCAGGAGTCAAACTATGAAGTTATTCTTGATACTATCAAGGTTAGAACAGATCCTAGTGGTTAGAACAAATCCTAGTGGTTTTTTGGATTGAAATATGTAGGTATGTTGAATTTTCAAAGATAGATGTAATCAATTTTACCAAATGTTTTTTATTTTTTAGGTAGTACATATGAATTTATTTTTTAATTACTTAATAACAATTTTTTATAGGTTAGTGGTGCCAAATAAGCTTCCACCTTCACATGGTTGGCACTATTAGTAAAAAAGTCCATTTTTGTCAAGCTAAGAGAAGCTGAATTTTTAAATACTTAGTGTTTCTACTTCTTGAATGGTAATGAAAATGCACTTCTGGGTGGATTTGAATGTTGAGGCAATGAGAGAATGTGTAACTTGACTATCTAGACATGATCAAAGTGATAGATTCTCAACTGGAGGTCTCAGAGGCAGAAATGGTAGTTGGAGCTCAATAAGTTGTCTATTCAATGCCAAAAAATTGCATTTTAGGACTTATCACTATAATTTGTGCCATGAATGATCTATAAACTTAAGCAATAATACACTTTCATATTTTAATTTTGCTTTACAATATTAATTTAGGGAATAATTTAAAAAATTTACTTAGAAAATATCAATTTAACAAGAATAATTCAAGAAATTCTCAAAACACAACACACAATTTGATCACGGATTTCGACATGAAGGACTATGTCATCGAGTCCTATATCAGTGGATGTATTAGGAAAAATTATTGAAAATTACTTACAAATATCTCTAAAATGAAAAATGAATAATTGAAAAATTGTTCCTTGGGAAAAAATAATATAAGCCCCTTTTCAGACTTTCTCCCAATTTTGCCTTTGGCACTCTTTTCTACTCGTACAAGTTTCTAGCTAAAGCCTTTAACAATGGCTGATAATATTTTAGAATGATTTTAAATACAAAATATCATGCTTTATATAGTGTTTAGGTACATAGCCCAAGCAGTTGGGCCTTATCTTTTTACACCAACATGTTAAGTTTGAATCCCCTTTTCATTGTTTTTGGTGGGCATTGTTTATCCATATATACCACATTGAAAAGTGGAGGGACTTAATGTATATTTATATTCCACAAAGTTTTTGTTAAACATTCCAAATGTATGGCATAAAGTTTCATTTTGATGGGGTTTGTGAAGGCTTATGGGTTTCACGTAGAATATGAGGCATGTAACATGGAAGCTAAGACATGAAACGTGGAAGATGGGTTTAGAACGTGACATGGAATATTGGTCATATGGAAACTTAGGGTATGACTATTTAGTTTGTTTAGAACATTCATGAAATAATATAAAATTGGACCATGGTAAAATAATTGGTGGCAAGACATGTGGTGGCTTGAGGACCCACTACATGGTGGAATCTCCTCTCACCACTTGTCATCCACTCGCTAATTATCGATCACTCACCACTTATCGACATCCAATTGGATGTTCTATCTAAATCCAATTTTTTTTTGCCCTAGTTGATCTTTGATGCATGATATTTTGTGCATATGAGCTGTATTTTGTGAACCATGAGATGCACTGGAAAGCTCTCGATGAGCCTTTTGCCATGACAATGACCAACCTAAAATTTGACATCATTTTCAGAGCGAATATGGATCTTCCTAGATCAATCCTCCCCACTAAGAAGGCTTTTTGTCCTCAAAAAGTTGGTACTAAACTTGGTACTCAATATGAGGATCTTTTCATAGATTTGGTTCTCGACTCTAGCTTGGATGATCTTTTGAATGTTTGTTGGTTTCAGGTCTTCAGATCTGTGTCTATGAAAATGTCACCAAGTGCTATAAAAATCACCATTTTACAATTACCCTCTTAGGATTTTACATAGTAACACATTTTACAAATGTTTCCCTTCTTGGGTCTTTACAAACACTATAATGATTAAAAAGATTGGCCATACTTGGGCCTTATGCATATATAAAAAATGCCTATATTTAGGTCTTACAAACATAAGGCAAATATGTATGCATGTTTGCACACTCTATATAGACTAAAATACAAAACCTATCTTCTGAGCTATTCCCGATGCTTCTCATGATGACAACTTTATGTTACCCTATAATGTTCCTATCTACAACATACATGAGTAAAGCATCATTTACCTGTAACGATTACTACCAATGTACTTGCATGAGATAATCTATCCTGTCTTTTATAATGCTATACTAATTTTCCTTCTTGGAAAAAGTTATCTTTCTCAAAGACAAATATAGTTTAACTAAGATAATGCCACTAAATTGAAGTGGAACCACATCTAATTGAACTTCATCTAAAAATTTGGTGGTAATTAAAAACCCTAGTTTACATGTTTTATTTACATATACACCATTACCATCATCTATTCTATCTAAAGAATAGGGTTGGAAATGTGTCTTAGTTTCCAATCGTAGGGTTTTTACAACATCTTATGAGATCAAATTTCTTTGATAATTTTTATCAAAGATAACATCTATCTTAGAATGATTAACTATTATTCTTTTGAAGAAATGTTGCTTGCCTTTCCAGGGTGACAATTTCTGAATTGTCATCTTCTCGTTGACTACCATATGCCTCACTGATGTTACCTTAGGTTCTAACTGACAAGATGCTATCTTCTGCTTAATTGAAGATGTAGTTACACCATTTGCCTAGGGTTGTGGATAAGGTTTCTTATATTCTTTTAGCATTTACCCCTTAGCATTGAAGTAAAAACCCAACTTCATGTCTTCTTTAGGTAATTTTGTTTGTTAGTTTTCCTAAACTTCCTTTTAGGACTCTTTTGTGCATAATCAAAAAATACATTTGAGTATTTATTCTTTTAATACCTTGATAAGTCATCTAAAGATGTCTCAACAGATTTAACTATTTCATCTTTTGATAATGCTTCTTTCAACTCTTCAGGGTGTTCTGACTTGTTTCTTTAGTAACTCTTCAATTTCGCTTCTTGGGAATATTGTCCTTCACCTCCATATCTTAATCCTACATGGAATGGTATCTTTGCCACTTGGATTGGTTGGACAATCCCTTGACCATTAATTCCAAGGCCTTTTCCTTTGAATCCTATTTTAGCTAACAACTTAGAACCTATTCCCTTTGTGTGATTTTCAAATGTATTAACACATGACTTTGACAAATGTTTAGGGTTAGTATATTCAGTATCCCTAACATTGTGAATATAGCTAGAAGAGTAGATTTCATTATTATCATCTTCAGAATGTACATCAAAAGATACATTGATAATTGGAGCTTTATTTACTTCTAGACTTACAACATCATTTTCATTAGTAGGACTAGCAAGAGTATATGAATTAGAAGAATCATTGTTATAACCAAAATATACCTTTATTGTCTGGCTTATTCTAAATTGAATCTCGTAGGTATGATTAGTTATCAGTTGGATTCCTTCTCCTAATGCAGTGTTTCTGGCATGTCGATATGTGAGAAAATAATGACCCAAAGTTATCTCCTCAACTTCTCCTGGAACTATATCAAGATCTACTTGATCAAAGAATAGCCCTTCGATGTCAAAATACAGGTTGTCATTATGAGTCGCATGCCCATGTACTATGCCATCATCTCCTCCAAATGTTTTAGTTTGGGGTAATGGAAGAGTCCTTAGTTGCATACATTGTGTGTGACCTTTAGTAATATAACTGGTTCTATAACTCCAGTCAAAATAGATCTATATGAACTTTCCTTTAGTAATAGTAGTGCATTTCTACATTTAAGTTTCTTCAGAGCATAGCATAATTTATGGAACTTCCATCGACAAAAACTATCACATTAGAGACTCTAAAGTTGCTTGATGAGGTACTATGGGTCAGATTGATTGACCACTATTGGACACAGTTGGTGCCTTACCTCTCTCCTCGTTCTGCCTTCTAACCATAATGGAGCTTGACTAGGATGTAGAATCCAACATTTCTTGGAAATATGACCTCATCGGGCACAATGTCCAAAAATCTCTAATTTTCCATGCATCCTCTTCATCTGTCGATGATATTTCTATAGTTATACATGTAGTACATCAATTCTCTATTGAGGCCTCTCAATTTACAGCTCCTATTGTTGCTCTATCGCTTGCCAACTTGTTTCTTGAGATTGTAGGTATTGTATTATCACAGTGATAATGGAATTTATTGACAACTAAATATGAGCTAGCATTAGATCCATTATTGTATAATAAATTATTTTGGTTAAAACAAAAAAATTGTAAATTCACCTGCAAATTTAGTTTTGATATCAAACTTGACGTTTCAGAGCAATGTCTACACAGAAGTTAACCTAACACACTAACCACTTTAATACAAACCTGTTCTTTAAACTTAAGCAATAATATGATTGCATATGTTAATTTTGCTTTACAATATTAATTTATGTAATAATTTAAAAATTTTACTTATAAAATATCAATTTAATAAGAATAATTCAAAAAATTCACAAAACACAACACACAATATGATAATGGAGTTCGACATGAAGACCTACGTCTCTAGGTCCTATATCGATTGATGTATTAATAAAAACACTTGAAAATTACTTACAAATGTCTCTAAAATGAAAAATTAACAACTAGAAAATTGTTCCTTGGAAAAAAATAATATAAGTCCCTTTTCGAACTTTCTCCCAATTCTACCTCTGGCACTTTCTGCAACTCATACAAGCTTTCTATCTAAAGCCTTTAACAATGGCTGCTAAGATTTTCAAATGATTTTAAATATAAAATCTCATGCTTTATATGATGTTTAGGCCCGTAGCCCAAGTGATTGAGCCTTATCTTTTTACACCAACGTGCTAGGTTCAAATCCCCTTTTCATTGTTTTCAGTTGGCATTGTTTATCCATATATCCCACATTGAAAAGTGGGGGGAATTCATGGATATTTATATTCCACAAATTTTATGGTTAAACATGCCAAATGTTTGGCATAAAATTACATTTTAGTGTGGTTTTTGAAGGCTTATGGGTTTCACATGGAGTATTTAGTGGAATGTTGGGTTTCACATGGAATATGAGGCATGCAACGTGGAAGCTAAGACATGAAACGTGGAAGGTGGGTTTAGAATGTGACATGGAACATTGGTAATGTGAAAACTTAGGGTATGATTATTTGGTTTATTTGGAACATTTTGGAAATAGTATTAAATTATACCATGGTAAAATAACTGGTGGGAAGCCACGTGGTGGCTTGAGGACCCACCACATGGTCCAATCTCTTCTTGCCACTTGTAATCCACTCGCCAATTGTCGACCACTCACCAATTGTTAACATCCAACTGGATGTTATATCCAAAACCAATTATTTTTTCCCTAATTTATCTTTGACGTGAAATATTTTGTGCATATAGGCTCCATTTTGCAAACTATGAGATGCATGGGAAAGCTCTCGATGAGCTGTTTGTCATGACTATGATCAACTTGAAATTTGATGTCTTATTTTTTGGAGAGAATATGGATCCTCCCAGATCAATGGATTGCTCTCAAAGATTACACTTGAGTGATTTGGGGTGTAATTAGAGGGATTTAATAGGCAGGGGAAGGATTTGATAGTTCATGGAAATGACTTAAAAGTTTCATTTTACACATGTTTGAACTTAGGCTTAAAAAATGTATTTTTCTTGTATTGGGAAGGGCATTCTTAAGGCCAAAATGGGTGGTAGGTTTGTCGATTGGGTGTGATGGGAGGATAATAACCTAGTCTTGGATATTATTTACACCCTTAGACATTTTATCATTGCTAGTTTTTGGTCAAAAAGCATTAAAATCAGAGTTCTACAACCACAATTTCAACTTTGACAATATTTGTTGTTAGTGTTTTTGCACTCCTGAATGATAGTGAAAATGTACTTCTAGGTGGATTGGATTGTCATGGTAATGTGAGAACATGTAATTTTACCATCTAGATGTGATAAAAATGATAAATTGTTAACTGGAGGTCTTACATGCAAAAATGATAATTAGAGCTCAAGAAGTAGTCTATTCAATGCCAAAAAGTTGCATTTTAGGGTCTTTCACTGCAACTTGTGCCACATACTGCTCTAAAAGTTTCCACATGTTTGTTATAGGGTGAAATTAGAGGGATTAAAGAGGGATGGGAGGGATCTGAAAATTCATATAAATGACTTACAAATTTCATTTTATGTGTGTTTGAACTTAGGCTAAAAATTGCATTTTTATTATATTAGAAAGGGTGTTCTTGAGGCCAGATTGGGTGGTGGGTTTATCAATTGAGCAGGATGGGAGGCCAAGAACTTGGTCCTATAAATTATCCACACCCAAACGTGTTTTTAGTGCTATGTTTTTGGTTAGGGAGCATCATAATCAGATTTCTATAACCACAACTTTAACTTTGACAACATTTGTTATCAGTGTTTCTGTTCTCTTGACTTGTAGTGAAAATGTACTACCAAGTGGATTTGAACATTGTGGAAATTTTAACATGTGTAATTTGCCTATATAGATGTAATCAAAGCAATATATTCTCAACTGGTGGTCCTAGAGGTAGAAATGATAGTTGGAGATCAATAAGTTATCTATTTAATGACAAAAAGTTGCAGTTTAGGACCTGTCACTGCAACTTGTGTCACAGATTGTTCTTGAAGGTTCCACCTAAGTGATATGGGGTGAAATTAAAAGGATTAAAGAGGTAGGTTAGTGATCTGATGGTTTGTGTAAATTTATTACAATTTTATTTTTATGCATGTTTAAACTCAGGCTAAAAAACTACATTTTTCTTATTTCTAGAAGGACGTTCTTGAGGCCAAAATGGGTAGTGGGTTTATTGGTCAAGCATGATGGGAGTCCAAGAACCTAGGCTTAGATGTTATCTTCTCCCTTAGACATGTAGGTAGTGCAATTTTATGATCATGAAGCATCAGAATCAAAGTTATGTAACCACATCATCAACTTTGACAAGATTTTTTGTTAGTGTTTCTATGCTCCTAAACAGTAGTGAAAATGTACTTATGGGTGTATTTGAATGTCATGGTGGTGTGATCACATGTAATTTTCCTATTTAGATGTGATCAAAGTGATATCTTTTCAATTAGATTTCCTAGAGGAATAAATGACAGTTACAGGTCAATAAGTTGTCTATTTAATGCCAAAAAGTTGCATTTTAGGAACCGTCATTGTAACTTGTGCCATAGATTGCTCTCAAATGTTATACTTGAGTGATCTAAGGTGTGATTTGAGAGATTTGAGAGGTAGGGGATGGATGAAAATTTTCATGGAAATGACATTCAAGTTTTATTTTATGCATGTTTGAACTTAGGCAAAAAAATTATTTTTTCTTATATTAAGAAGGGCGTTGTTGAGTCTGGAATGGGTGGTGGGTTTGTCGATCAGGTATGATGGGAGGACAAGAACCTAGTATTGGATGTTTTCTACTCTTGACCGTGTTGGAAGTGCCATTTTTTTGATCAAGATGAGATATTTACATATTGATACTTTACTTACAACAAATATTTTCTGCTTTCACTTATTGTTAATCATTTTATGGTTGAATGGAAATTAATTGTTTCTTTTTTAATGATGCAAGGAATCTGTGGTTAGCAAATTCAATTTTCTAGTTGCAAGTATCTATAAAATTCTTGAATTTTCTTATACCTTGGGTGTGTGCTCCTATAGAAACCTTAGAAAGCATCTCTCATGCATATAGTCTTCCTCTCTCTTGTCCAACACCCTTCACCTAACAAATCATTCACTTCTCTCACACAAACATCATCCTTTCCTTTTAAAATTTTCATAAATTCATCCTCATCTCTTTCAAACTTGTCAATGTTCTCTAGGCTCATAGACCTATTGCATGGTTCTAAGTTCTTATCCTCTCTCTAAGGATTATATAGCACACATACTCAATTGAATTCTCTGACACACCCAATCAAATAGGACAATCTTCAAGTCACAACTCTTCAAGCATTTACTATGTTCTCCTAAAAATGACTAAATGTATAATATCAAGGTTTAGATTGAACTTATACCTTAAAAGCTTTTCTTGATCACTTCTAAAGGGATAGAAGACACCCATACAAGATTAAATACTTACCAAAGAACCTCATGAAATCTAACAACTCAATCAAACTCTTTCCATATGAATGTAGTAATTTGTATCTCACTACTCATACTAAGAGATCTTGTATTAGATTAAATTAACACTAAACATGAAAAAATAACCTTGAAAGACTATCATGAACTCATCACCTATTTTAGTCACTTTCTCCATTATTGATATTCCTCAAAGCACCTTTACTTGAGGGTGAAACTACCTCTATGTTTGCTTGCAACCACTCAATCCTCCACACACTTGAAACTTATCATGGGATGTTGTCTCTAGGCTGAAATTATACTATCAAACATCAACGTTCATTCAAATACATTTGAAACATAATGATAAAGAGGTTCTTCCACCAGATAACACATCTTTTATTGATCTTCATAAATATTTACAATATGATCCATTGTCATGTCCTTGTCCTCATAGAGAACACAATTTTCCATGTTTTTGATCCATCTATCCCTCTTTCCTAAACCTCCTACCTACTATACTAACTCATACTACTTCTCCCTACTCACATAAACCACACACACCTATGTAAATCTCTCTCTCCCTTTTCTTGAACACTTTTACATGAAAGTGTATTTTCAGTGTTCAAGGTGATTTGGAGGCTAGAATAGGTTTGTGATAGAAGATATTGTCAAAGATCAGTTGTAGGACTCAGACCCTTAAGGGATAGGCCTAGAAAGAAATAGAACTATTGATTGGCATTGAGTTGGGTTTAGAGAACTCAATGGGGAGTCAAAGTATGTTAGGAATGAGGTGTTGAAGGTGCTGAAGGAGTGAAGTGTTGAAGGGTTAGAAACTAGTCTCAAGAATGTGCATTAGGCATATTAGGCCAAATAGCCCTTGAAGGGAAAAAGTGAAAGAAAGTGTAAAGGAGTGTGGATGCCTTTGGAATTAGATTGAGTGGTTTTAATGAAGGTTGGATAGGTGGATATAAGAGCTAGACAAAGTGTTCTTGAAAGTATTAAAGAAGAGGAAGGCATCTAGGCATAGCCAAGCCTAGGGAATGTATAGTGAGAAAGTGTGAAAAGTGAATGACAAAAGGGGTAGGTTGGAGGATAGTAAAGGAGTTGAGTGAAAAAGAAGTATTAATAGAGATTACTTTAGAGGTGATGGAAAATATAAAGGAACAAAAATCATAGAGGACATAAAAGGTAATAGAGCTAGGTGAAGGTGAAAGATCAGGTTTGTAGGTATAGGTATCAGACTAAAAATTTTGTAGGGATTTATAAATGATTTTATGTCTCTGCACTATACAAGTATGAACATGATTGGGTATAGGCCTTAAGTAAAATCAGATTGTTCTAATGATCAATTGAAAAGTTGTAAATGGGTGATGAAAAACTAAAATAGAAAAGAGTGTCATCAATTATTTCCACTACAAAATCAAATAAAAACTTTAATTTAAAAAAATATAGAAGATCAGATATTTATAGCATTGAAAAGAACAAAATTTTAATCCTTATTTGTGTACAACATAGAATATGAGATCCAAAAGATGATAGTTTGGAAGATCAAAACAACAATATACAATAACATTTTAAATTAAAATTGAATATATATATATATATATATAATTCAGATGAAACCTCTAAAAAAATCATGACACATGTATAATGTCAATAATACATAGATTGCCATCATAGGCATACAAAAAATTATATCATTTACCAAAATAGTATCTAATATCAGGTGAATGTCATATACACATATATAAATGCATACATTGCCATATAGGCATACAAAAAAACACATCTCATGTAAAACATCCTAATAATCAAATAGCCTCAATCTCTTTGCCTTCCTTGAAGAAGACTCTCCCTAGGATGCCCTTCTGGTAGATGGAGATCCCTTAGATGCCTTAGATTACTCTAAGGTTTGCCTATGGGTCCTATACTCATAGCTCACTTTCATCTAAACCTATTCATATAGTATTATTATAAAATTAACATAAAATACATTGAACCACTTGTTAAGAAATTAATTTTAAACTAGAATAAAAAATCATTTAAGCATGTACTTACTACAAGCTTGCGGTCTTGCTCAATCTGATTTTGACACTCAAATGAGTCAGTGGTAGGATTAATTATATGAATAGGCATTCAAATAGGGAAGAAATGTGATAAGTTGTCCTAATAATCATTTAACTAGGACTGTCAAATGTCATGGGACAACCCTGCATACACAATACATTCACATAAGTTATATTTGTGCCAAGCATGTAATATAATTATTAAAGTAAATTTATTTTTATAATTCAAAATTACAAGTTAACATATACCTCTATCATTTCTTTTGCAGATGACATTGCAGCAATAATGCCCATGTTTGTCTCACATCGCAGTGATGGAGGAGTGTCTACTTGCGCTGTCAACTGAATGTAGACAAGGTCTCTCTTACTTTTTTATAAAGTATCAAATATATATATATATATATATATATATATATATATATATATATATATATATATATATATATATATATATAGAGTTAGTTTTTTTTTCCCCTTTATTAAACTAAGAGTGTATTTAATAGCATTGTAATTTAATTTTCAAATCCTTGATAGATAAATTTAACTTAGGTATAAGGAAAATATACATAGACTAAATTTACATAGAGCATAAGATTAACTCAAAATTTTACCTGTATACAAGTAAAAGGTGTCATCCTAACACAAATAGATGTAGTAGTGGATGGGCCAATAACTGGATCCGTATATGTAAACAATGGTTGTATTAAATCAAATCTTGTAAATGTGGCTTGTGACGGTGAAGGCAATGTTTCCTCTTAGAACATAAAAAATTACATATATATCATTCAATTTCTATGTAAATTAATTGTTAGCTAAATTAAATTTTCAAATATAGCTTAAATTTGATATGACATTTAAATAAAATATACCTGCATTTGTGTAGTGGATGATGTTTACATATCAAGTGTGTGTTCCAAAAACTCATCCCTCATAAGTATATTATATAAGGCCTCTGAACCATTAATGTCATCATCATGAGAAGGTCCAATTTATATAGCTCTAAAAGATTTGTAAGGGTGGAGTTAGGTATGCACACTAAGTGGCATATCTCTAGCATCGGTCTTTGAGATATTAATCATATGATGAAAAGTGTATTAGTGAGCACACTAAGTACATGTAAAGTGTCAATCTCCATGACCTCCTAAACTACATAGGAGATCTTAGGTTGAAATGGATTTTAGATACAGATCCTTGCAAGGCAATTAGGTGCACACCATGTACCTGTTTCATCTTGTACAGAGCCTTTCTTTTGGCCTTGAAACTCATTATAATCAAAATACTTTAAAATCTCATTGAGAAGAACTCATAGGAGAGTTTCCTCAAAAAATACAATGGGATATTATGGTTGTTACATGGTGGATAATCAAACACCATCCACCATCGATCCCCAAAATTGACTGTGATTAAATGCTATTGGTAGTGATGGATTGGGAAACATTTAGTAGTTACAGGAAATGGTGCATTGGTGGTTGGGTCAATGAATAAACTATAAATGGAGGATTTTTATGTCTTTGTTCTTGGCCTCATGTGCTAACAACTTATCATCATAATAAGCCCTACAACTATCCTTATATGAAGCCTATTTGTCAATTTGACTCTTTATAGAGTCAATTTTACGTAATAATGAATCTAAGGAATTGGCTAGATAGGTTTGGTGGGTGCTGGTGGAATTGGGATCCCTTATTCTTCTAATTAATTCTTCACTTTCAATTTTATTTTCCACAATGTGGTTATCTAGACTCTCCTAACTACCTAGGGGATTTTGTAGAACTGTAGAAAGGGTTAGGCTGAGGAACATGAGCGTTAGGGGGATGGTTAGGAGAAGGGTTAGGCTGAGAAATATGAGGGTGAGAAGGATAATCTATTCAAAACAAATAAATTACCAATTAAACAATGAAAATTTAACAAAAAATTATTAAAATTTAGGGTTAACAGGTGTAGAGTTTTAGCACTTACCTCTTCTACATGGCAGCGTCATTAATTAATCGATGTGTTGAGCTTCCTGGGACAAATTTTTTCAAGGTTTGGTCTCGCTAAGGTAAAAAACAATCGTGAAGTGGAGGAGAGTGTGGAGAATAAAGAACTCAAATATAAAATGAGGAAATTTTGCATTCGAGTTAGCTTTTTTATTTTTGATAAATGACACAGGGAACAGGATCATGTTTTTGCTTTTACAATAATACGATCATGTTATGTATTAATACAATCATGTCATTACTCAATAATTAACAAACCATAATTTAAATAATATAATAAAATAATGTGAATAACATGATCATATTATTGACATTACATGATCGTGTTATATGAAATATCCATGGAGTTATCCCCCAACTCTGTGCACATACCCTAATATTCTAGCACAATCTTCTTGATTAAAATATGAAATAAAAATATAGCTTAACCATAACATAGATTTTAATGTCTCTTCAGTTTCCATTTCATATCCACTTAACTTCTGAAGTCATCTATATTCATTTTCGATCTAATGAATTTTCCAGTCAAAGCATTTTCCATTTTGCATAAGTAATTTCTATTTGCGAGACATTGCAAGATTTTGGAAGAAATGCCTCCCTGTTTATTTGAGAATCTAGTAGGATTTCCAATGACAGTCCAATAAATGGGTTTGAAATCTAAAATGGAACAATCATGTGTCAGATGGGTTTGAAATCTAAAATGGAACAATCATGTGTCAGATTAACTTGGAATGCCCAAAAAATTAGCTGATTTAGGATTTGAAAATAAGATGGGAAGACCAAATCACAAAGAGGTTTGAAACAATTAAATAGCTAAAGAAGTTGCAAATGGGAATCAAAGTACTATGTAGTTAGTGGGTCAAAATGCTAAACTAAGCTATGGAAATGAAAGTTATTTCTTGGAATATAAGAGGGCTTAATAATCCCAATAAATAAAGGATGCTCAAAGAAATTATAGACCTAGATTTCTGTCTATTCAAGAAACTAAAATATCAGAAAAGACTCTTATCAAGATAAAACATAAATTATAGAATAAAACATTTTCGTTTGGTGTCAGCGCTGATGGGGCATCATGTGGGTTAGCTACTTTTTGGGATCCTTAAGTTACTGGTGGGGATATTTTTTCTCAAAATTAGTCATCATTTGGGTATTTTATTCACCATTAAATAGGACAATTATGTGTGGTTATTTTCAAATATATATGGATCCCAATTCACGCACTGGGAGGACTCTCTAGAAAGAGTTGAAATAATTTAGAATATATTACAAGAATCGTTAAATGGCTTTTAGTTAGAGATTTTAATACTCCATTATCGCTACTACAAAATAAAGGAGGAAGCCATGATCATACAATCAACATGGAGGCGTTAGCTAGATTTATAGCAGATAGTGGCCTCCTAGATTTAGAGTTAAGAGGAATGGGACTCACATGGACAAATAGGAGAATGGGGGATAGCCTTATACAAGTCCAATTAGATAGAGCTATAGTCTCAATTGATTGAATCTACATGCATGGAAATTTCTTATCTTCCCTACGAAGAATCGACTCGGACCATGATATCCTTTTGTCGAATTTAGAAGTGAATATTAAGAAATCCAACACGCCTTTTAGATTGAAAATTTCTTATCTTCCTTGCGAAGAATTGACTTGAACCATAATACCCTTTTGTTGATTAAAAATGAATGCTAAGAAATCCAACAAGCCATTTAGATTTGAGAATATGTGTCTTCAACACCTGGAACTGGAGTAAAGAATTAAAAAATGGTGGAATGTCGAGATTAAATGGACATCCATGTTCAAATCTCTCGAAAACTTAAGAATGTATAAACCAATCTTAGGAAATAGAATAAAGAAACTTTTGGGAATATCTTTGAACAAAATAAAATAATATCAGAGGAGCTAGATGATTTACAAAATCAGATTCAATTGAAAGGCGTGAATCAAGACCTATTTAACAAGGAAAAACGATTTTTTTCTGAGTAGCGAACCATTACAGCTAAAGATGAAACCTATTGGAGGTAAAATACGATGTCTCTATGGCTAACAAATGGTGATAGGAACACAAAATTATTCCACTTTTATACTCTTAGATATAGGAGTTGTAACAAGATCAGGGAGACAGCTAAATAAGATGGTAGTGTGAGGTCAGATACTAAGGTTATTAGGGAAGAGGTTATCCTATTCTTGAAAATTCTCTCTAGAAGAGTGAACTGTAATTCTGAAGTGAGGAAATAAATATTGGACTCTATTCCATCAATATTTATTCAAGATGACAATAACGCTATTGAAGGTCAAGTGTCTCTAGAGGTCAAATTTGTTACTTTTTCCATGGATGGCAATAAGGCTCAAGGGTGGGGAAATTATTCAGTTAGATGTTATAGCGGCTGGTAATGAATTTATTACTACTAGTAAAATTCTTAGAGAAATTAATACTACCTTTCTTGCCCTTGTTACTAAAAAAATAGAGAATTTAAAGAGTTTAAATATTTTAGGCCGATTAGCTTTTATAACACTCTTTATAAAATTTTCACCAAAATTCTGGCTCCTAGGATGCAGCTTATGCTTCCTAATATTATCTCTTAGCAACAAGGGTGTTTTGTCCATGGGACACAGATCTAAGATGGCATTATCATTTTTAATAAAACTATACACTCTTTGTAAAAGAGAAAAAAAAGAAGGTATGCTTCTGAAATTTGATATGAATAAATCCTATGATAGACTCATGGAGTTTCATTGATAAGGTTCTAGAGATATTTGTCTTCCACATTAAAGTCAAAAATTTGATCAACACATGCATTTCTACACCAATGCTTTCTACACTGATTATTGTATCTCTTGAAGTTTTTTTAATTAGTGAAATAGGATTGCAGCATGGAGATCCTTTATCTCCTTACCTTTTTTACCATAATGGCAAATGCATTTGGTAGAAGCTTCTCTTTTGCTATTTAAAGAAAAGGTAAGATCAAGGGGGTTAAACAAGATTTTACCATGGAGATGTTGTCTCATCAAAAAATTGTTGATGATACACTTATATTGGGTGAAGCTTCTATTAAGGAATTGAGGAAATTATTGACAGACTATGCAGATGCATCAGGCTAGAAAGTTAATATGGACAAAAGCTCCCTCTTTTTCTTCAACACTCCTCTTCTTTGACAACAATGAAATATCAATAATTTTAGGATTCCAAATTAAGTATCTCTCTTCTACCTATTTAGTTATGCCACTCTTCACGGGAAACTGACTTATAGTATTTGCAATCCACACATTGACAAATTTCAACATAAACTTGCTGGATGGAAAGGATGCATCCTTAGCCAGGCAGGTAAGTTTCATCTGATTAAAATTAGTTTCCAAAATCTTCCAGTTTATCTAATGTATATTTTAAATATGCCTAAGACTGTAGAGGCTAAAACAGAACAAATCCAAAGAATATTTATATGGATTAGCATGGACGAACAACATTGACTTGTTTTAATAGCTTGGGTTAGAGCTTGTGTTACAGAAGGGCATGAAGGACTAAGAATCCGAAAAATGAAGTTAATGAATAAAGATATTATTGATAAAACATGATGGATGTTCCTGAAAGAAACTAAAAAATGGTCGAAGATTCTTAAGGCTAAATATTTGGATAGACCAGAAACTGAAAGGTTTCTTTTGGTTAATTCTCTACCAATGGCCTCTTGTTTATGGGGTTTTTTTGGCCAACAACAGTAAGTTACTATGGAGAGGTAGCAAATGACATGTCATATCTGGAGACTAGGTTTTATTTTAGGATGATACTTGGATATTAAATTCTCCGTTAAGCATGATTAGTCCTTGGGAGAAAATCAAAACCCATAAGGAAAGAGATATGGGAGAGAGAGTGGAAAATTATTTCGAGGAGAATGGATCTCGAAAAGTGTAGGAAACTACGTCCTTAGATTATAAAAATCAAGAAGAGATAAATATCATCTCAAAGTTTAATGATCTTCTAAAAGACAATCATATCAGCTAGCGTGATAGAGAAGACGAATTGGTATGCACTAAGTCTATGGATGGGCATTACAATGATAAAACAGATTATGGGAAAGCTCTTAATGTTGTTTTGCATGTTTTCCCGTGGAATAATATATGGGATAAATAAATTACTCTGAAGATTAATTTTTTCTTTTGGAGTGTTGTCCAAAATAAGATTCTTATTATAAATAACTTGGCAAAGAGAGGACTCATGATTCTGAATAGATGTGTGTTATGTGCAAAGAATGTTGGATCTAGTGTTCATATTATTTTAGAATGTCCTTTTTCCTACAAAACCTCGAGGATTATTCTAACTAAATTTGAGGTTTTTTGGAATTCATTATGAAATGGTCTACTCATTTTTTTAGTGATTGTCTTAAGAATTATGGAATTTGAATCTTCCGCATGTCTTCCAGGGATCATGGTGGGAAAAGAACTAACATATATTCTAGTATTAAAAAAAAAAAATTGGTAGAGTGGCCTTGAGAATATTGAATTCAATTCTTGAGATTTTTTTTAGTGGCCTTGAGAATATTGAATTCAATTCTTGAGATTTTTTTGGTGATTAAGAAAAAGAAAAAGGAAAGGATAAGAGATTGTGAAACTAAGATAGAAGCTAATTGGAACTTAACTAATGTGCATATCAATGAGGTTGATCAAAGGATGATAGATAAGAAAAATTTTAAATGGTCTTTTCCTTCACTAGGTTGGGTGAAGCTTAACTTTAGTGGTTCTTCCAAAGGTAATCTATGTAGGGCAAGCAGAGGTGGTATAATAAGAAACAACATAGGACCTTAATGAAAACTTATGTAGGTAAATTGGGAGTGCAAACAAATCATCTAGTAGAAGATAAAGTGGCTCTTTGAGGTATTTAAGGTGCTAGCTATATGGATTTTACTCATCTCTCAATAAAAGGGGATTCTCTTAGTATTATAAATTGTATTTCCAAGAAGAACTCTCCAAGATGGACTATAAATAATTTAGTGGCCCATGCTTTAAATATTTTACAATCTTTTGAAGAAGTAAACATTAAACATGTGTACAAAGAAGGTAATAAGGTGGAAGATTGGTTTGGAAACAAAGGGTTGGCCAATGTTGAATTTGAAAAATGGATGGATATCCAAGATCATCCTTGCAAAGCTATCCAATCAATTCATGATGAATCCACTAATTAATCTTTCCTCTCTAATCTATGATATTTCAATGCAAGCTATCATGGAGGGTAGGCAAAGTGAGTCAAAAGAGTATATGGGATTGATGCCTTTGGATCCCAAAACTTTCTTTGTTGGTAGCAAGTGGATATCCCTTATGAAATTTTTATTGGTTTTGAAGGACTTAAGTGAATGGAATAATATTTACAATATCTCTAATGGATATGATCCTAAGAATAATTAGGTGTTAATAATTTAGATGGGGATAAAAAGTATGCCAACTTGAGTATTGGTCTTTTCATTCATCACATTATTGGCCATGAAACCCTAAATATAATCAATGATAATTTCATTGATTATGATTTGAACAAGAGAACTCCAAGGAAGAAATCAAAGCTTGTTCTTATTTTTTTTTTTTTAAAAAAAAAAAAAAGTAGAATAAGGGAAGCAAGAACAAAATTTATAGGAGGAATTTTATCACCTATGTAAAAATAGGGAGGGGGTAAGGGGCATGGGATAGATGCACAGTGGAAAAAATAGCCTATTAGTCTATGAGAAATCAATCTACAATTTGGAGAATCCTCAAACAAGGGTGTCTCAAAAATTTCATTGAGATATTGATGGGATGGGATCCACATTTATTGGTTAAATTTGATAAATCTTGGAGGGCTTAGACTAGAATTATCAAAGGAATCTCCTTCTCTTTGTTATAGGAAAACATTACCCCGGAAACTGTTATTAGCTTAGAGGGTATCAAGTTTTACATGTCTAAAAGAGATAAAAGTAGGATATTATGTCCTTATTAAGAGGAAATGAAAAACCGATCTAATTTTAAGGATGTTATCTTAGAGAGTCTATTCGTAGGCTTTGGCACAAGGTTATACATAAAGTAATGGGGTATGTAACTCTTGAAGGGAGATATAGATGTGCTATGTCTTACAATTTTACTTGCATAAATCATTTCAAGCACAAAATTTTTGATCAACATTCTATTGTACTTGCTTATGTCACTTGATAATTCAGTGATAGATGTTCAAATTGAGAAATGTTTGATTCCTTTACACCAAGATTTAATATTGTATGCTCTTTCATCATGCTAAATCTCAATTCCTTAAACCCAACCCTAGACCAAAAATTAAGGTTGTAGAGTCTAGTCATGTTGTGTAATCTTCTAAGCCTTATGTTTTTGTTGGGTGGAAAAAGAATAAAATCCTTAAAATCCCTAAATCTATCACTATTTGCATCTTTGTTGAAAGTAACACTTCTGAAAAAAGGGTTGTAAAGCTTGCCATGGTAAACGTTTTACTACTGCAGTGGAAGGGAGACCTTTTAACTTGGACATCAACCATGGTGTTTTCTCTTACCCATAGCCTACTAGTCCTTCCAAAATAAATGTGTTTTTTGATTACAATGGTGACTTTGGGAAAGGGAAGGATATTGAAAATCCCATTTTCAAATGTGAGCAGGAGCACTCCCAAGACATAGATAAAATGAGAAACAAGAGGATGGACTTTAAGCCCATAGATAATAACTTTGAGGATAAATTATCTCTATAGAAATAGATTTATACATTCATAAGGGTAGTATAAAGTGGATTATGAAAGATAATGAAAATTTAAAAGCTAGGTGAATCAAATGCATTTGAAAATCAATGGGGAGATTATCAAAATCAAGACAAAAATCCCTTCAACAAAAATTTAGGGGTTTTTTCTGAGATGATGTGAAATTTAAACACCAAGGTGTCTTTCTCAAAGGATAAACTAGTTCAAGTCCAAGCTAAGAATAATAAAATCAAAGAAGACTTCAACAAAGTTATCTAGATTAGCATGGTATTTATTAAAAACTATATTATGAGTACTAACATGTTGCATTAAGGCTTCATGAAGAAAAAGAGGGACATATGGGAATTAGATCAAGGAAAAGAATTAAAATATAAGAGAAAGGAATTAAGTCCGAGCAAAATGAGGTCAATATAGAGATGACTGAAGACCATCTCAAATTCATGGTAGAGGAATGGGAGGCTACTAGACCCTTTAGTGACTTTAGATATTCTTAGTTTTTGGGTTTTTCTATAATTTTGTTGTCTGCATGTTGTAGGTGGTATGATTGATGTTGATAAAAAAATGTTTTGTTGTATTGGGCCTTGGATTAGCGTTATTTTCTTTTTTGTCTTGTGTTTGTAGTTCTCATGGTCTTATCTGTATTTGTTGACTATATAAGGGTTGGGACCATTTAAAAACACTCTTTTTACTACTACTACTACTACTGATAATAATAATAATAATAATAATAATAATAATAATAATAGATAAATATTTGTAAATATTTATATAATAATCTTCTTGAAACATATACTTAAAAAATATTTTCTTTTGATGTTACAGATCCTACTATTAAATCCATCTTCAGGGTAATAAGGATTGAAGCCAATGTTTTGAATAAAAAGAAGTAAACCTATATCTATAAATATTTTAATGGTAGACAATCAAATGAGGGGAGAGATATTTCTAAGCTTACTTCTCTTGATGTTCAGTAATGGGAATGAATTGAATTATTGAATACAAATTCTAAATTCCAACAATATTGAGTCGAAACTTTTGAGGAACTCCTATATGAACCTACCATGATGTTTATTGGTAATACAAGAAAATTATGAAAATGAAAGGGGTACTAGAATAAAAACTAGTCATGCCAATAGTTATACTACTACCCAAACTTAGATCATAGAGTGGAACTCCTTATTTTTTCGTTAGAAGTTTGATATCCTAATCATAGGATTTGGGAAAATCCAAAACAATGGCATGAAGAAAAGGAGGGGAATCTCAACAAATTTGAAAAGATTAAAGCACCAAAATTTTGATAGCACTTTCAACTAGACAAATGTCCTTAATGGACATCTAGATTGGGTATAAATTTTGTAAATATTTTAGTGTTATGTGGAAGACAAAATACGTCAGCTATATATGTCTTTTAGTTTTTTATTTAAAGGATTTTATTAATGATAGTCAAGGGGATGTTTATATAAAAACTATCAATCATGGGATCTTACAAAAATAAGATAGCCTATCTTTTTTTATTTTTTTGTTTATTTCCTTTGTAGGGTGAAAGTGGGTTGTCTTATCACAATGGATTAATTTAAAATCCTTAAAGTTAATTTTTCCAAATCAAGATTTTATCGTAACATAAGTTAGTTGATATAGTAGTTTTCCTCTCTTAAGTATTAACATGATATTTTAAATTTGTAAAAAAACAATGGTGATAAGAGATCAATGTCTACGTATAAGCTTAGATAGGGAACAAAAATGACATATACATCCAACATAGAAACCAAAAACTAATTACAAACACTTTTTTTTTAATAAAGTTTATGAATATTATATTAATAAAAGTAAGGGGTATCATAAAACATCTAGCTTGAATGAAGTCAAAAAATATAAATTGGATATTGTCAATCACATGAGATTTATTAATGGATGCTTATAAATGGATATAGAAAATCCCTTCTGCCATACAAAGCACCTTTAAAAATAATGTAAAATACCTAAAAAAACTTAAAAAATTATTATGATTACTATAGTTGAAATTATTTACATATAAAATCCTCCTCATGTATAAAGGCACACCATTTTCCATAGTAGGGCTTACAAAAATATTTTCATAGTGTAGAAGAAGTCAAATGAAGCATATGCTAGAGTCATTTGGGAAAAGATGTAAGGTTTGAGGATATTTTACCCCATATGTGTGTGTACATATGTATATACATATATATACATACATGTGTGTATATATACATATGTATATACATATACACACACACACATACCCCATCATTGGTTTCTTTTCATATAGTGTTACAAATTGATGTTCTTTCCTTCATTGTTGGTTGACTCTTCCAAGTCTCAATTGTGGATTGTTGGCCATATTAATTTTCTACATGCTCCTTGTTGTACACATTTTTAAACATTGAACATCACTCAAGTAACAATTACATTTGCAATAAAGAGTAATTATATTTATAGATTTTAAATAACGTTGGGGCTTATCCTAAAACACATCACTTTGTAGCCATGATTGAAAACCCCAGTGAGATTTTATTAATGCGACTTGAGATTACATTTTCCCAAAGTCACAAATGTGTTAAGGTGTATGAGAGTTATTATCAGTTATAGTCACTCCTAAAGGATTGGATTCAACTTTCTTCTTTGATGTCACAAATTTAAGGTAATTAAAGCTGTTAGAACTGACTTGCATAGGGTTTTGTCCTCAGAATGCTTGTGATCTATGAAATGCATAAGGATCATATATTATTTCTTAGTCTTGCCATCCAAGAATATTTATTCATAATGATAGCATAATGTAGCAGATGAATGTTACTCCATACTTAAAACCATGCTAAAATGCTTTGACTATTAGTACCCTAAGAAACCTCTTAATGGAAATCCGTTTGAACGTGTTTGCAAATAGGTAAACATGAATTTATGGTATAGAACCCAAAGCATTCATTGTATTGCAAGGAACATTATTTAGAGGCATGTTCACAAAAAATATTTTCTTTTATAACAACAAAAAAGTAGCGTGTTTTCAAGTGGGAATGATCTACTACATGGCATTGATGGAGAGATAAATACAAGTATGGGATTCTAAAGGCCAAAGAAACTAAGTTAAAGGGGTTGATGGTCACAAATATAATAATAATTTTTGCCCAAGCACATGTGTCACAGGTTAAGAAATACATTTATGTTGTGGATTTTAATAATATCCAAAAAAATATACTCGATATAATATCTAATATTAAGGAGTCAAGGGGTTAAAATAACAAAGTTCCTGTAATACCATGATATAGTGTTTAACTATCATTACCCAAATATCAACACCCAAATAAACATCTTAATGGAAATCCATTTGAGTGGTTTTGCCAAGTAGGTAAACATTAATCTATAGCAGGGGACCAAAAGCATTCATTATGTTGTGAGGAACTTTATGTGGCAGCATGTTTGTAGAAATATTTTACTTTACAACATATAAAAATTATCATGTTTACACATGTAAATGAGATGCTAGGTGACACGAGGAAGAGAAAAATATAAGTATGGGATGGTAAAGGTCAAACAAACTTAGTTAGCAGGGTCGATGGTTGTGAATACAATAATCATCCCAAGGCACGGATGCCACATGTTAAGAAATCCATTAATGTTGGGTATTTTTAAGAATTTTAAAAAATGATACCCAATATACTACCTATTATTAAGGGCTCAAGGGGTTAAAAAAATAAATTTCCTATATTACATATTTAGGGTGTGTATGTGGGTTGGGGCTTCATATATAAGACCTCAAACTTTAATTTTATCTGAGATATGTTATTTATTTCTATGTGCTATGTTAACCCTCTAACTGCTATGCTTTTATTTTAGAATCTAAGAAACATGTAAAATATTGAGATCTAGTAGCCCATTGCCTTCACCAACGCTCTATTTTAATAAAAAAATATTTTTTTTAGGTTCCTTGCACTGGTTTTCCATCTTCCATGCTACAAAAACAATGAGGGTGGTAATGATGTGCCATGGATTGTTATAATACCATAAGTAGCTCAATGCATAGGTGAGTATATGTTGCTTTCTTGTTTTTAAATTACTTAATTTATCAAACATTTTGGTAAGGTTGAATACTCTTTTTTATGGCACATGGATTTTGTAAATTAGATCTTATTTGTGTCCACTTACTTCCTTTACCTTTAAGATTTGAATTTTATAAGTACTTAAGTTAATTTTTATGTTTTAAACATGTTTATGTCCATTTACTATTTCATCTTGGGCTTTGTAGTGCAGGTTCAACCACAACCCACGATTTTTGACTAATAATCCACTCCCAATTACCACAAACATGTTTATGTCTATTTACGATACCATCTTGGGCTTTATAGTGCAGGTTCAACCACAACCCACCATTTTTGACCAACAAGCAACTCCCAATTATCATAGCTTTATTAGTGGTAGAAACATGATGTAGGCGAATCCAATGGTTCTTACAATCTTTCATCACCCTAAAATAGAGTTACATGTGTTATATTAGGTTTTCATTTTATGTTATGCCTATGGCCTTGTTGGCAATATTTTAAACCTCTACGAATGTTGTAAAAATATTCTTTTGTCACAAAAGCAATGCATATATATTTCGTACACTTATGTTAGTCTGTGTGGACTATTAAGTCACATACACTTGGTAAGATGGTTATTAAATTCCATAAACAATTTAAAGGATAAATTTGGTGAGGTAGTTCCTAACAAGTATAATTTTTTCATTAAATTTTAGCTCTATTGGAGTTACATCGTTAATGTACTATAAGTTTTGGCATCTATCATTTAGCATGTTATGCCACTTGAAGATCATGGACTCAACAATTTAGTTCTTAAATGTAGTAGAAAATTGGAAGGTTAAATTTGGTGAGGTCATACTATATGAAGATTACAAGTTGTACATCAAATTTTAGATCAATTGGAGTTACAATGCTAAATTTATGAGATTTTTGGCAACTGCCTTTCGGCCTAAAATGTCATTTGAGCACTAGGGAGCCAATAGATTGGTTCTTCAATGAAGTAGCACATGAGTATTATATATTTCTAGAGGTTCTTATTGTTTTATTATTCATCCTATGTGTCAAGTTTCTCATTGTGAGGAGGTATAACATTGATGTTTGACAATGACGTGTGACTGTCTTTGTTTTGTGATGTGTGAAAGGAGCCTTTATTGAAAATTTGATGTTTAATCTCAAAAATTGAGAGATGATAACTAGTCTTACATTATATTGAGATCAAGGAAGTTGAATATACACCCCATGAATCTTGGTATGTCAAGGGGATACCAAATTTAGGGCAAAGAAGTCAGTTTTGGAGGAGTGACAAGTTGGGAAGGAACAACACTTTGCAAGATCAAAACAAAAAAATAGTTTAGTTTATGAAGGACTTTATGAGAGTCTAAATATTATTCATTCATTATAATAATCCTATCAATAAAAGTGTGTGTTTACATATATTATTGTATATGTGTGATGTTTAATCAATAAGAAAGAGTGCATTGCATCACAACTTTTGAGTATGCGTTCATGTGTGTGCCAAGGGAGAGCGAGTGTCTAACCAAGCATCACAAAGGTAAAGGTAGTCCTTAAGTGGACCCCCTCTTTGTGCTTGCACCGATTGGTATAAAATCAAGGGATTTAATAATTGGGTTTCAAGTGTGTGAGTCTCTTATATGAGTCAATTGCAGTGGGTGAAAAAGAGGCCTTCTTGAGTGAGCTGAAAGTTGTGAAATGCAAGTTGTGAAGAATAATCTTAAATAGTAGTGAGCATGATTTTTTTTCAAGTGTGAGAGAAGTCCTATAAGTGTTGAAGAAGTGTGATATTCTATATTTTTAAGTCTATTATAGGTTGTGAAAGAGAATCCTATTAGTTGAGCAGATATGACACACAAAGGAGGAAGAGCATGAGGAGTAGAAGACTTGATAGAGATGATGAAAGAATTCCAAACAATATTATAAATGATGGGGATTGCACAAAGTGAAAATCTTGTAGTTGTGAGTGAATATGATGAATAAGAGAAGATGATGGGGTTGTTGTCCCTATAATATAGGTTAGATGCTTTGGAGAAAGACCAAGCAAGTGAAGGAAAATATCTCGACAAAAGAAAAAGACTAACATAGGTCAAGGTGAAGGAAATAGGTAAGTCTAATTTTGATATTGATTTGTTATATGGTAAAGAGAGGCATGATAAGTTCATGAAATAGATAGTAGAGATAAAAATGTATTTTGATGAGGATAATATTGAAGATCCCATGAGCATAAACATTTCATGAAATAAGTTATGTGGACATTCAACTGTGTCTTGGGAATATCTCCATGCAAGGAGACAAAGGAAATGAAAGAATAATGTGAGTGGATGGGAACATATGGTTTCCAAGTTGATGGGTCATTTGTGCACCCAAAATTATATAAATATTGATTAAATAAGATTCATGTGTTGAGGCTTGAGAGATAAGAGAATGATAATTCTACCATGGGAAGTTTTCATGCGAGCAACTCAAGTCTACTTTGAGAAACATAAAGGTGAAGGATATGAATGAAGCGGAGGAGGTTGTCTTGAAAGACAACAAGAGAGTGAGGTTTCCATGTGAGAAGCCCAAGTCTATTTTCAAAAATAGAAAGGAGGAAAGTTGTTTAAAACCCAATTTTGATTATCAAAACAAGGAGAACTTTTTTTTGAGCAACCTATAGATGAATAAATCCTCGTTGAAGAGGACTAGATGTGATAGTTGTTGAATTGAAAGAAATAGACCCATTGCTTGATGATGGGAAGGAGTTTGTGTTATCCCATAAGTGGGAAGATTCAAAATCATCCTTGGTTAATGAAGGCAATGATTATATCTTTTCTCTTTTGGATGGTAGAAGGGTTGAGGACAGTAAAATAAAACGACATGTTTCCTTGAAGAAAATAATAGAGGTGAATTAAGAGAGAAAACATGAGGATTTTTTGGTTTTTATAGAGACAATGGTGATATATAAAGTGAAAGTTAATACACATGAGGAGAGTATGACTAAATACCATCCATGTGAAGAAGAAAAATTAGAAATAATAATGACAAGACAACCATGATAATTGTTGAGGATGGGCCTTTGGGAGTCCATCATGAGAGATAAATATTCAAGGAGAAAGTTAGTGACAAAGAATATTTGGACAACATGTCTATGAGGAATGATGAAAATCTATAAAAAGTGTTTTTTTGAATTCTTGATTCCCTTAATATGTTTTCTCAATGTGTAGGTTTAACAGAAAATAAATAGAGATGGTGGACATGTTTCTACAAAGAGGACTAAAAGATGAAAGTGTTGTTGTATATGTGGAAACAAACCACATAAGTATTAGAGAAGAGACTCCTAGATATGCATCATCCTCATATGGGCAAAGAGAGTGAAAGGTTCTTTACACATTACATGGAGGAGATGGCAACCAACCTAGAGCCAATATAAAGAATCTGAGAAATGAAGAAGACAAAAAATAATATCTAGTTTATGAATTAGTTAATAGAAGTGAAGAGGAGTTGTTAAAAAGGCATCTGAGCATTGCTTTGAGGAGTAGGGATAATGGATGAGGATTTGAAGTGCCCAAGCTTGGTGGATATCAAACTAATAGTTTGAAGATGGAGAAAGCACTGATGGAGAGTTATGTCTCATGTTTATAAATCAATTTGTGATTGTAGCCAGTGCATAAGTGCACAACTGAAAAATAAAGGATGTGAAAAATTATGCACTCAGGAATGAAAGTGAAGAGGAGTGATGATTCATAAATCAACTTGAGTATCTAAAGTGAGCATCTAAATAAGTGAAGAAGGAAGAAGAGTCTTTTAAGACTCTTATGAAATAAGAATCCAAAAGCAAGATGATGGTGGTAAAAGATGAGATGGCATCCTTGAGAGAAGCGGATATACAAATAGTGAAGAGTGATAAATGGAATAATCCAACAAGAGGTTGGATGGTGAGTAAATAAATCCAAGAAGGCTCTAGGAGGAAATGGTCAATCAATAGTGGGTTCAAGCCCACAAGATAAAGTAAGATGCAAGAAAGAGCATCTTGGTGGAGGTGGTCAGACAAAGGTGGGTTTCAGCCCACAAGAAGATGCAGAGCAAAGAGGATAAGCCTTTGGCAAAGGATGATGAACTATGGTGGGGATAACTCCATAAAGAAATGAAACTATGGTGGGACTAATCCCACAACATGAGGCGTGAGCAGAGGCAATGAGAAGAGGATAGATTGGAGACCAGTGTGTGAAATATGAAAATGAAAGAAAAAAGAGACAATTAGTTGAATTACTTGGTGTTTTAGAAAGGGATGCCATGTCCATGATGCTTCATGGTTAGAATTATTTTAACACTTATTTCAACCAAAAACATAGTGGCATGTGTTAGCTTATGTTTTTATTTTATGTTGTGTCTGTGGCCTTGTTGGAAAAAATTTAAACCTCTAATAATGATGTTGTAAAATTATTCATTTTTTGTGAAACAATGCAGAGATATTTTGTACACATCTATCAGTCTACGTGGAATATTAAGTTACATACACTTGGCAAGATGGTTCTTCAACAACATAAAATTAGAAGGAGAAATATGGTGAGGTCATATTACCTGACAATTAAAATATTTTCTTCAAATTTCAGCTCATTCGGAGTTGCAACACTAATGTGCTACAAGTTTTGGCATCTATCATTCTACCTATTATGTATCTCAGTACTTTATTTCTTCAATGTAGTAGTAAATTGAAAGGCAAAATTTGTTGAGTTTATACTATATGAAGAGTAAAAGTTGTTTGTCAAATTTAAGATCAATTGGAGTTACAATGCTAAAGTTATGAGAGTTTTGACAACTGTCATTTAGACTGAAATGTCATTTGAGCACCTTAGAGCCAGCATTTTGCTTCTTCAATGCAATAGCACATGGGTAGCAATGATTTTTGGAGGTGCCTAGTGTTTTAGTATTCAGGGTATGTGCTGAGTCTATCATTGTGATGAGATACAATGTAAATGCTTGACAGTTGCATGCGACTACTATTGTTTTGTGATGTGTGGAAGAAGGCATTGTTGACATTTTTTCATCAAAACCCTTGTAAATTATGTTGAGATCAGGAAAGTTGAAGAGACACCCTATGAATCTTGGGATGTCAAGGGGATACTATATTTAGGGGAAATAAGTCGGTTTTAGAGGAGGGATGAGCTAGGAACACCGAAAAATCTCCAAGAGCATAACATAAATTTGTTTGTCTACGAGGGACTATATGAGAGTTTGAATATTATTCATGCATTATAATAAGCCTTTCAAAATAAGTGTGTGCGCATAAATTATTGTTAAGTATGTAATTCTGAATCAATGAGAAAGTGTGTTATGTCTCAAATTCTGAATATGTGCTCATGTGTGTGCCAAGGGAAAAAGAGTGTCTAACCAAACATCACAAAAGTAAAGGAAGTCCTTAAGTAAATCCACTCTTTTTTCTTGCACCAAAAGATCTTATGTCTAAATCTGAATGTTGGTTATCCATCCTCATTCTCACAACATTATGGCTTACGATAAATTCATTCCTTTTTATATCTTAAGTGATGTAAACATACAAACTTAAATGACATTCACCCACAAAGATGCAGACGATCTCTGGTTTTGTTCAGGAAAAAGAGCAATTAAATCGATGTTATTAACCATGCATAAAATCAAGGTGACTTGTTACCATAGTTTTGCTAAAGGATCTACCAACAACAGAAAATTAAAAGATGCACACCAATAGTTCGACAAAAATTCTGAACAAAGTCGGGGTAAAAAATTAAAGGATGAATGTCAAATGCTTCACAAAATGGCTGAAAGAACTGAGGGTAGGCAGAGAATTGGAGGGTGGACACTAATTGTATGAAAAAATCCCTGAACAAGTAATGGGTTCATGAAATTAATTTTTGGTAGGATATGTGAAAAATAGTACGTACGACAGAAAATGCACAGTATCTGTTTGACAAAATGCCTAGGAAAAATACATCTCATTTTATAAAAAGTGGACGCATCCATTATTTAAACCTCTTATTTATAAAATATTTAAAATTTCGCTATAACAATCCATTCCTAAAGCACATTAGATTAGAGGCAAATTTGTATTTTTAACAGCAATACTAAATTGTACATTCATTTATTTTTACAAAACTAAACTTTCATTGCAAAATTTAAATTGCTTTATCAACCAATTACTATATATGTATCATTTTTTGGATTGTTTGTCGCCTTTTGAAAAACAATATACCATGGAATACAAAAGACGATACCAGTGACATTGAACTGTATTGATACTTCATTTCTATGTCTCTTAACAACCATGTGAAACAATTGTACAACATCAAGGAAATAGAACATTGTGTACTTCTGAAGGTATGGACATGCATATTATTAATATCTTGAACATGAATATTTAGTTGGTATTTTCTTCTCATTTCAATCCCTGAGTGTTCGACTACTAAGAATTTTTCATTCTGTTCTTCGAAAGAATTTTTTACTTTTTTCAATTTTCACCACCTTACTTTATCAAACAATCAATAGCACTTACAATACTCACATTTTTCTTTTTGATTCATTCCTGCCGAAGTTTACTTCTTTCAGTTTCTCACAAATTTTATTGTCAAACTGCATTTTTAAACTGCGTGTGGATGCATTGGCTGCATGTGTTAAAGAATACATTAAATTTCATCTTCTGTTTACTGATACGTTAGTAGCTATTTTTATACCATGTCACAACAAATTTTGTGTTTGTTTGATGTCACCCAAGCATTAGTCATGCCCTACACACAACTCTAGCTTTTATCTGCAGTTGTAACATAAGATTTTTTCAGTCTAATGCACTGCAGTAGGAGCAGTGGGTATGCTAACACTATGTTCCAGGTCAGTAGTTCAAATCCCCATCTTCACAAGCCTATAAACCGCTGAAACTATCCTCAGGATTTGAACCCTCGACAGCTTCCTCAATTTCGCTTCACAACAAATTTATTTTAAAAATAAGTATTCTATCAAAACATATCCAAAAGAGAGAACATAAAGCTTTGGCATGCCATCTAACCCTCGGGCCCACAAAATTCCGTGTGATTGCAAAACCATTGCTTTCACCCTCTGCAGCTTTTGCCATGCCTAAATTGGCGATTTTTGCTTTATGTTGAACTAAATATAAGGCGAACAGAATACCATTTCTCTTTGCCTTGCATATATCCAAAAAAATTGTTACAATCACAGTTTAATACTACATTTTATGGTCTTTAAGTTGTCTTGTGCTATTTATTTTCATAAACAAATAATTGGTTATTTTTTTCTCTTATATTGCATCAAAACATACATATATATTCTTTTGGTATCCAAGGAATTGAAGTCTATATCATAAGGTGAGTCCCATATAACTTTGAGTTTAGCTAGAAAGATCCAATCATGCTTCACAATCTGAATGGGAATTAAACATGAGACTTGGGTACTGCATTGATCCCATCTACTTGGGGTCTCATTGTATAAAATATTTTGTAAGTCTAAGGTAAGATAAAAAAATTTCACTTACACTTTGTAGTTAGATAGGTGAAATAATGTGTGGGTTTTTTAAGCTTGAATATCTATAGTTGAGTTTAGGTTATCCTCCAGGTGACATTTTAATTAGGGATTTTCTAGTTTCTGATGATAGTTTCAATCTACATTTCTATCCAAACTCATAAGTTTACTAATATTTTAGATATTTATAATATTTAAGTACTTTCAACTCCATACTAAGTTGTTTACGACCTTTTTATAGTATTTTCCAATGCCATTCCCATGGATCACACCCTCAACCCTTGCTTTGAAATCCATTGTATATTAAACACCCATTTACTTGAAAACGTGACATTTTGAAGAGTCTTCCTTCACAACAACACAAAACATGAGCAATTTTTTAATCTTTATTTAAGGTGCCTCAAATTAAAGCAATATTTCAGTGAACTATAGAAAAAATGTGAATTTAAGATTTTGTAGTAGTTCTAGAGAACAATCAATATGGATTATAAAGATAGTGACAAAGCTAGGGAAAAAAAAACTCTCCTTTATGAGGAAAATAGAATATCACTCAACTACCAAATACAAGTTCCGTATGAAACTATAAGTCAATAATTTTGTCTAGCTATCCAAGAACAAAATGCGGTGATAGGGAACCCCCAACTCCCCTCCCTTTCCACCCCCCTCGGCCCCCAAAAAAAGAGAGAGAAGTTGAAACAAGTAGACAGTCATCCCAAAGGATGATGCTCTCTAATTTGAGAAGAAATATACACCAACATATTTCCAATTAAGAAGGAAGGAGTTCTCTTTAGAAAAGAGTTGTTATTGAATATGTAAATGTAATGTACATATTACCCATACTGACCAAATCAATCACATATATGAGACATTGAAATGTACAAATATATTTAATAATATAATTTTAGTTTGAAGGTAATATACACTATATGTTTAATGCGATTCTTGTATCTTTCCTTTTTTTTTTTTTACTAATTTTATTCATACTTTCTTCAACTTTTCTGCACCATGGAATTGAATCTAACCTCATATGTAATAACTCCACCCTATTTCAAGAAATGCTCACATTGTTACAATGTCCTAAAATACTACTACAAAACTGTCTAGGCTAAAAAATTGTCTCATACACCGCAGTCCTAAAATTCTATTATGGTGCCACAATGTGTTGTCTACTTACCACATAATATGAAAAACATTTTTTTAAAGATCCTATTTTTCAACTTTATTAATGATACTAATAGTTATATTCAACCATATGCAACTTATGTGATGCCAACCCTGCAATTCCTATCATGCTCTATTGTTATTCACAACCAATTTCAACTGGAACATAATATAAAGGTAGGGATATGCCATTGTGTGGGGTTTTTATGTTTTTATTCATTTGGCCTAAATACTAGTATTAATTCTTGTAATAAATTATAAATACAAATGTATTTAGAGGATGATTTGGATTTAAAATTATAACTAGTGAAGGGAGTCATATTATTGGCATAATTAGGTGCTAGAAAGGTTCTACAGATGTTGAAATATATTAAGAAATATTAAATAATGGAGGCCAAAAAGTTTCAGTAGCAGTTTCTTTAGCTTGTAAAACTCAATGTCTATTTTGATAAACCCAACAAAACTAAAGACATAAATTTTTGCATAAAGGAACCCAATTGGATGGTGAAATATGCATAGAAACCCAACCATAGAACTTAAACCACTTGACATTGGGTTTCTCTTTGACTGTTAGTTTTTGGTGGCTCAGACAAGTCGGTCCATCTTGTCACTTAATTATCCATTTCAAGAGAAACAAACCTCTAGCAAAATAGATAAGCTAGTTAGATCTCATAGTGGCTTGTGTCTTAAGCATATAAAGAATATAGAGTATTTGAAAGGACTTACCATGTTATGGGATGTTGATCCTTGGAATGCCATACAAGTTGACAAAGAGTGTGTACAATTTCAACATGGATTAGTTAGGGTGCCATTTTGTGTGTGTGATCAGCAGAGGATTTTGTGAATGATGATAATATTTCCATGTAGTGTTTTAAATCTCGAGGCAACTTGAATGTGCATTAAAGATGAGGATAGAGTAGTGTTTTAACTTTTTAGGGTTTAAATAATGCAAATCCTATGTTTGATTAAAGGGTTGAGTAATCTAAGTTAGTGAAATAATATGCATAAAATAACCACTAATTTGTTACAAATTCAGACTAGCTTTAACTTTCTAAAAATAGTAATAAATATGTCCAAATAAAAACTTATCTAGAAAACACCAGATTTAGAAGATCTAAGTGGTAAAATTTGAGATATGAACAGGTCTAAGTGTCATCAACTGGATCCCTATATCATAACCCATCCTAGACAATAGTGCCACATTTGCACAATAACACCGTGTGGTTCTAGTGTCTTGAAAATGGCACTAGTGTCCTCTATGAAATACTGCTTTAAACTTCTAGGTGTACCTGTGCCTATGTTTCTAGATTATGTTCCTAGACACATGAAGTCTAAAACTCTGTATTGTGCCTAGTGTACTATTCCTAGCCAAGTTGAACTATCCTAAAACTAGGGTTACTAGATAGTAACACCACATCTTGGACAGTAGTGTCATGTGGCACTAATATTCCTATTTAGGCGCTAATGTTTGTCTTGTCTAAAATCTATCACTGTATTGATTTTTTATTATCTATTTTTCATCTGTGTTTATCTGTCTATTTTATGAAATTGAGCCTATGTGTTGAAAAATGTTCTATGAATGCAATAGAGAAGTCTAATCCCTGTGATAAACCGTTGTGAATTCCCCCTCTTTAAGGGTAGTTGTTGAATCTATGAAAGAATTATCCTAGAAATAAAGATCTTTGCAATAAGTGTGTTATCTAGAGCATATATGATAACTACATTATAATCCAATATAATGTGCAAATACAACATCAGAATGTAAGATAAGTTGAGCATAAGTATGTAATGTAGGACGTATGTCATGTCTAGCATTGTGCAAGGGTGTATATATATATATATATATATATATATATGAGTAGAGCTAAATAGCTACCTAGGGTGATGGGGCATGATGTCCAGCATGACACCCATGTAGGAAGGGTAAATGCATGATATTCCTCATGGTATTGAGAATTGGTGTGTGTAACAAGCAAATACAAGTGTCATGGCCATGACACATACAAGAAAACATAAATACAAAATACAAGAGACATGCAAAGTAGGCCAAGGTGTCACAGTATAAGGGACAAGGGCACATTTCACTAAATCTAATAAAATACATACATTTGAACAAGTTTAAATGTCAACATATGGAAGCAAAAAACAAGTTGGCTTAGAGCCACATAGAAGGAAATGTTCAAATATTTTCGTACACAATTAAAAAAACACATGCAAGGGACATGGGAACATATCCAAGGCATACATACTATGAATAGAAGTGGCGTAGAGACAAAGAACAATGGCATATTCAAATGCCCTCGAATAAAATCATAGAAATACAATGAAATCTAAACTATGAAAGATACAAATGAAAGCATGCATGCATGTAGTACAAATCTATGTAAGAGCTAGGATGTACATATGCTGAGTCTAAAGTAGTAATATGTGGTAAAAAATTGGAGTAAGAGTAGCATGATTAATATCAAGATATAACAATGCGAAAATTGGAATGTATAGAATGTAAGGATAGAACCTGGTAATAGAAGCTATGTATAGAATGTTCCCAAGTGGACAAATGTGTCAAATAAATAACCATGAATCAGTGTATATACCCTAGTGGGTAGATGATAGCATGTCTGGATTAGTGTAGTGGACCTAAGTTTTGTATGCAATCTACAAACACTTGACAAGAACGAGTGAGTCATGTAGTATGATAAAAATAACTATACTAAGATAGCTAGCATACGTAATGTCTAGTAAATATAATAAATATAAACATAACAATGCATGCAATCTATGATTTTTGTGTTTTATGAGTAATATTCAAATGTTTTTTTTTTGAAATGTTATTGTTTTTGTATTTTTTAGATATAAGCTATGTAAAAGTAACATGAAAATGAACAATATACAAGGAGTAAAAGAGAGGGAAAGTATGTACAATAAAAGAGATATCATACTAATCTATGAGTATCATGGAAGATTCAATATCATTGTGGCCTATGTTGAAAATAGGAATGGTAGTTTCTTATATAGTGTGAATGTTGTGTTGTAGTTGATTGTTGTTACAATAGGAATCTAAGTATTGTTCAACATCTGAATCATAATAACCTGGGATACTAGAGGTAACTCCCTCATACTATGGAATTGACCTTTTTGAAATGTGCTTTGGCATATTGCTTGTGATTTTGCCCTTTGAAACTGTGGTTATTGTAGACATATGGTGTTGCAGAAGCTATTTTGGTAGAAAACCTATTTTGAGAATGATTATGTATCATAATTTTGACTTTGTAACTTAAGATCTTGCATGTTTTGTAACATTTCCTCTGTATCTGAATGTTTTAAATTGATAAATTATATCTATGATTGATGTGCCTTAGGATGTTCAATAAATCCCAAACCTTGTTGACCAATATTATCAGCTGCTAGAATAGGATAAGTGATGTCATGGACCTGCTTGCCCAAACATTGACCATGCTATCAAACTATTGTAGATACTCTTTACCAAACCCATACTATTTTTAAAAATGAGCCTCATTTTGGAGAGGTAGGTTTGCATTTCTTTCTTTCTTTACATGTGCTGATTGTACTATTTCTTGATCTGAGTGTGCATTGTGAAATTTTTATTGTTTTGAGTTATGCTTTGGTATCCATTTGTGTACTATTGCTGAATTTTACCTTTTTTAAATTGGTAGATGTGCTATTGTATATTATATGGATAATGTGTCACTATGTGAGTCATCTGTATGCATTATCTATTGTATTTTCATTTTCAATGCTAAACATGAATCGGTGTGGTGCCCATGCATTCTATGTTATGCACAAAAATATCTAGATTTCTTCATTGGATGTAAAGGAGGTAGGTTGATCAACTTAGATTTAATCATTTTCCTTAGTACCTCACTTGAAATCAGATTTAATCATTTCCCTTAGTACCTCACTTGAAATCTTACTTGATCTTTGAATAATTTTTTAATCACTAGTTGTCTATGTACATTGTTGTGATTTATGATTTGGATATGTAACATTATTTTTCCCAAATTGACTAGGTGAAGATGTATATACATGATTAACATTACTATGCTGTAGAGGCCTTGGTCTTGAAAATTTATTTTCCAATGTTGTAATATTTTCATGTAATAGTTGGTTCTTTTTTTTGTAATCTTGAAATTATCTTGCTCATACTGATAATTTGATCACATAGAGTCTCACAATTGAAAACCCTAATTGCTTCCAATTAAACTTGTAGGCACATACACTGTAGGGAAGAGGTGTGAATACACTGAATATCAAGATTAGTGACATTGCTATAGGTTGTTTCATATCATGGAGGAGTGATATCATGGACTAGGTTACAGGGAAAGTTCCTATCACCCTCATGGAGATGAGGAGGAGAAGGATATTTTTTCATGTGCATAAGATATGACATTGAAACTTGAAAAATAGTTTTTAATGTATGTGGTAAATCCTCTACGTGTGTATGGGTTTACTTGGTAATGGAATTCCACATAGGATAAAGATAACATGTTATGAAATATGACATATATCTCAATTGATATAAATCATCATCTATACATATGTTTATGTCTTTTATAAGTTCATTCCAAATTAAAGGAAACAAGTATGCAAAGGAAAGTATTAGACTTTGCAATAGAAAGTGATACACATCTCCAGTCATTATTATAGTGATTAGGTAAAATAAGATTAGAAAGTGTATGGATCTAAAATATGAATGCTAAAAATGTAAAACCTAAGGTTATCTAGAGTTAAGATTTGTGAAATATTTGAAGTCAGGTTCACCAAATATTTTAACCTTTTAGGGTTTAGCTAATGTAAATCCTACGTTTGATTAAAGCATTGAGTAGTCTAAAAAAGTGAAATAAAATGCATAAAATAAACACTAATTTGTTACAATTTTGACTAGTTTTAGCTTTCTAAAAAGAGTAATAAATATGTGCATATAAAGGCTTATCTAGAAAACACTTGATTCGTAAGATCTAAGTGCTGAAAGCAGAGGTATGAATAAGTATGAGTGTCATCAACTAGATCTCTATATTAGAACCCCTCCTAGATAGTAGTGCCACATTTGGACAGTAGTACCATGTAGCTATAGTGTCTCAAAAATGGCACTAGTGTCTTTTATGTAGGATTGTTCTGAACTTACGGGTGCACTTGTGTCTATGTTTTTGGGTTCTGTTTCTGTGTGCATGACATTTATAGCTATGTATTATGTCTGTAATATGATTTATGATGCAGATATTCTTTATAAGGCATGAGATAAAAAGTGTGTTCATTAGTAGGATAAGCTGGACATTCTCAACACCTTGTTGTGAAATAAGTTGCCTACATACCAATACTCTGAGGAGGGATCAAACCTGATGTAGTTCTCCTCACCTAAGTACTAGTGCAAGTACAAGTGATGCTAGAATGATCATGATCTTGAATGCATTGAGTATGCTTGAGATTAGAAATCTAGAAAATCTGAGTTTAGGGCAGCCATAGATGGTAGTATGTAGAAGTAGGGCAAAATAGAAATTAATAACCTTGATTTTTTTCAAGTTGTTTCATGTATGAATTGGTATTTTGTATCTAATTTATATCTAGTGGGTAGAGGTCTAAAAGTCATGTATTTATTGTGTTTTGTAGTTTGTGCAGACAATAAGAAATGCTTAGGCCAACCTTAGGAAGGTTTTATTTTTGAAAATATATCAATTCAGGAAAGATAGGGTAAAGGACACTAGCGCCATTTTGGGGACACTAGCGCCACATGGTTCTAGTGTCCTTAATGTGACACCAATGTCCAGTTCATAGACTATTGGGCAAGAAGGGGCAAAATCAAGAAATGAGGTTCTGAGATTGCATTTAAGATGACTAAGGATGCCTATGGTCCACACAAAGGCTGGAAAAGTGTGATAATAGGCTCTATGATAGGTCTGGGGCTAAGCTAGAAATAAGTTATCTCAAGTAGCACTCTTAGCACTCAAATACTAATTTTAGGTGATTACAAGTAGCATTAGTAGTAGCATATGTAAGGGCCAACACCAAGCATGCTCCATTATTATTTTTCTTTGATGGACTTATACCTTTTTTTATATTTAAAATTTATTATTGTTGTGACCAACATTCTTTTGAGAAATAGAGGTCTCCCACAATCCCATATGAAATTTTAAGAAATTTTATGATGAATTAATGCAAAATCTAATATGAAATGATTCTCTAAAAGGTTTAGGGCTAAATAATGTGTTTAATAAAATCTTAACCCATTAGCATTTGTGAGTTTGAATTAAAGTCACTTTTAAAATAGTCGTGTTACTTTATAGGTTTTACAAGTCATTAAAATCATCTGGTTTAGATTATTAATATAAGCACATGGTTTATACTTATCTTTTTGGTGAACTAAATTTATTTTTGTTGAGTTAAAACTTTCCATGTAGGTTTCTATGAAAAATTACTCTCGCATTGATGTAGTTTTGTGATCCTACAAGTTATCATATTCTTGCACTAGAGCACTTGTTAACTTCATTCTTGGTTTTCATGCTAATATTTTTGGTTTGATTAGCTCTTTTATGTGTAAATTTTTAGGTCCCTACACTTCTACACTCAATGAGAAAATGTGTACACTCCATGAGCTTAGGACAATTGGGCCTTGACACTTATCGACTTAGCATACCCACTATGGTGCATAATGGTCTACCTAACTATGTTCAAATTGTATGACAATGGAGTTGTAACTAGTCAAAAAGAGCCACACGTTATCTACCATACTCTCAAACTCCCATGATACACATAGGAAAATTAAAATGTGGAAAGATGAAAGGACACCAGAACCCTAGATAATTAAAGTAAGCCACATGCCATTACCATACTCTTATGAACCCCATTTTCTAATTATATACTCAAGGAGGCCATACACGTGGGGCCCTTTAGGTGACACATAGAGTAAGCCTCCTAACTCTTCTACCCATGTCATCAATCACAGCTATTGATGCTATGGATTGCACCCTTGAGAGAAGGCTGGGCTTCTCTCTTCCACGCGACACAATGGAGACGCCTCTCTTGCCTGTGGGTTTGGCAAAATTGAGGGGGAAATATCTAGATAAGGGCTAGCTCCCTTTGATACATCTCTAAGGTCCTGGATTTCCTATTGCTAACAATGGGGGGGGGTGAAAAGAGAGAAGGCTTACAGAAAATAAAACCTAAACTAAACAGTGATACACCAAAAATGGTTGATTTACTTAGCTTGAACATACACTTTCCACCAAGAACAAGCTGGTATACATTTCATTTGATAAGAGAAACTCTTTTGCATTAGTGAGATAGGGGTCCTCTAGAGATACAAGGAGGAAGAACTACCAGAGGTGTTCTAAGACACTATGGTAACCTGTTCACATGCGCCTATACTCTGCTATGGACACTTCTTGCTGACTTGCAAAAGAAGAACTCACAATACACTAGACATGCTAGAATCATTATGTGAATGCATGAAAGAAAATGACTTAACATAAAACAAAGGCATAGACATATGCAAAAGTGCAAACTCAAAATGGAGGTAAAAATGCTATGTCTTGATTCAAGGTAAAATCTGGCAAAGCTCTACCTTACAAGCTAAGAGATATCTTCTCAAATGAGAGATTACAATATATATAGAGAAAGAGGAAGCAATGGCACCTTTTTTTACAAGTGGCCCATGTTGCATTAAAAAACATTGGGAAGAGGAAGTCACTGAAAGGACATGCTGTGTCAGTGGCCAATTTTGAATTTTGGCATTTAAATCATATTAAATGCCATTGTGAAAGCATGGGCCACACTCATTTGTCTGCAACCTAGACCGCTTCTTAAAGAGATTCATGCAGATGTCTTCTCATTAATGCAAAATGAGGAAAAAGAGGCTGCGTCTTCCACTATTTGTGATCCTTGATGACCACTTGGCAAAGACTGTTTCAACCACTGGAATAACTATTCTGCCAATGCTTCCCTTTTTCCACCTGGGCAGTTTTGTCCATATCTATTCTTGGCTCCTCAGGCTCCTTTCTTGGTTTTTTATCTTTTCTCAGCTTTTGTCTTTTCCTGGCTTTGTCTTTTCTTGCAATCTAAGCTCTCGGGGCTATCTTCTATCAATCCTTAGTTGTTCGGGCTCCTTTCTCAGCGGTCTCTTCTTTTGGGCCTTAAGGCATTTAAATTCCTTCGGTTTCATGCTCAAACATTTAAAAAACAAACGGTTATTTCATTGCCATAAATTTAATGTTCATGCGCCGTCACCATTTGAAAGCCAACAGCTATTCCATTATCCTAAATTTGACGTCTGTGGCGACATCATCAGATGTTTGGATCTCAATGGCTAATTTGAGATGCTCAATTTTGACATATTTGGGCCCATCACCCCCTTTGGCAATTTCTTTAGCTTTTATGTTTGACCCTTCCTGAAGGGAAGGTGTCCCTTCAGGGCTTGGAGAAAGGTTCCTTCTTGGTCGCTGAGAGTTCCCCGCAAGGGTACTTGCCCTTCGGGGTCCTTCAGGCTTCCTTGGTCTCTTAATTCCTTTGGACAAAATGTCCAAAGGAAATGTTCCCTTCATATTTTGGCACTTATTTCATTCGATCGGTCTTTTCTTCAGATGAATTCCTTTAGATAAAATGTTTGAAGGAATTCCTTTAGACTTTTTGTTTGAAAGAATTTGCCTTCATCATTTTGTCACAAATTTGTTTATGAAGGGTGATTTTCCATTTGGCTCTTTGCCTTGTGAATTTCTTCAGACAAAATGTCTGAAGGAATTCCTTTGGGTATTTTGCCTGAAGAAATTCACAAGGCAAGGAGCCAAATGGAATATCACCCTTCATAAAGAAATTTGTGGCAAAATGGTGAAGGCAAATTCTTCAGGCATTTTGCCTGAAGAAATTCAATCTTTGTTCTTTTCCTTACGAATTTCCTTCGAATAGAAAGTCTGAAGGAATTCTTTGCCTTGGTCTTTCTTATTGAAGAAAACTTACCTTTTTCTGCCTTGTTCACTTTGATCCCTCTGCAAGTGTTCCTTGCCCTTCGCAAGGGCACCTTTGGGTCCAAAATTGGCCTCCACACCCTGTTGGAATGGTCCAATTTGTGCTTGGCTATCCTTTGTAAGGGTAGCTACCCTTTGAAGCTTTGTAAAACCCTTACATTCTTTGAACTGGTCCATTTCCTTGCCAAAAGGCTTGTCTAAGGCAGTCGCTCAAAGTGAAATAAGCTCTATACTGAACCGAAACCTAAAAGTTTTAGATCTATCAATACTTTATAGGAACAAGATTTATTCTAAAGGGAAAATGGGCATTTGTAGAAGGTGGATACATTCACGATTGATGGCTCAAAATAGCAAGGGAAGAAGGAGACCAATTTTGGCCTGCAGGACCAAAAATGGTCAACAAATTGGTGATTCCTAGGGGAAGCATCCTTGCTATGCTTAGAGACTGGTAGCCTTAAAGTCCATTGGGCATGGAGTTAAGATGCAACTTTGAAATGAGTTAGAAACATCTTTCTAAAGACCTATGAACCAAAAAATCTTTACCTCAAACACAAAGGAAAACACACACAACGAAGGCTAAAAAACACCACACCTGTACAAACAGCTCTTAGGAAAAATAGGGAAAGAAAAACTGAAAGCAAACTACTATCTACAGCTAACCAGGTATATTTGCCTCCCTCCTAGATCAAAGGGAAAAATTCTTAAGTCTCCTTCATGGCATGAAAACTTATGCTGGCAAACAAGTGGCTGAATGGAATGGAGATTTGTTGACGTGCTCTTCTTTCCTGCCACCTTGATTGGCTTGTATCCGAATGGATCAGGGTCAAACATGCTTCCAACATATATGTATTCATCTTGCTCTTGGAAGATTGTCTAGTGCTAGTCCTTCATGCTGGTGTGTTTCATCAAGAAATCAATGGTTGTTAGCTTATCACCATAAGCCCCTTGATATGCATCATGGATTGACTTGTCCCCTTCTGCTTCATTGAAAACCCTATCAAACTAATCTTCTACTTCATCATGGCTTTCTTGAAGAAGGGTGACTATTGTGATGTCTGAAATGAGATCAAAAATTGATTACTCATCCCACAGAGCATCACCTTCTTGTTCAAGGCTATCTTCTTTAAAGCTTTCCTCAAGATGGACAGGCCTCTCCTTTTCTTACTCAAAACTAGAGTCTCTAGTTGTTCCCAGACATAGCCCTGATTCTCCTCCAACTCGAGTTCCATGACATGGTCATATTCCTCATCAAACCAACAAGGAAGTTCATCAAACAAGGGGGAAGAGAGCTCACCATGCTTACTTTCCTCTTTCTCATTGCTGGAATATCCACATGTATGCATGACTTGTGTCTTCTCCATTGTTGATGATGTCTTCAAAAGGAGCATCCATGATGATCTCATCCTCATTGTTACTCATGATAGCCTGTTGGGTAGCTGCAAATTGGATCCTCTCTTTTTCACTTGCCTCCTACAAAATAGGTTCCTCCTTGAGAAGGGATGAAGTGGAAGGTTGATGGTTAAACTCATGTGGAAGAGGAGGTAGTCTTTGAGCTAGAATCGAATGATTATCTTCCTTCTATTTGGCCAACACTTCATCAATGTTGAAATTAGCTTGAGGATTGGTAGAAGGGGTGTCTTTTGGTGTAGGCTTCTCTCCAAGGTCTAAAACCTCCATCTCTCTTTCACTAAGCAATCTCACCTTTGCCTCTAATTCCTCAATTTGCTTAGCTAGATTTTCTTGAGTCTTTCTTGGAGATCATAGGAGTCATCACAGAAATAGGGAGTGCATGAAGGTTTGCATGGAGTAAAAGAAGCTTCTTGAGGAAGGGTAGAAGGGACTTGAGAAGGACTAGCCTCCTTTTGTACCTCACACTCTCAAACAATGCCTTTCTCCTCCTTGTTGCTCCATGGCTCAACCAATTTACTCCAGCTCATGATCTTAGGACTGGAAGTCTCCTTTTGGGGGGATTGGATTGTGATGTGAGAGGGTAGTGAGGGTTTAGATTCCACTTCCCTTGCTACCAACATAGACTGCTGCATGTGAGGATTTGCCAACTCAATCTGCTTATCAAGATTGGCTTTAAACACAAGATTTACTATTTCAGAATTCCCCTCAACATGATTGGGGAAAGGACTTTGATAGGTTTGACTTGGCTCATGAGTAGGGACTGCATATGGCTGATATGAAACTTGGGACAGTAGGTATGTAGGTTGATAGACTTAGTAAGGTTGCCTCTCATGAATACTCAGTGTCTCTTCCAAAGATGCAATCAAACCACTCACATTTAGCATCTCGCTTGTAAGCCTCTACCAATTGGCTCTTTCAATAGGATTCCATTCACTCTTAACCAGATCTAATGCATTTCTCACTTGATGAATGAAATGGTCAAGAATTTCTTGGCCACATCTCCTTCTAGTGTCAAGCTCCACTACATACTTTTTATATCCCAACAGTGTTTTTTTGAAGGTGGAAATGGGCTGATTGGCAAAAAGATTAGGTTGAGTAGGAGTAGTAACACATTGAGAAGACTAGGCACAAGACTGATATAGCTCATGACAGGGCTGAGACTGGTCATATTGGACCCGATAAGGATCAACACAAGGCTAATAAGGATCATAGCCAGGCTGGCCAAGGACTTGCTCAAACTGAGGAGGAAGAGGCAAAGCCCGCAATGTTTTAGAAACCTGCAAAGGGCAAAACTCATAACCGTATGCATCCTTGTTGCCTGAGGTGATTTGATGTACAACTAGAGCGTGATCAAAACTATATGAAGGAACACAAGACCCATGCTTCTCAGCAATGAAATTATACATACCAAACTGTGATCTCTTGATGGCACCAGGACTACTTAACCAACTGATTCAATTCATAGTGGCCATTGTTGTTCATGAAAAGCCTTCAAAGGCTGGTTGGTTGAAGAACACACCAAAATTATTCAACTCTTTGGATAAAATAGGTCCCACCACGTGTACCAAAACCTATTAACGCTATGGATTGCACCCTTGAGAAAAGGATGGGCTTCTCTCTTTCACATGGCACAATGGAGAATCCTCTCTTGCTTGTGGGTCTGGCAAAACTGAGGGAATAATCTATAGATAAGGGCTAACTCTCTTTGATGCATTTCTGAGGTCCTGGATTTCCTACTGCTAACAATGGAGGGGTGAAAAGAGAGAAGGCTTACTAAAAATAGATCCTAAACTAAATGATGACACACCAAAAATGGTTGATCTACTTAGCTTGAACATACACTTTTCACCAAGAACAAGCTGGTATACACTTCATTTGATACGAGAAACTCTTCTACATTAGTGACCTAGGGGTCCTCTAGAGATACATGGAGAAAGAACTGCCAGAGGTGTTTTAAGACACACTATGGCAGCCTGTTCACATGCGTCTATACTTTGCTGTGGACACTTCTTGCTGACCTGCAAAAGAACTCATAATACACTAGACATGCTAGAATCATTCTGTGAAAGCATGAAAGAAAATGAATCAACACAAAACAAAGGCATAGACATATGCAAAAGTGCAAACTCAAAATGGAGGTAAAAATGCTATGTCTTGATTCAAGGTAAAATCTGTTAGAGCTTTGCCTTACAAGCTGAGAGATATCTTCTCAAATGAGAGATTACAATATATATAGAGAAAGAGGAAGCAATGGCGCCCTTTTTTACAAGTGGCCCATGTTGTGTTAAAAAACATTAGGAAGAGGAAGTTGCTGAAAGAACACGCTATGTCAGCTGCCAGTTTTGACTTTCGGCATTTAAATTATATTAAACGTCATTGTGAAAGCATGGGCCGCACCCTTTTGTCTACAAAAAAGATCGCTTCTTAAAGAGATTCATGCGGTTGTCTGCTCATTAATACAAAATGAAAAAAAAGGTCGTGTCTTCCACTATTTGCGCTCCTTGATGACCACTTGGTGGAGAATGTTTCAACCACTGGAATAACTATTCTACCGATGCTTCCCTTTTGTCACCTGGGCAGTTTTGTCCAAATCTGTGCTTGGCTCCTTGGGCTCCTTTCTCGCCAGGTCGCTGAGTTCATTCTTGGTTTTTTGTCTTTTCCCAGCTTTTGTCTTTTCTTGGCTTTGCCTTTTCTTGCAATTTGAGCTCTCAGGGCTATTTTCTATCAATCCTTAGCTGTTCGGGCTCCTTTTTTGGTGGTCTCTTTCTTTGGGCCTTAAGGCCTTTGAATTCCTTTGGGTTTGTGCTCAAACATTTAAAAAACCAACGGTTATTTCATTGGTATAAAGTTGACGTTCACGCGCCGTCACCATTTGAAATCCAATGGCTATTCCATTGTCCTAAATTTAACATCTGTGGGGATGTCATCAAACGTTTGGATCCCAACAGCTAGTTCGCGATGCTCAATTTTGATGTCTTCGAGCCCGTCACCCCCTTTGGCAATTTCTTGGGATTTTGCATTTGACCCTTCCTAAAGGGAAGGTGTCCCTTAGGGGCTTGGAGAAAGGTTCCTTCTTGGTCACCAAGAGTCCTTCGCAAGGGTACTTGCCGTTCGGGGTCCTTTGAGTTTCCTTGGTCTCTTAATTCCTTCGGACAAAATGTCTGAAGGAAATGTTCCCTTCATATTTTGGTGCTTGTTTCTTTTGGTTGGTCTTTTCTTCGGATGAATTCCTTCTGACTTTTTGTCTGAAAGAATTTGCCTTCACCATTTTGCCATGAATTTCTTTTTGAAGAGTGATTTTCTGTTTGGCTCCTTGCCTTGTGAATTTTTGCGGACAAAATGTCCGAAGGTAGAGCTTATTTCGCTTTGAGTGAATGCCTTAGACAAGCCTTTCGGCAAGGAAATGAACCAGTTCAAAGAATGTAAGGGCTTTACAAAGCTCCAAAGGGCAGGTACCCTTGTGGAGGATAGTTAGGTGCAAACTGGACCATTCTAGCATGCTGCGGAGGGCAATTCTGGACCCAAAGGTGCCCTTGTGGAGGGCAGGGAACACTTGCAGAGAGATCAAAGTGAACAAGGCAGAAAAACGTAAGTTTCCCTCAATAAGAAAGACCAAGGCAAAGAATTCCTTTGGACAGAAAGTCCAAAGGAATTCATTGCCTTGGTCTTTCTTATTGAAGGAAACTTACGCTTTTCTTCCTTGTTCACTTTCTGTCCGAAGGAAATTCGTAAGGAAAAGAACAAAGATTGAATTTCTTCAAGCAAAATGCCCGAAGAAATTCAATCTTTGTTCTTTTCCTTACGAATTTCCTTCGGACAGAAAGCCCGAAGGAATTCTTTGCCTTGGTCTTTCTTTTTGAAGGAAACTCACCTTTTTCTACCTTGTTCACTTTGATCTCTCCGCAAGTGTTCCCTGCACTCTGCAACATGCTAGAATGGTCCAGTTTGCCCCTGACTGTCCTCCACAAGGGTACCTGCGCTTTGGAGCTTTGTAAAACCCTTACATTCTTTGAACTGGGCCATTTCCTTGCCAAAAGGCTTGTGTAAGGCATTCGCTCAAAGCGAAATAAGCTCTATACTGAATCGAAACCTACAAGTTTAGATCTATCAATCCTTTATAGGAACATGATTTATTCCAAAGGGACAATGGGCGTTTGCAGAATGTTGATACATTCACGATTGATGGCTCAGAACAGCAGGGGAAGAAGGAGACCGATTTTGGTCTGCAGGACCAAAAATGGTCATCAAAAGCATAGGTGGAATATTATTATTGACATCCTTGATACCTGATGGTTTATGTGGCACACGATCGACACACTAATGGTAATAACTGAGTAAGCCAACTACCCTCATGGGACTGCATGCTCCACAGGATGTTGAGATGTGGATGAATATAATTACACCGTAGAGCTTAAAATCTTGAATAAAAGCTGAAAAATAAAAAATATAATAAGGGTGGTTAATTCAAACAAAGAATACAAACTCAAAGTTAACGTGCATGTATAAAACTCTAATAACCATCACACTCATGACCCAATTTTGGAAAATTTGTAAAAGATTTCAACCTAAAATTTGAACCCTAAGCTATTCCCATCAAAGTTAGAGGAAAATGTTTTAAAATTTGGTCACTGAAAGATCAAAATTATTGATTAGGGTGGTTCATTGCTTATCAATTAGCACGTAGAGGTCTCAACATTAACAATCACAATGGTTGCATATCCTTATACCTCTCAACATGTTTATGAATTCAAAGACAAAACAGTCACACCTAAGATAGTGTTACCATAGCGTATACATTTAGATTACATTATTTTTAGATTATAATCGATTCTATTCTGTGAGTCTGATATAGATAATCTATCATCTAGATTCCTCCCTTCCCAGATAGACAGTTAGCTAATCCAGGTAAAATGTTGTGTACATATTCTGCTCTGATCTTCAGACTAAATTAATTAGTTCCTTTTGTCTGATAACAATTCTGGCATCAGAACCTTCAATCGCCTGGTCAAAGCCTACAAAGTGAAGGTCAATGTATACCTGGAGAAAGACATGTAGACGAAGAGGTGCAGCTTGAAGGTACGGTAGAATAAGTCAACGTACAGCCCAATCAGATCATGGGAGAAGCACATATCAGATAGCCAACGAGGAGAAATAGCTGAGTTAGAAGGAAGAGTGCACAAACACGGCCAGCCTGTGTAGTGACGTAGAATTATGCTATTGGAATCCAAGTTCGATGCATCATTTGCAATAAAGTGGCGAAGCTTGGGAAAACTCCAATGTGGAACGCACAACGCTGACCGAGCAATCTGTGACCTTTGGCCTGAGACAGTACAGTTGTAGGAGACAATCCTATAGCGTACGATAGAAGCTATTTTGGTTTGTGGTGAAGCAGAGCATGGATCTGGTGAACAAGTCATGTGTTTAGTAGTGAGAAGCGTAACTTCATCTTGTGACTCAATACTTGAGAAGCATCACTTAAGCAAAACAGCAATGATCTGCAGTAGAAGACTCGCAACACAGTCATGGAAGGTTCAACACAATAGAAGCATTGCTCGTGCCAAGCCTGACCCAACATAGAATGCGGGAAAGTGCAGAATACACACCCAAACATTGAAGTCTGCAAGCCTGTGATGCCTGAGGAAGCAATTGACTCAGAACAAAAGCTGGAACAAGTGTCGTAGAAATAGCCACTTCTAACGAAGGACGTAACAATCCTTTGAAAGTCAGTAAATCTTGTGAAGTAGATACAGACGCGTTCAATAAATCTCTATTTGCTTCATTTTAGTCATGAAAAGTCACCTGGGACAAAGTGCAATGACACATCTCCATTATGAGTACAACGCCAAACAAGAGGACAAAGTGATCAAAATAGCCCATGGAACATTAAAGCTCTGAGATGAACTGTGTGGAGACTGCCGCGTATGTCCAACGTGAAGGATAGTGTTGGAACCACTGAAAGCCACCAAGGAGACTCACAGATTCTGGAAAACCATCGTGACACTCAGGAGAGCTCTAGTTTCTACTTTGATTTGCTAGAATCTCTTCATGACTGCGATAACCTTCAGTTCTACGAGCTAATTTGAAAGCGACTTCTAGAGTATTTCTTGTTCGACGTACACTGCCAAGCAAGGAGAATAAGAGCAAAACTCAAAGCTGGGTATGACGCAGACTGTGAAGATGATGCTGATCACCCTAGAAAGCATCTTTGCCTCTCAACACGTAATTATCGAGCTCATCTCCAAGCTCAATTTTCCTGCCAGTGAGTAAAAAGACTTGTAATTTTCTCTCATCTTAATAAAACAATTTATTTTTCTTTACAATGTCTGCTCCAAAATTACTTCTATCCAATGACCAACTTCTCAAAGGGCCGAACTATGCCACCTGGGAAACAAAGATGCACACCATACTTCAGTTTGAAGGACTATAGGGCATCGTTATAGGGACTGTACAGGTTCCTACTGATCCTGATGCGTTCACGAAATATGAAATAGCTATTGCTAAAGCCTTGATGCTGATTATGTTAAGCATCATTGATGATGTGCAACCACATGTCAGGGATGCTGATAGAGCAAGGACAACATGGAATAAATTAGCAACCATCTATGAGGCAAAAAAAAAGACTATGATCCTCCATCTGTAGTTGAGACTTCATACACTCTCTATGGAGTCTGACAAGAATGTTGAGGAATTCTTACATCGGGTGGCTGAGCTAAGAACAAAATTATTAGCACTCAGTGAGATGGTAGATGACCAAATCTTGATCTAGATCACCTTGAGGGCTCTCCCTTCCAAATTCAGAGTGTTTGTCATGACGTTGAATGTCTCCAAACATATAGTGTCATTCCAAGAACTCGTGAACCTATTGCACCAAGAAGAAACAATCAAGTCAATCTAGGACGAGTTCCAAGACAAAGTTCTTATCTTGAAGCAACAACAATGTTATAAATCTTGTAAGGGACCTCTAGAGAAGCAACCATAGAAACAACAGTAACAACAGTCTCAACATCATCATAAGTCACAAAAGTCAAAGAAGTTGTGTCACATATGTCAAACCAACACTCACGACATGGATAAATACTGGTATAATAGCCTAAAACAAGGATCTTCAAGTAAAGAAAGCATATCAAGGTGTGATGATTCTCATAAATTCAAAAAACGTCCCTACTAGTGGAAGTAGAAGGGACATCTCCTAGCTCAACAAGATGATGGATCTATTGAAGAGACCCCTGAAGAAGATAATTATAGTGCACATAATAACTTAGCGCTAGTCTCCCAAAACTTGCAGCCCATGAGGAATATCTAGCTGATAGACTCAGATGCGACTAAAACACATGTCAAGTGATAGGAAGCTTTTTGATTTGCTGACAAACCAACCCACTGGAGATTGGGCTAGGATCACTGATGATAAAGAGTATGTTGCAGAAGGAATAGACCAAGTCACCATTCCTCTCAAAACATGAAAATGTATACTCTCAAAGGTTTATTTGTTCTTGGATTAACATCAAACCTCTTATCAGTCAGTCAAATTTTAAATCATCATCTAAAAGTAGAATTTCTTGCTGATAATGGCATTAAATCATGCTTGATCTCAAAAAAAGGTACGGTTCTTGCTAGAGCATTTTTTAAAGATAAATTATTTTCTTTAGATGTTATTTCATCTTCTGTAGTATGCTCTATCTACCTCTATGGTAGAATCTACTACTCTCTGGCACTATCGTTATGGCCACCTATCTACTAGATCTTTATACTGTTGAGTTCAAAAGGGATGGTACATGGACTTCTTGAGTTGTCTAGTTCCTTGCCCATTTGCCCTAGATGTCTTGCATGTAAACACCATAGGGATCTATTCAAGGCAATCTCCTTTCATGATAAGAAATGTTTGGAGGTTGTTCATACTAATTTGAATGGACTATTGGCTACTTCATTTTTGGGATACAAGTACTTCTAACTATTCATGGATGACTACTCTTGAAAGACATGGGTGTTTTTCTTGAAGAAGAAGAGTGAGGCCCTTCATCATTTCTAGGTCTTTTATAAGCAGGGTGTGAAGGAGATGGGAAAACCTCTTCTTCTCCTCCATTCATATCGAAGGGGGAATTCACATCAAAGAATTTCTTGAAATTCCTGAACCAACAAGGCATCAAATAGAATTTGACTACTCCCTACACACCCTATTAGAATGACATTATTGAGCGACACAATCGCACAGTAATGGAAATGGCTCACTACATGCTATCAACAACAAAGTTGGAGAAACTATATTGGGTAGAAGCAATCTAGATAGCTGTTTATCTTCTCAATAAGGCACCAACAAATATTTTAAAGGATAAAACTCTAGAAGAGGTATAGAATGGTAAAAATCCATCGATTTCTCATCTACGAGTATTCGGTTGTGTAACATATATGCATGTCCTAGCTCAAAAGAGGAATAAAATTGAGTCAAAAACACTCCCATGCATCTTATTGAGCTATAGAACTACCTCAAAAGTATACCATCTCAAGGATCCTAAGATGAAGAAAGTCTACAAAATTAGAGATGTGGTTTGTGATGAGTCATCCTTTGACTTAATGATGCAGATCAAAGAATCAACACCAACCACCTTTCATGAATTACTCTTCAAGTCAAATGATGAGGAGACTTCTCATAGAGAAGATGAGTTGCAAGGGGAACTGTATGTTGATTTTAGAGAATAAGAAAATCCATCAGGTAGTTCCTCACATCAGTAGCAGAGTTCCCATTCGAAGTGGGTACGAAGCACCATCAAAGACTCAAATGTGTAATCTCCCTAGAATATTTCATCTAGAGTCAAAATGAGGATTCAGACAAGAAATAAGGTGAATTTTGCATTCATGAGTACAGTAGTTGATATTTCCAAACCTAATAATGTTCAAGAAGCATTAAGTCAACCTTAGTGGAAGAAAGTAATGGATGTTGAGTATGACTCACTCATGCAGAATCAGACTTGGGAATTTATCGATATGCCTACAAGAAATAAACCCATAGGATATAAATGGGTTTTAAAAATAAATTTAAGGAAGATGGATCCATCGACAAGCACAAAACATGACTTGTATCAAAGGGATATGCTTAGAAAGAAGGCATTGACTATGAAGAGACCTTACACCCACTACAAAGACAAAGACCATCAGATTTGTTTGTGCACTGACAACACAAAATGGATGAAAACTTCAGTAGATAGATGTCAAGAGTGTTTTCCTAAATGGTGATCTCAAATAAGAAGTATGCATGACACAAATGAAATGATTTATTGATGAAAAACATCCTAAAATGGTATGTCATTTCATCAAATCATTGTATGGACTAAAACAAGCTCCTAGGTCATGTTACATTAAGATAGATGATGACCTTTTGCACCATGGTTTTACACTTAGCCCATCAAATTCCAAATTATACATAAAGAAGGTAGGGACAAAAATCATCATTCTTATTTTGTATGTAGATGATCTTGTGATCACTGGAAGTTTAGAAGATCAGATTGATATTATGAATAATGACCTCAAAAGATCTTTCAACATGACTAATTTGGGGCTACTCCATTATTGTCTTGGCTTAGAGATATGGTAGAAATAGAATCATATTTTTATCTCCTAGATAAAATATGCCAAGAAACTCCTAAAAAAGTATACAATGTTAGAATGTAAACTTCTTTCAACACCAATGGAGAAAGGTTTAAAACTCAATTCTAGGACTCACCTCATGTGAATGCAACTCTCTACGAACAACTCATTGGGAGTCTCATCTACTTGACCTACGCCAGACCAAATATATGTTTTGTTGTGAGCTATGTCTCCAAATTCATGTAGGAGCCAAAGAAATGTCATTGGGTTACAACAAAGCATGTTTTGAGATATGTCTAAGGTACTCTTGAGTATGGTCTAGAATATAAGAAGAATACTCATTTTTTCTTATAGGGATACACTTACTTGGACTATGCTAGATCTGTTGATGATAGAAAGTCAACATTAAGAAACATATTTCACCTCAGATTTGGATCGATCTCATGGATCAGTAAGAATCAAGCTATTGTTTCTCTCTCATCCATTGAGGTAGAGTATCATGCCACACATGAAGCTATGTGTGATATGATATGGTTACATCGCATTCTGGCCGATATGGGCATTAGTGAAGAGAAACCACCTATTCATCATTATGACAATTAGGGTGTGTTGAAGCTTATGAAGAATATTTTTTTTCATGAAAGATCCAAGCACATTGAGGTTGAAGGCGAATACATTCGAGAGCAAGTCTTAAACCACCACATCCTGCTCCAGTACTACCCTACAAATGCATAGATAGTTGATATACTCACCAAATCCATTGGAAAGGTGAAATTTGAGCTGTTTAGGGGGTACATTTGTAAAAAATAATGTAGTAAGAGGGTAATTTTAGCATAGAATATAAGTTTATATTACATTTTTTTAGATTATAACCGATTATGTTGTGCGAGTCTGATATAGAGTATCTGTCTGCTAGATTCCTCCCTTTCTGGATAGTCAGTTAGCTAATCTAGGTAAAATGTTGTGTATATATTCTGCTCTGATATTTGAAATAAATAAATTAGTTCCTTTTGTCTAATAATAGATAGTGAGGTACAAGCATTACAATGAAGCTTTCTAATCACTAGAATAAATGAGGTAGATCTTAGACAACATAGGTGCTGATCAACAAAGTATTTTTTAAGGAATGGCAACTTTTATAAGTGCATAATTGTAGGAATTTTTTTTATATTGGAAACTATGGAATATAAGTAAATTATAAAAACATTAAATAAAAACATAGAATTATATACTAATATATGTATATTTTAGATAATTTAAAAAAATTATAAATATTTTATATGACATTTCGGAGAATATTTTTTCAAAATTTTTATCATTGGCAAATCTAAAATTTTATAAATTTGTCAATAAATAGATAATTGGCAAAAAATAGCCCTTAAAAATACATTGCTGATCAATACGAGATTAATTTATTGAAAGACCAACATGCTCTTTAATAATCAAGGATCCATCAATTAATAGCCAAGCTAGAGGTATTTCCATGTGAAGACCTATTTTATAATTTTTTCAAGCTCTTTGCTTGGAAAAATGTTTTAGTTCAATCTTCTCATGGGAACCATAGAATTGCTTTAATATCTAGTCTTGTATTTGGAAAATATTACCACTTACCCAAGCCCAATACCCCATATAGACAACATATTTCCCGATAGTAGATGGAAACAAATGATATCATGGAGACCCTAAGGGATTGGGAAAAGGACTCTTATATTCTGTTAATCATGATAACATTTATTCCTACACCCTAAATGCATTCAAGAAAGGTGTCATGGACCTTATGGGTGATGCATGGAGAAATCTTGTTAACTTCGAGGGACCCATGTCATCAATCCAAGAACAAGTGACAAACAACTGTCGATACATCCCAAATGCATCGATGGGTTGCTTAGCATGTCATTAGTGCACTCATAGCAATAGATGATAAATCTAAATCCTTCCTCAAGACTACGTGATCCATGTTACACTGACACATGGATGGATAAAATTACATTGTGGAGTGTAAAAGCTTGAATAAAAGGTAAAAAATCAAAATCTAATGACAAGGGAAGTTAAATAAAACAAAGAAAATTATCTCGGAGTTGATGTATCTATCAGAAGTTGAATAATATCATTTTGCAAGGTCTACCTCCATCTCCATCTTCATCATCAAGAGTTGCAACCACATCACACTTGCATAATACTTAGGTAAGGGGATCAATGTCCATATCCCTTGTTTCTATTGAGAGTGATATTGATACCCCACATAGTTCACTCTTAGCACAACCCTTAATAGCAACTAATCCATAAACTCCCACTTCCATTGTGCCCACAACATATGTATTTGGTAATCCTATCAAGCCTATGCCCAATTTTACTACATTAGACAACTTGGCATCTACTATCTCAATTATTTCTATTCCTCCATTAATCTCTATTGCCACTACTCATAACCATCTACGAATGTTTGGTTTTGCATAAGTTTACATAAGGAGTGGAATAATGGAACTTGCCACTCAAAGCATTCAAATTTCAAGGGACACCATCCAAGCTAGTAATCAGGTACCTGGTTCCATTCCAATTATTTAAGCTATTGATCTAACATTTTCACTATCCAAAAACTATGTATTGGATTCCATGCATCTACAATTTATCCTTAAATTTCTCCAATTATGGTTCCATCCCCTTAGAAATTTAGCCAAGTACCAAGTATGGCTATTCCAAGGATCAAGCTTCAAGTGTTTTAGACCCCCTTAGCTTTAATATCAATTGACACATTTCTTCATTCAGGGTGATGATAGAGTGGGACAATTCACTTTCAAAGAGTTTTTTGATTTTTGTAACAAAAATGGCATCAAGAGACAACTTAATGCAGCTTATACCACCCAACAAAATGGTATTGCAAAAAGAACTAATTGTACCATTATGGAAATGGCATGAAGTATGTTGCAATCAAAAAATCTTCCAAATTGTTATTGGGGAGAAGCAGTGACAACAAAAATATACCTCTTAAATCAAAGCCCCGCAAAAGCATTTCACAACCTCACTCCAAAGGAAGCTTGGAGTGGTCACAAGCCTTCAATGGCTCATCTTCATATATTTGGTTATTCTTCATATGTTCATATTCCATTTTAGAAATAGAAGAAGTTGGATGCAAAATCCCAACATTGTATCTTTGTGGGATATTCTGATGCAACTAAAGAATACCGATTATATAATCCTGACACAAATAAATGGATTATTAGTCGGGATGTGATTTTTGATGAAGGGGGAGAATGGCAATGGTAAAATGGTGCACAACAAAAAAACCCACTAGTAATGATGGACATAGAAGATGGAAGTGTTCCTCATCTCCTCACAAGCTCAAGTGTAAGTTCAAGCTCCAATAGTAGCTCAAGTTTGAGCTCTCCAAGCTCAGATTCACCAGGTCCATCAACTAGAACGCTTTTAGGTGATAGTTTAAGTCTAGCATCAAGTCCAACCTCTTCAAGAAAGGTACAAAGGTTAACTAAAATTTATCAGAGGAGTAATGTAAATCCAATTGCTAATTTTGCTTTGATTAGTAAAATTCAAGTTGAACCCTATGTTTATGAAGAAGTAGTAAAAGAAATAATATGGATTGATGCTATGAATGATGAGATGCAAGCAATTGATAAAAATAATACATGGGAATTAATGTAACTTCCAAAAGATAAACAAGTGATTGATGTCAAATGGATTTATAAGGTGAAATATCATGCTGATGCTTCTGTGAAAAGACACAAGGCAAGACTAGTTGCCAAGGGATTTTCACAAACACCTGGAGTAGATTATTCAGAGACTTTCACTCCAGTTGCAAGACTTGATACAATCAAGGTTTTATTAGCTATTGATGCACAACACGAGTGTCAAGTATATCATATAGATGTAAAATTAGCTTTCTTGAATGGTTATATTGATGAGGAAGTCTATGTGGAACATCATATTAGTTAAGAAATTACATGAAAAGAACATTTGGTCTACAAGTTGAAACAAACACTTTATGGGTTGAAGCAAGCTCCTTATGCCTGGTATGCAAGGATTGATAGTTATTTCATAAAGAAGGGTTTTAGTAGAAGCCATTCAGAGCTGACCCTCTTTATCCAACATCTTGGTAGTGATAATCTCATTGTTTGACTTTATGTTGATGATCTCATTTATACAGGTAATATCCCATCTCTCATGGATAAATTTTAAGTAGAAATGAAACAAGAATTTAAGATGTCAGATCTGGGACTCATGCATTATTTTCTTGGAGTGGAGGTGCAACAACAACCTAAAGGTATATCTATTTATCAAACCAAGTATGTGACTGATTTATTAAAATGGTTTAGAATGATGTCATGCACAACAGTTGCAACCCCTCTAGCCCTTGGTGAAAAATTAACCAAGGTGGATGCAAGTTTCAAAGTAGATGATACTTTATACAGATATTTGGTAGGGAGTCCCATGTAATTCACTGCAATGAGACCTGATATTATGTATTCTATGAGCCCCATCTCTCGGTTCATGTAGGATCCACATGAGTCTCATTGGCATGCTGTAAAAAGAATCTTAAGGTATGTGAGTGGTACACAAAATTTTGGTATTCCTTACTCTTCCACTAAGAAATTTGAGCTAGTTGGACACACAGATTCTGATTGGGCTGGTTTAGTGGATGATTGAAAATATGCATCTAGTTATGTCTTCTCACTTGGTTCTGGAGTTGTCTCATGGAATAGTAAAAAATAAGCAACTATAGCTCTCTTCTGCAGAAGCAGAGTATATTGTAGCAGCAACAGCTAGTCGTTAGTACATATGGATTTGAAGGATTTTAGAAGATCTACGATTGTTTCAGGAACATCCAACAACTATCTACTATGATAATAGTAGTACCATTGCAATGACCAAAAATCCTGTGTTTCATGCTAGATAGAAACACATTGAGATCAGACATCACTTCATATGAGATTTGGTTCAAGATGGGATAGTGGAATTATAGTGTTGCCCTATATTTGAGCAAGTTGCTGATATTTTTACCAAAGCTCTACCTACCAAAATTTTGGTTGCTTTGAGGAATCAATTGGGTCTCATCCCCGTTGCTCATACAAGGAGAGATTGAAGACATGCGTAAAATTTGTTCCATTTTGAATTGCCAATTAATATCATATGATAAGATTGGGAAGTTAAAAACAAGAATGCAATGTTTTTAGTTTTTTTAATAACATTATATTAATAATTGAATAAATTTTTACAAAGCAATGTTCTTTTAATCTGGCTATCTAGATTTAATGCAGCACAATGTCATAACTGATGAACCCGAAATACACCACTGTCCATTTGGTTATAAGAGATTCAAACTTGATACACGTGTCTTAAAACAAGATTCCTCCTACAACTATCATAGCTGTACGTATATAATGTATTTACTGTTTATATTTTTAAGTATTTACTGTTCAGATTTAAAAGTGCATGTTAACGTATCATGATATGATGATTCTTTTCTCTTGAACTATTTGTTCGTATATGTTAGTCTATATATCGCTCCCCCAAAGTTCTCTAAAGTTTACCGGAGTTACATTACTCTTGCATAGTTCTGTGTTAACATTTTTTATGTTAAGAATTTGATTGTGAAAATTTATTTTGAATGTTGAGAATTATGATTAATTAAAGTTAACACTTTTCACGGTGACAAATACACTTTAAAGAACGGTATTGTTTTTTTTGACATTCATAGTTTATATATTTGATGGTAAATTGGAATCAATGTAGGGTAGAGATTCGAAAGTGTATCGTGAATTGCATTTTATTACTCCATATTTTTATTAAATATTTTTGTAATTTCAAGTTTAAAAACAACTAAGAGGATGGTAATCTAGCACACAAGACAATGATAATGTGTCAATGTGACAAGCAATATGATGTTAGCTTTAGAGCATAATTATTGTTAAATAGGATTTATGCCACAAGTGACATGGTGGCACAATGTTATGGTGAAATGCATTTTGTGTTTCAGAGTCTTCAATAAATGCACTTTCCATTAAGAGACATTTCATGCATCCACTGAACACAATCTTATGGTGCAAACTGGGGGGAAGAGATTTGATTGTTCAGCACAGGGGAATAAGTGTGATAGAAAAACATAATAAAGTATAAAATTTAGAATAAAGTGGGACTAAAATTTATTGTAGAAACATTACATTATAATGCAATTTGTATTCAATAATAATGCGTAAGATCCAATCATTAGTGTTGACCTTATAAAATGTACTTGAGGCAATTGTATAAACTTACTCAAGGCTTGGTACACTAGTGAGATGCATTGAAGAGTTTTGCAGGCTTGCATGAAGAAAATCTTCATAGGATCATACATGCATTAAGGAGGAGTTGAAAATGGATCCTTGATGAGCAATATGCAAGGTTACAAAAAACACATATCAAATGAAAGTAGTATACTAGAACAAAGAGACAGAGGGAAGGAGATGTTGAGAAGTGGCACACATCTAGATATGGTTAATGTAGATGAAACGTGATCGATCTAGGTTAGATGAGTATATGCCATGAGGAAAAAGGAATATGCCACTATTTTTACAAGTGGAAGGCATTCAAAAGATAATATTCCCAAGATGTGCAAGCATGACAATTAGATAAATATGATAACTAGAAGGGATCCAAGGGGTCTAATAAAAGTATAAGTAAGGACCCTGGGCTACCATTTGATGAATCATCATGACATATGATGAAGTTGGACATTTCTTAGGTGAAGAATCATTGGGATAGGGTCTGGTTGTAAAACCTTGATGTTCGAGTTTAAATATCGCCATTCTAGGGAGATTGTATGATTTGTAATTGATGTATATTTTATACTGATTGTATGATTACATACATATGTGGATGATATGTTCTAAATGTTGTTTTTATCTTTGTGTATATGGATGACATATTTTACCTTTGCTTCACAGTGTGTGTGTGTGTCTTCATGCTTTATTCTCATAATGTGAGTCATAGTGTTTCTTGTTGCACCTTACAAAGTGAGTGTGTTGGGTCTAAGTAATATGCTGATGTAGTAAAGGGTTGAGTATCGATCTTCTTATTGTAGTTACCATACCTTGTGTAAGGTTTAATTAGGTAGATAAATAAACACACCAATAACATATTATTTATATATATATATATATATATATATATGATTCATAACAATTATATATGATATTCATATGTTTATGACCAACATATATTTTAGTGCATATAAAATATATTAAATTAAACCAATTCAAAATTTATTCTTTCTTATAATTAAACACACGAAATGAAAATAATAATTTACTAAAATAATAATATTGTTGGTTGAACTTTTCCATAAAACATTTAAAGATAATATAATATACATATTAAACCCTATACATAGAGTGTTCAACTCTCGGGTACCTTCTTAATTTGTGCAAATGTAAATGAAAACATAATTTATTCTTAAATATATGTATGAGAAGGAAGAGAAAAAATAATAGTCATCCTTATGATATTTCATGTAAGGTTCCACATATTTTCTAGTGAGTTCATATCTATCCACTTAATATTATGTTGAACATACACTTGTAGGATATGGGTTCTACATACAAAACCAAATAATTCATAGACAAAATAAATTTTCATATTCCCAAAAACAAGGAAAATAAATCTGTACATATCCTATTGCTTTAAATTTGTGATAATGGGACATGCTACGTGATTTATACATATCAGTCATTTACGTGTTTACATATATAAATATAATCTTTTATTTTTTTTAGTTTATAACAAAACACAATATCACATAGCATATGTAGATTCAAACATTAAGCCTATGCAATCTACGCTCAAATTTGTTTCTTTAATTTTATGAGCTACATTAAACCTCTAACTATTATAGTTTTATCTCACAATCCAAGTAGTTTGCAAGACACTGAAATCCAAAAGCCCATTGTCTTCACCCTCTGTTCTAATAAAAAAGATTTTTTTAAGGTCCCTTGCACTGGTTTTCCCTCTTCCATGCTATATAAAAAAATGGGCGATCATCATGTGCCATGGATTGTTATAATCCTAGAAGCATCTCAATACATATGTGAGTATCTGTTACTTTCCTGTTTTTACATTAACTATTTTCTTAGGCAATCTGGTGAGGTGGAATACTCTTTTTTATGACAAAGATTTTGAAAATTGGGTCTTGTTTGTGTCCACCTACTTATTTACCTTAAAGCTTCACATTTTATAAGTGCTTAGATTAATTTTTAATTTTTAAACATATTGATATCCATTTAGTATTTCATTTTGGGCTAATTGGTGTAGGTTTAACCACAATCCACCATTTTTTACCAATAAATTATTCTCAATTATCTGTTAGTGTAGGTTTTTATTTCATTTAATGGCTTCTCTCTACATATGTTGTTTAGCTTGTTTAAGTGTCATTTAGGTGTTATTAGGTTGTTGGGGAGGATAATCCTACATGCATGAAGATGTTGGGTCATGCCTATCTTCTATTTATATATGTACCTTTCTTAAAGCTATTGTAATCAATCTAATCAAGAAAATTCTGAATATAAGATTATCTAGTTTTAATCTTGCTTGATTTTATTCTGAACAATGGAGTTTTATTCTTCTTTGATTCAAGGTTCGTAAGTTTGTGCTTGTGTGTTCGATTCTTTCCAATCATATCTTAGACGATTGTGTCATGAGATCAAAGCAGTGTTTGGTATAATGAACCTTAGTTTGTTGTTTTATTGAAAGCTTTTGTGGATTCTAATTTGTATTCTGATATAATTTGTTGAGAAAAAAGAAATTTAAGAAAAAAGGTGTTCATCTACAGTGTTATTCCCTCATTAGTATTGGCATTTGCCTTTTTTTGTTAGCTAAGTTTGGGTGACTTGGCAGCCTTTTAGCAAGCAAATAAATTATTGTTTTGGCTCAACAATTGCATGTATTTTATGTGGATTGGCATGTAAGGGTTTGATGCAGATTTGAAATGAATAATCAAGAGGAGAGTTTACGTGGTGATCTTTATCAGCCGGGGGGTTTCAAATACCAATCGGGTTGAAACCCCTAGATACGAACAAGACATTCAGCTCATCCATCGACCCTCAAACAATCTCCACTCACCAGATTTTCCTTGTTTGGCCGGATTTACCTTGCTTCAGGGCTTTCCTTTGCTCTACATTTGCTGAGCTGATCTTCCACCTCTTGTCCTTGTTGCTCCACCTGCCATACCAGATCACATGAACATTAATGGAATATGTTAGCACAGGACCTGGAATGGAGACGACGAGGCCAATCGGTGTATTTTCAATTGTGGTCTGCTGTCCTGACTCCACACGACTGTCTCTCCTTACTGTGGACTGCTATAAAACTTCTCATTGATGTTGTTGAGGAGCCTGTTTGGTATGCACAGTGACCTAGGATCCTTCCCACACCGTTCTAGTTGTATATTCCTCATGCTTGTAGCCAGCCAAAACCTATTTACTTCTAATCCAACCTGGACTCCCATACTGCCGTTCTCCACCTACGTTGTTGCCTTTTCATGATCTAAAACCATCTACTACAAAACCTGTTGTTTTGGCAATATCAATAAAATCATACCTATTTTTTTAAAATAAAAAGGGATGGCTTTCCAAATAGGTAAGTCAATTATTATGTTTTTGATATATATTAAAAAAAAACTTTGGCTAAAGTGGACGAGGGGTCGAGCCTCCTCGAGAAATTTATTTTACAAATTGTGATAATTGTTCTAGTTGAAGGCAATTTTTGTATGGCGGGATTGTTATTAATGGTAGACATATGAGTGGAGGACCTTATGGTGGGGTGATTTAAACCAGTGAATCATTTTTATTATTTTTATTTTTTATAAAACAATATCATTAGGTGGAGTTCATTATAAAGAGAGTTTTTAATTGTTCTTTTCATAAAAATAATATCAGAGAGAGACATTGTAAAGGGAGATAGAAGGAAAATTATTTGTTTTTTACTTGGCCACATTATTCTTCTCTTTTTCTACCAGTTGAAGTCGGAGGGCGAAGTTTGTTTTGGCAGGTGGCCAAACCCTCTCACAAGTGAAAAAAAAATAATTCTCTCTTTCTTTGCCTCCTCCACTCTTGTTATCCTCACAGATGCATTATCGGCATAGTTTGATGTCCCTTTTGTTTACAATATCACGTGTCATTAATTTTTGACATCATTGCATAGATTGCTCGTGGTGCATTCTCGATTGAGTTTGATGGCCATCACTTGAGCATGCTTTGTTATTGAAAAATTTAGGGGGAGTCATTGTTGATTGCATTATACAATATTGCACTTCCTTGGTGTCTCTGCTTTTAGTTTGGGTAACTTGTGGTCATTTAAGAGATACATTATGAGAAAAAATTCAATTCCAATAGTTCTTATTGGAGGGAAAAACTATGCTTTATGGCATTTTTGCATGGAATGCTTTTTCACTCAACAGACGTCTATCCATTTTTATATGGATAGGTGCCTACACCCACTGACCTAGTTCAACTCAATGACTAGCTCAATTCATGTGACATGGTGTATGGCTACTTCTTGTTGAACGTTTCCATGGATCTACACCACCATTTGGATCACACAAAGTATCCTCTCACTATTTGGAGTATTCTTTAGAATATTTTGAGAGACCATTTTGCAGATATTTTATCTCTCATCCTCCTACTATTCTCTCCACTAGAGATTGTACTCTCTCCTCGTACTATTATTTATGGTGATGACACATATCAAAAATTGCTTTTCTCTTTGTCAAACCACTCTTATGGGACAAGTTTCTATAAGACTTGATATGTTTTTGGAGAAACCACTTTCATTCTTGTATAGAATGTTTCTCTTCTAAAGCCATAACAGATTTGTAATTCTAAGGAACATACTATCTCGAGTGATACTACACCTATTGAGAGCATCGATGAATCATATGTTACTATGGATACTCATTATATAGATCTATGTGTTTCATCTGGAGTCTATACTTTAGTTTTGAGGGTTGTTGAGTCATGCTCTTCACTTCACATGGACTTTATTTTAGTGAATGTTCCATGCCATTCTTCTGATTGGTCTACCTCAAAGGTATTAACTTTAGTTCTTGTGCATGATCTTGCTATAAACATGTTGCACTTCAAATTTGGACCAAATTAAGAGATATTCATACTGCTACTTTCATACTCGAATGTGGAATTGATAAATTTTTAGAGTAGTTATTTTGTTCTTCCTCTTGTAAAGGGAAGAAACATTGTTCAATGTAGGTGGACCTTCATCAGTCTTCAAGTAGAGGATCTCATTATCAACATTATTCATATTGTGGGGTATTTCTAGTTCCTTTATTATCTCTCTCTACTTTTGGGGGGCTTCTCTCTATTCTTCTTGGGATATTTTCTTTGTACTTGGGTATCTCATCATGTCTTTCTATTGGGACCTAATTCCAATACTCACCTAAAGTATGCTTAACAGGGGAGGAGGGTTAGGGGGATGAGCGGGTGAGGAGGGGGCAGAGGGATTTTATTTCATTTAATGGTTTTTCCCTAAACATGTTGTTTATCTTGCTTAAGTGTCACTTAAGTGTTATTAGGTCATTGAGGAAGATAATCCCACATGCGTGAGAATGTTGGGGCATGACTATATTCAACTTATTTATGTACCTTTCCTAAATCTATTGTAATCAATATAATCAAGGTAATTCTAAATGTAAGATTATCTAGTTGAGCTCTTGCTTGATTTCATTCTCAACAATGGAGTTTTCTTCTCTTCGCTTCCACATTTGAAAGGTTGAGCTCATATGTTTGATTCTCTCAAATTAGATCTTGGATGATTCTCTCATTACCATGGTGTTATCAATGGTAGAAACATTATAGGTCCAACTTTGAATGATTTTTATCTATCTACATTCTGACAACATTCTATTGCCTACTAATTTTATATGGTTTATGATAAATTCATTCCTTTTTATATTCTATGTGATGTAATCTTGTAAATTCATTCCTTCACCATCAAAACATTCAAGGAAGGTGTCAAGGTTGTAATGTTTTTACTAAATAGACTATATGGGGCTAGTGATATAGTACATGTCAAGAAATTTTGGGTTCCCTTGTTGAGTTTAAGTATTGATGAGAAATAAATTTCTACATTAGTAGGCACTATCACTTATAATTTGGCCTAATAGGTCCTGAGAGTAAGGAATGGGGAAAGTTTTTACATGATGTCCTATCTAGTCGATAGTTTTTGTGCCACTATATCCTTCCAACATCCTTAATTTCTGCAATGCACACCATTTGATTCTCCTATTCACTTGGTTTACCTCAAATTATATTCTCATAATTTTTGAGCACACATCAAGAATATTTGCGTGTAATTATACCCACTCTTGTCTCTAAAAATCAATGAGAAAAGGAGTTCAAAACTATATGAGGAGATGAGGGCATCAATATTTGCCTTTGGAGCCTTTTGGTATTACCAAGAGTTCACTGGGATCAAAATTCAATAAATTCACATAGCTCTTGTCAAATTTCCATAATATGTGTTAGAAACACTGTCTGAACTAGAAATTGTATACTAGTACATTCAGGGTATTGCATGCCATTGAAAATCTAGGAAGCATGAACATTATCCTCATTTTCCCACAAAATTGGTTACAATGAATATAAAATCTTCTCTATTACACAAGCCATGTTAATTCAAAAGCTATATTTTAAAGCCTTGCAAATTTATGAGAACAAGAAGTGGGATCCTTAAGGAAGAGTTCAGAGGTATATATCCGTACTGAGGACAAGGATTAACATTACTCACACTAATGAAACTCTTGACAATGATAGATTATACTTAAACCATATGGAGATGACAATGATATAAATAAGTAGAACAAGTATTGGAGAGGCATACATAATACTTGCCTTCAAATGAGATGTTGAGGGCTTATCATAGGTTGAAGAATATATGTTTTTTAACGTCTACTTGCATCTCCTCCATCTTCATCATCAGGTATTGTAGCTACTTCACACATGGATGCTACTCAAGGGGATCAATGTCCATATCCCTTCTTTTCATTGAGAGTGATGTCGATACCCCATATAGTTCACTTTCAACACAATCATCCATAGTAACTAATCCAAAAACTCCCACTTCCACATGCCCAAATCATATGTATTTGGATACCCTTGCATCTACTTATTTTCTTGTTTTTTTTCCTCCATCAATCTCTATTTCCAGTCTTCCTAACCATCTCATAATGTGTAGTATTCTACAAGTTTATAGAAGGAATGGCATAGATTCACTTTCCACTCAAAGCATTAAAATTACAAGTGCCACTACCAAGGTTGGTAGCCAGGTGCCTGGTCCCATTCCAATTATTCAAGCTATTGATCCAAGATTTTCAACACACAATAACTTTATATCAATATTCCATGCATTTACCATTACAACTTAGAGTGCTCCAATCATGGTTCAAAACCCTACAATATTCAACCAAATACCAAGTATGGATACTCTAGTGGCCCAAGCTTTAAGTGTTTTAGGGCCCCTCGGCTTTAATATTAACATGCACATCTCTTCATTCATGGTGATGGTTGGTATTCCAAACATTATTTAATCCTTTGTCTATATGACACAAGTCTAGGTTTGTGCTCATATGATCCCTTTTACACCTACCATAATAGTTCATAACACCATAGCCACACCCATTTCCTTCCCTTCATCTTCCACATCCACTCCACCTCATTCCATACCCATTTCCACTTCATACACCTCATAGGATTTGACTTCCACTTTTGTTGCTTTAGGAACACAAAGGCCAACCCAAAAAGGAGATTTTATGGATGTTCTTGTGTTTGAAAAATATCTGGTCATGTGAACCATATACTTTTTTTGATATGTGGTCTCTTGTTTGGAAAATATTACCACCTACTTAAGCCAAATGTAATGAACCCTTATAGGGCCAAAGATGAAAGTACAGAAAATCCACAAATCCTAATTATCTTCAAATGAAAAAGTCATAATATTAAAATTTCAAAATCTAATTAAATTACTAAAAAGACTAGATCACTGCCCTAGGTCAGTGATTTGGTAAAACATCCTTTTTTTTCCCTTAAACATTTCCAAAAATTATGAAATTTGGTTTTCAAATGCTAAATGAATATTCAGATCAGATTGTCTAATCAGTTTTACCACATTGTCAATTTTGGAAAATTTATTAGCAAAATATAGCATAAACTTATAAAATTATTTGCTCCAAAAATACTTAGCCAATCAACACAAATGTTATACCAAAATGACCAAAAAAATAGGAGCAATCTAATGATATTTATTGTAGAATTATTTAAGCCCAAAATGTCCACAAAAAGTGAAAATTACACTCACAATGGTCATGTCATCCTTAGGAAGTGTGACATCACACTCTTAGATGGGTTCGCTCCACCCTAGATCCTTCGCAAATGTCTTCTATTTAATCACTCACTTTTGATCTGATGTCTTTGTTCACTTAACTTCAATAGTAGACCTAAAATGTAGAAAAAATGGAAATGCTTCTTCAAATTAACAACTTACAAAAAATCAAGATGGCTTCAATGTGATTTTTAGGTGAAATCACTCTTCAATCAGTAACAATAACCTTGGGCATTCACATCCCAATCCTTCTAAAAAAATAAAGATTCTATTTATGAAACTAGCATATCAAAAATAGAAGCCCTCATGTCCATATATAGTCTTCAAAGTGGGGAGAACCACTTTTGGAGGCAAAATATCTTTTTAGAATCACTTAACCACTTTTCAAAATATCTTTTCTTCTTTTATTTTCCCTCCAAGCTGACATTTACTCTTTTTCCCAATTATAATATTAATTTAATTGGCAAAATAGAATTAGTAATTAAAATTACTCTAAAAAACTTATTTAATAATTAATTAATTAGTCCAATTTACATGAGTGATTAAATCACTTTTGGGTAAACAAATAATTAAAATACCTTCTCCAAATATTATTTGAACTCTAAAGTACAATAGTGGTTAAAACCACTTTTATAAAATGATTTAGTGGTAAAAACCATTTTTAATAATAGTATATTAACTAAAATTTCCTTATATGGTCAAATGATCAAAATCACTATTCAGACAATCTTAATCAATTAATAAAATAAAATTTCTAAAAGTTATCCCTTAGTATGTGGCAAAACGTAAACTAAAGGTATTCAATCCCTATTTACTTGTGAACTAAAAATGAGGACATTACAGTTCTCCCTTCCCAAAATTGCTTGCCCTTAAGCAATTCTAAAAATGGCTAATCCTTCTTTTCCACATAATTGTTATGCTTCTTTGATAATGCACCCATTACCAGATTGTTTTTACCTTTGACATATTCAATGTCAAATCATAAGCTTGCACTTTGCTTACCCACTTTTGTTTCCAGTCATTCAATTCCTCTTTGAATGCTCTTAGATGCATCCATTTCTAGATCAATTTAATGCTCAAAACCTCTATTTGGTGGCAACCCATAAGGCAAATCATTAAAAACATGAATATGTTTATCTAAAATAGCTTGTAACTCAGCATGAGGGGCCTGTTGTTCTATTTTTTTTATTTTACTGTGATAAGATAATTTGCCGCCCATGCAATCTGAGCTCTTTTAAAAGCTCTTTTGATTCTTTTCATGGACACTTCTTGTAAAGAACCATTAGCTAGACCCTTCAAGGCCACTTACTTTCCTTCTTTGAATAATTTTACCTCTATAGTCTTATAATTTTGAGTGAATTCACCTAATGAATGCAACCATTGAACACACAACACAACATCAATCTCACCAATTCCAACAACATAAAAATCATCAATTACCTTGTGTTTCCCAAGAGTGAGTGGAAATTGTTGAATCTTTTTGAAACAAGTAATAGTGAAAGCATCTACCACAGTCACATTGAAGCCCTTGCAATCTGTGGTTTCCATTGACATCTTATTAACCAAGCCCTCATCAATGAAGTTATGAGTGGCTCCACTATTAACCAATATAGTCACTCTTTTCCCTCTTAATGTGCCTTTTACCTTGAATCCATGATATTTGGGAGCTCTTGAAAGAGAAAAAAGTGTGTTTCCTACTTAGTTTGTGTCCTCCTCATGTATATGCTCATCAACAACATTTTTATTTTGCTCAACATTAGTATTAACAACATCAAAATCTGAATCATCATTACTTACCTCAATGTAATTGACATATCCTTTACCCATGCAACGATGGCCTCTAGTACATGGATATTTTCAAGTGTAGGAAAAACATTTCCTCCTCAACTCATCTCTTAAATTATTCATGTTGCTAATATAGGTTAGCACTTTATGTGGTGGAACATAACGCTGAAAAGGCTTCTTTCATGGCTCACTAGGCTTTGCCCTAGGCTAGCCACTTGGTGCATTTGGCAGCTCCCTAAAATCAGATCTGGTTGCCTGGGATTTCCTACTTTTGGAAATGAATGAGTGGCTTCCCTTTGCTATCCTTTTGAGGCACATATACCCTTGTAAGTTGAACACTTTAGATCCAAAGCTTTACTAAATATATTTTTCTAATAAAGAGGGTTAAAAGCTTGTACAAAATCTCTCAAAGGATCAATCAAACCCTCAGTAACGAAAACAACCAACCTTCTTTCACTTATATCCAATACCATGACTGAAATCTTTAGAAAATCAAAAACATACCTCTCAACATCGTAATTTTGATTGAGTTGTGCCAACTCATGAAAGTGGATCTTTGGATGTCTTCTATCAAATCTCTCCATTACTCTCTTGTTGAATTCATCCAAGGTGGTAATAGATCCATGGCCTTGTTTGATTATGTGATGAAACCACCACTCATGAGCAATACTTTCCAAGTGAAGTGTGTTAATCTTGAGAGCTTCATCCTCAAACATGGGGTTGAGTGAAAAATAGGTTTTCAATTTTTTCAACCATGATCTCACTGGAAGTTTATTAGTACCATTCAAAATAGGAAGAGAAACCTTCCCCAATCTTTTTTGTAAGTCTCTATGATCATGCATGCTCGGTCTTCTTTATTTTGACCCATCCTTAATTTCATAATACTCATAAAAAGTCAAAAGTTCTTGAGTAACATAGCTTAGGGCTGCATATTCCATTTGACGTGTATCAAGTGGATTACACATTAGTGGCTCATCCTCATCAACTAGTTCTTTGTATAGAAATTTTCCCTTGAATAACTTGTGAGAGCGGTTGGTAGAAACATTTTCACCACTATTTGAGCTTCCTCCTCCTTTGAAGTGATCACTTTTTCCTGGATCTAGTGGATTCTTCAACATGGATATAAATTGCATACACAAGGTATGCTGAAGATCACTTTGGATCTCCTTGATGAAAGTCTACAAAAAATTTATTTGTTCTGAAGTAATATCATGATCACCCATGACTTTTCCTCTTCTTTGATAACAAAAAATATTTTTATCTGCTTGCATTTAAATATGCACACATAAGATCTCATAAGTGCACCATATTGGTGCTCTAATACCACTGTAATGTCCCCTTATAGGGTCAAAGAAGAAAGTACAAAAAATCCATAAATCCCACTTATCTTCAAATGGAAAAGTTACAATATTCAAATGCCAAAATATAAATTAATTACCAGAAAGATTAGATCACTGCCCTAAGTCAACGATTTGGAAAAAAATATTTTTTCTGCCCTTAAACAATTCCAAAATTATACAATTTAGTTTGTAAGTGATAAATGAATATTCAAATCAAATTCCCCAATTAATTTTGCCACATCATCAATTATGAAATTTTCATAGATAAAATACAATAGAAACTTATAAAATTAATTGCTCCAAAAATACTTAGCCAATCAGCACAAATGATATACCAAAACAACCACAAAACTAGGAAGAATCCAATGATCTTTATTGCAAAATTATTTGAGCATAAAATATCCACAAAAATTGGAAATTACAATCCCAAAGGTGATGTCACCCATAGGGAGTGTGCCGCCACACTCCAACAGGGGTTCGCTCCACCCTAAATCCATAACAAATATCTTCAATCTGATCACTCACTTGACATATGATGTCTTTGCTCACTTGATTTCAAAAATAGGCCTAAAATGCAGAAAACTTAGAAATACTTCTTCAAAGCAGCAACTTACAAAAAAACATAATGTCTTCAATGTGATTTTTGAGTGAAATCTCTCTTAAATAAGTAAAAACAACCTTGGATATTCACTTCTAAAACTTTGGGCATTCACATCCCAATCCTTCTTAAAAATTGAAGATTCAATATATCAAATTAACATATCCAAAATAGAAGCCCTTATGTCCATATATAGTCTTCAAAGTGAGGCAAACCACTTTTAGAGGCAATTTTTTAAAAAATCACTTAACCACTTTTCAAAATATTTATTTTTCTTTTATTTCCCCTCCAAACCAACATTTACTCTTTTTTCACTTATAATATTAAATTAATTGCCAAAATAGGATTAGTAATTAAAACTACTCTAAGTCAATAATTTAATAAATAAATAGTTAATTTATCTAATTTACAAGAGTGATTAAATACTTCTAAATAATTAATTAATTAAATTATTTGCTTCAAATATTATTCAAACTCTCAAGTGCAATAATGGTTAAAGCCACTTTTAGAGAATGTTTTAGTGGTAAAAACCATTTTTTTAGAATGTTCTATTAACCAACTAAAATTGTCTTATATAGTCAAATGATCAAAATCACTATTCAAGTAATCTTAATCAATTAATAAAATAAAATCCTCAAAGTTAACCCTCATTCTATGGGAAAAAATAAACTAACAGTCTGCAATAGAGACATTACAGAAATCGTATAAATGCAAATGCTTCAATCATGCTACTAGAGCTAATAAGTTAAGAAATATGCTATGTTTTATCTATAAATACCCCCAAGTATTGTTTGATATAAATATTTTAATGTAAAATCATCTATTGCTAAAATGGGTATTCTGAAAATCCTTGTACCCACTATAATGGAAAGCATACAGCTACAAGAAAAACATAGTTTGGTAAATCATATACATGATATATTGACTCTAAACCTCTGGACCTAGTTTCATAATTTTGATGTTCATAGATCATTAAATTATATGCCATACCAAGATGAGGGATTGATAACCTCCATGAAATGATATCAGGATGTTGCATTGAATGTATAACACGCCAACATTAAACTTCATTAAAAGCATAAGATGAGGCATCATTTTATGGATGGCAAGACACAAAGACAACAAAAAAATTAAGAGTAACAATGGATATATTTATGTCCAAAAAATCTGAAATAAAAGAAAAAGGCAAATGAGATGGCTTAAAGGTAATAAAAACTACAAATTCAAAAGGACGATAAGAACAATCATAATGACACCCACTCTAGTCTTTAAACAAGCAACATGTTGCAGGGGACATTGTAGCTCAAAATATAATAAAGAAGTGTTAGAATACGTCATTAAGTGATCCTCTGGTAGAATGAGCACATAAAGAGTTCTATAACAATGACCTTGTTTGTATTCAAAAATATGTAGGAGGATGTGCAATAATTGCCTGATGCAATAAACTACCTTGCTTACCAAATATCTGCTCTATTAAAATAGCTTGGTGATGAGGAATATAAAGGAGTTAGGGGAGTTAACTCACAAGAGAACTCATTGTGGGACTGAGTGTAACTCACTATGAAACTCACATCAGATCTCTTAGTGGTACTCAATTAAACTCCAGGTGGAACTCACTCTCTCACCTACTTAACCTCTTATCACACCTAAGTATGTTGAAGCTACATGTAAGGATTATCTATTTAATAAATAAATGGAATAATTAATATCCTACACCAAAAAGAAGCATCTAAATATGACATCAAATTAATCAAATGCTGGACGTAAAAATACCACATATTAATACATGAAACACCAAACTACCAAGAAAAAAAACTGACAGATTTTTGTAGTGAGATCAAATCATGGATGGATAATATAATAGGTCACATGAAAATAATTAAATTTGGACAGTTTTTTAATCATACAATTCAATATTTTACCAATACAAATACCAACCAAAATATACCCTTACCAAAAAAATCTAAAACTTGCACTGAAAGATACACCAATGACTAATTAGTGACAACTATATTAGGCAACATAAGGATAGAGTGAAAGATACACCAATGACTAATTAGTGACAACTATATTAGGCAACATAAGGATAGAGACTCATCCCAACTTACAAGAAGATAAAAATACTTATAAGGCAATGGAAGTTCTAATAGACTACAAATAAATAATTGCACCTCCTTTCACTAACCAAATTTAAAAAGAAACAAAGGGCACCTTAAAGTTCAAGCAAAATATCCCATGGAATGCTAAGAAACAACTATGATTGTATCTGTTAAAATATCAAAAAGTTAAAACATTGGAATGAGTCTATAAAATTCATAATGGATGGGAAAGCAAACCCAGCAATAATAAGCAAAAGGAAATCAAATTCTATCGTTTTAAATTAAAATGTGAAGAATGCACTAAATTGATGATCAAAACTGACGAGAGATTACAGAAATGAAGAGCTGAAGCATAACTTATGAGGAGCAATGCAAATATATCATTGAAAAATAGTTAGCGTCGTAGATTTGGCTTCTATGTGTAATAAGGAAATTGGCCAGATATTAATCCAACAGTAGAATCAATCAATATGCACAAAGGTAACCATTCATATTCACAGTATAAAAACTCGCAGAGCATAGGACAGAACATGGCATTATTCTTATTATCATCAATGTGATGTACAACTCTCCAAATATATATACAACAATACCACTCGATGCGCTAAGGCATGATGGGAATGTCAGTTGGACAATCATCAACCCTCCGCACGCAACCGTACGAGTCTAACCTCAAACATTAAAAGTAACCATTTGCAAATTAAATAATACTCGTGCTAATATTCACAACAATTATTTTATTTCATGGTTGCACAGATGCGCAGGTGCAGGGGTACACGGGGGTGTAGGTATGCAACACCTTGTGTGAACCCCAAAAACTTGGGCACTTGGGTTCGAGGGTGCAAGGGTATGCACAATACCTGTAAAATTAGGTGTGCTGTAAACTTTAAATTGGAACATCAAATCTGAAAGTTGAAGCTCGAAACATAACATCACCATGGCACTGTAAAATTATTTAACTTTTTCCTTCTATGTTTAGTTCTTCTATATATTGATGTGATTTTTAAAGGGAGGCAAGTGAGAATCAGGGTAAATGTACCGGGTGTGTTAGGCTGGACCGGGTCCAGATTTGAGTGTATTTCACATGCATGTATCATGTGCAGGTACATCTCAGATGCACCCCAATTTTGGCTAGGCGGGCACACCTCAACAAGCTTGCTTAATTCGTAAACATAATTCTTATTAGTTGTTCATTTCTAATACTTGCGATACACACATAATTTGTCACAGTAAAGCACTAACAATGTACCAAAAGAAGAGACATTTAGGTTTGGCGTCATAAGCACATGTATCAATATGCACGATACACAAATGAATTTTGTACAACGCATCATATGATGTGCCAATGTAAGGTAACAAATTTATAGCTCATTCAAGGAAATATTTGATGATTACTTTGATGTGATGACTGCTACAAAACCGCTTATAATTAGGGCCATGCACAAAAACTAAGTGGAATGTTAGCGCTTATTCCCAGTTATCTCCACTTATTCTCAGTTATCTCCGCAGTTTACTCTTTCCTCTTGCGCCGGTTAACTCTGTGTACATGAATAACGGATGCTCTGTTATTTATGCCTCTTACGCCTAGTTAACTCTGCTGTGCATGCTAACAAATGCTCTCTAACTGTTGCATTTGCCTGAGTTAAGCTCATGTGCGTGAGTTAAGCTAACAAAGGATGTTTACATAATGTAAGATGAATGCATCTTTGGTCATAATGAAAAATTCTAAGTTTGTTTTTCAACAAGCTGCTCTATTTTTTTCTCTTCTCTGTTTTTTTTTCTTCTCTGTTTTTTTTCTGAAAGTTATCAATTTAATACTGCTTTTCCAGCAAGATCTATAATTTATTTTGCAGATTCTACTGCAATTTTACATGGTATCAGAGCCTGGTTGCTAGAAAGAAGTACAATATTTTTTTTGCAGATTAGAAGATCAGAGCTGAAAAATGGAATGTTCACCCTCTGCCATTCTCACACCATACAACTATTTTGATTGGAAGCCAAAGATTCTACTTCAGCTCAGAAGTAGAGGCCTCTATCGGATAGTTATGAATACAGAGGTTGAACCCAATCCAGCAGTTGAAAAATCCAAATACTTCAACCGCATGGATGAAGCATTTGGTTTGCTATGCTTATCCATCTCTCTAGAATTGTTGTTTCATGTTGAGGCATGTACAACTCCAAACCAAGTTTGGAATACATTGGAGGCTCTTTTTGGAAAGCAAGATGAAATGCGGGGTCATATCCTTGAAAATGAGCTCAACTCATTAGATCCAAGGATTTTTGATAATATTCAAGATTTCTTCACAAAGTTCAAGGCCTTATTGCTTCAGGTCAAAGGATCTGGTATTGACAAATCCAAGGAAGAAAGCAAATTGATCCTTTCTATTCTATCTAAGTTGGGTCCAGAATATGCAGTATTTGTCTCTGCTTTCCACACAGTTAGGCTCACAACAGGAGCAACTTGGAAGATGCCCACACTGGATACCTTCATTGAGTCTCTAGTACATGAGCAGGATAAGCTTATAAAGATGGGCACATTGAAGAATTCCAAAGCTCATGCACTTGTTGTGCATGCAAATGGGAAGAACAATTCCAAATCCAACCAACAATTCAAAGGCAAAGAAAAAAAGGATTCATATCCAAGAAAGGAAGACAATCCCAAACCTCCAGATGGATCTACTGGCTCAAAAGAAAAGAAGGACAAAAAGGGCAAATCAAAGTGCAGCTATTGCAACCGTGGGTACCATCCAGAATCATCATGCATGAAGAAGACCATTGATCTCATGGCTCAGACACTTCAACAACATAATCTTGGTAGCCTTATCCTTGAGAGTGCCAAGAAGAAGCAGGAAGAAAAAACCCCTGAAACAAGAGACAATGTTCATGCATTGATTGCTATTCATTCTTCTTCAGATGCATGGATCATAGACTCTGGAGCTTCACACCACATGGCAGCCACAAAAGAAGCTCTTTCTTCTTTGAAACCATATTCTGGTTCTCCTATTCTCATGGGAGACAGTTCTCCTGTAGAGGCAACTGGAATAGGGAGGGTAGAGGTTGGAATTGGAAGTTTTGAGAATGTCTTACATATTCCAAAGCTTTCTGTTAATCTTCTTTCTGTGTATCAAATGACACATACTGGAACTGGTAGGAGAGTTGAATTCACCCCTGATTCGGTCACCATATTTGACATGCAAGACAACTCCAAAATTGCTGTTGGTAAGGCAAATCATCAATCTCATCTGTACACTTTTTCTGATTTTGTTGCTAAATCAAATTCTACTTTACTTCTAACACATGCAAATGATGAAAGTAGAATTTGGCATGAAAGATTTGGTCATTTAAATTTTAGATACATGCAGCAACTTAACAAACAGGGAATGGTTATAGGCTTGCCAGCCATAGACTTTTCTGATGGAATTTGTGAAGGATGTGCTCTTGGAAAGCATCCACAAGAAAATTTTCCAAAGGGGAGTGCATGGAGAGCCTCCTCTCCTTTAGAGCTTGTTCACAACGATCTTATGGGTCCATTTCCTGAACCTTCCATGAGCAAAGCCAGATATGTGTTAACATTCATTGATGATTACACAAGATACACATGGGTGTATTTTCTCAAATTCAAATCTGAGGTGTTTGAGAATCTCAGGATTTTCAAAGCCCATGCAGAGAAGCAGTCTAGAAAAATGATCAAGATCCTCTGCACAGATAATGGAGGGGAGTATGTCAACAATGATGTCCAACATCTTTGTGATGAAGCAGGAATACAATTACAGAACACAGTTCCATAGACTCCACAGCAAAATGGGGTAGCTGAGAGGAAGTACCGATCTTTGAAAGAGATGGCCAGCTGCATGTTGCATGCTAGGTCCCTTCCCTCCAAATTGTGGGCTGAAGCAATCAACTGTGCTTCATACATACAAAACAGATCTTTTCACAAATCTGTCACAGGACAAACACCTTTTGAAGCATGGAGAGGCAAGCAACCAGAAGTCACACATTTTTGCATCTTTGGATCTCGTGCTTGGGCACGCATTCATGTAGATAAGAGGAAGCCTTTGGAGCCTCAAAGCAAAGAATGCATCTTTGTTGGATATCCAGATGGTGTAAAGGGATACAGACTACTAGATCTTTCCACAGAAACACTCTTCATTGAAAGGAGTGTCTACTTTGATGAAAATCTTCCACATGCATCTCAGGTACAACATGCCACCACTTCTATGCTTCCTCATCTTACAAATCTTAGAGATACATGCAATCATTCTGATCTTATTTCAGATATTTCTAAATCTGATTTAGAGGAACATGAGCATGCATATGCTGATCCACAACGAATCCTTGATTTGGATTCTAGTGATGATTCAGTATCCCATGTGGAAAATCAAAGAACAAGGAGCTTAGCTGATATATATGAAGTTCCTCATGCACTCTCAGCTACCGAGCCCATCATGCCGATGCATGCTTATGTGGTTCTAGCATCTGACCCTCAAACTTATGCAGAAGCTACAGGGAATCCGCTTTGGGAAGCAGCCATGGATGAGGAGTACAACTCCCTCATTGCAAACCAAACTTGGGATTTGGTTCCACTTCCTTCCAATCGCAAGCTTGTCAGATGTAAATGGGTCTATAGGACAAAGAAATCAGCAGATGGACATGTGAGCAGATACAAAGCACGGTTGGTCGCCAAAGGTTTTCAACAAGTTCATGGCATTGACTATGATGAGACTTTTGCTCTAGTGGCAAAAATGGACTCCATTCGATTGGCTCTTGCCATTGCAGCATTAAAACTATTTTGCATGATAGATTTTCTATGACAGACATGGGTCTCCTACATTTTTTCTTGGCCTTGAAATCAGGCAGAATCAATCAGGAATCACAGTTGCTCAATCCAAGTATGCACGAGATCTCTTGGTTCGGTTTCACATGACTAACTGCAAGTCAGCTGTCACACCTTTCCTATCAGGGGTCAAGCTTGAAGATGGCAAGGATACACCATTGGTTGATTGCACACGCTACCGTCAATTTGTGGGGACTCTTCTTTATCTCACTCACACTCGTCCAGATCTCTCATATGCAGTGGGGGTTGTTTCTAGTGGGATTCATTATTCATCAAGTTGTACTTTGGATCTCATTGGTTACACTGATTCTGACTGGGCTGGTGATAACATTGATCGCAAGTCCACTTCAGGATATGTTCTTAGTTTGGGATCAGGGCCCATTTGTTGGTCAAGTAAGAAGCAATCTACCATTGCTTTATCATCAACAGAGGCTGAATATAGAGGTGCAGTCAGCGCTACCATTCAAGTCATTTGGCTGCAACACTTCCTAACTGAGCTTGGTATCCTCTTTCATCATCCGACTGTCATTTGGTGTGACAATCAAAGTACACTGAAGGTTTGTAGAGATCCCATACAATGACAACAGACCAAACACATCGAGATCCACATGCACTTCATCCGCGAATTGATACATGATGGAGTCATCGACTTGCAGTACTGTGCCACTTCTAAACAGATTGCCGACATCTTCACGAAGACATTCACTGAGCAAAAGTTTCATTTTCTACGAGACCTTGGTGTGAAGAACACTGCAACACAGTAGCTGCCATGCACACTTAGTGTACTTTTGAGGGGGGGTATTATTCCCACAGGGTTTTCCCTCTTTCCTCTTTTTTTTTTTTTCTCCTTAGTTAGACTTAAGGGGGGGTGTTAGCGCTTATTCCCAGTTATCTCCGCTTATTCCCAGTTATCTTTGCAGTTTACTCTTTCCTCTTGCGCTGGTTAACTTTGTGTACATGAATAACGGATGCTCTGTTATTTATGCCTCTTACGCCTAGTTAACTCTGCTGTGCATGCTAACAAATGCTCTCTAATTGTTGCATTTGCCTGAGTTAAGCTCATGTGCGTGAGTTAAGCTAACAAAGGATGTTTACATAATGTAAGATGAACGCATCTTTGGTCATAATGAAAAATTCTAAGTTTGTTTTTCAACAAGCTGCTCTATTTTTTTCTCTTCTCTGTTTTTTTCTGCAAGTTATCAATTTAATACTGCTTTTCCAGCAAGATCTATAATTTATTTTGCAGATTCTACTGCAATTTTACATGGAAGACATATCAACCACATATGGTATACCTCAGTATTCCCTCTTAATGTTTATTTGGAGTTCAAATGATCATAAAATAAAAAAAGACTCAAACCAACATCCCCCTTAATGTTTATTTTGGGAGACGACAATGTCTTCAACCCTGAATGTGGCAATAAGATTTGAAGAGACCTGGATGGAATGGCTTTTTGCCATCTCTGTCCAATAACAAAAGCAACATATGCATTCGAAGGAATCTTACTGGAATGATTTTTGTCAACTCAGTACAGCTCGCCCAAAGCTTGGCCCGACCAGCACATTTTGAGCAAGACAATGCTAGCTCGATCAATAAGTGCTATCTACAAAACTTGCTTTAGGATTCAATCACATGACCCAATATGGTCTTCCAACCTACAGGATGCATATTCCACCATGCTTGCATTCTACAAAACCAACTCAGAAAAAGCTGCCATAAACATTAGATGTCAAGAAAAGACTTCTGCTACGGTTTAGCAACCTGCCCAAAACTTCATGTACGATGAAAACTAAACCAATGCCCTGTCAAAGAAACTGAGTGGTTAAACATGATCCAACACGAACTCAAGATCTCCAATCAAAGTTCTATTCGAGAGGTAATCTAGATGGCCAAAGGGATTGAAATGAAAAATGTCAGAATCAAGAGAGCATACAAAAACAAGAATTGAAACAAATAAATAAGAACTGAACACAATTGCTATAGCAATCTCTTGAAAGAATAAGAATTTTTATTGATCTTCAATTTTCCTTGCTTACAATGCTGCGCCCAAGCATCTTTAAATAGAATTGAATACAAACAATAATTAAAAAAACAAATTCAAGACTAATTTTAGTCTTTCCATGCAAACTAACTCTCTAACAAATTCTCTAACAGTTTGTTAACTAACTGATTTCTCAACTGTCAGTTTACTAACTGATTGCTTAATTGCAGCTAACTACTTGCATGCATGAGGAGTGGAGAAATTAAACTCCAGTTCAACTTGACTTTCTAACACTCCCCCTTAATTTCTACCACTTACAATTTTAGCATTTAAAATGCCTAAATTTTGTCTCAAATAATCAAAGGGCTCTTTTGCTAATGCCTTTGTAAATATGTCTGCCAATTGATCTTCAGATCTGCAGAAGTCTAGATGGATTTCTCTATTGTTCACTAATTCTCTGATAAAGTGAAATCTTGTATCAATGTGCTTGCTCTTCTTGTGAAACACATGATTTTTTGATAATGCAATTGCTGATTTGTTATCACAGAAGATTGGTGTTGACTCTTTCTGTGCTTATAATAAATCTTTCAATATTCTTCTCATTTAAGTTGCTTGACATGTTGTTGATGTGGCTGCAACATACTCTGCTTCAGCTAATGAAAGTGTCACTATAGGCTGCTTTTTGGATGCCCATGTGACCACACCTATGCCTAAAAGAAAGACATATCCAAAAGTACTCTTCTTATCATCAACGCTACTTGCAATATCACTATCTGTAAAATCAATCAAACTAAAATCATTAGTTGTGGAATAAATAATTCCATATTCTGTAGTTCCTGTCACATATCTTAATATCCTTTTTCTAACTTGCCAATGTGGTTCTTTTAGTGACTCCATGAATCTTGAGATTAAACTAACCCCATAACTGATATCTAGTCTAGTAGCTATAAGATACATCAAACTGCCAACTAATCTTTTGAATATTGTAGAATCAACATTAGACACTTGGTCTTCTTTGCTAAGTTTAGCCCTGTAGCAACTGGTGTAGGTGCTGGTTTAAAATTCAGCATCTTAAATCTCCTTAACACATCCTTTGCATATTTAGTTTGACAGAGATTTTTTTTTTTTTATTGTACAACTTCTATTCCCAAAAAATACTTCATTAATCCCAAATCTATCATTTCAAATTCTTTCTTCATTGCTGATTTAAAAGTGTCTACACAAATTTCTAGTAAAAATCAAATCAACATATAAACACACAATCAAAATCTGACATTCTTTGTTGATTTTTGTGTACAAAGTATGCTCACTATCACTTCTGTTGAATGCATTGTTTATCATATAAGAATCAATCCTACTATACCATGTGTTTGGTGCTTGCTTGAGACCATAAGGAGCCTTCTTCAATCTGTAAACTTTTTCTTCATGTCTTTCAACTTCATAACCTGTGGGCTGTTTCACATATACTTCATCTAGAAAACCATTCAAGAAAGCTGATTTTACATCCATTTGATATACATACCAATTATTTTGAGCAGCTATGGATAATACCATTCTAACAATATCCAATCTAGCAACTGGTGCAAATGTTTCATTATAATCAACTCCATGTTCTTGTGCAAAACCTTTTGCTACTAACCTTGCCTTGTGCTTTTCTATATTTCCATCTGCATCAAATTTAGTCTTATAAATCCATTTGACTCCAATACAATGCTTACCTTCAGGTAGAGTAGTTACATCCCATGTCTGATTTCTTTCAATAGCATTCATCTCTTCATCCATTGCTTTTAGCCAATGTTCCTCATTAACTGCTTCTTCATAATACATAGGATCATGAGTGAAAAGAGCAAAATTTGAAACCAAATCTAATTTCTCTTCTTCTTGATTATAAATCTCATTCAAATTTCTCATTTTCTTACCTTTCAATCTTGATCTTAAAGTAGCAAGAGTTGGATCTGATTCATCACTTACTTGTAAATTTGGAGTAGGGTGACATGCATGACTAGATGATTCACTTTGTTCAAACCTCCTAGGTGTTCTTATTGGAGTGCTTGTTCTTGCTTGTGGAGAGGATTGTCCACCTTGCAAATTTTGTTCTTTAGAAACTTCTTCATCTTGTGGAATTGGTGCTCCAACTGTGATGATGCTACCATCCCATGCTTCTGCTTCCTTAAATTCAACATCTCTACTTATAATCACTTGCTTTGAAATTGGGTTATACAACTTATAAGCTTTTGATTCTTCAAAATAGCCAATAAAAATGCATTTCTCACCTCTATCATCAAGTTTGTTTCTCAATTTAGATGGTATAAGAGGATATGCAACACAACCAAAAATTCTGAAATGAAATACACTATATTTCTTACCACTCCACGCTTCTTGTGGAATTCGATCTCTGACAGTCTTTGTTGGGCTTCTGTTCAGAATATACACTGCACATGCTACTGCTTCTGCCCAATATTCATTTGAAAAGTGTTTGGCTTTCAACATGCTTCTTGCCATCTCCATGATTGTTCTATTCTTTCTTTCTGCTACACCATTCTGTTGTAGTGTGTACCTTGTAGTCAATTGCCTTTTGATGCCATGATACCTGCAAAAATCTTGAAATTGATTCGACATATATTCACCTCCTCTATCTAATCTTAGTACCTTGATATAGCGGCCACTCTGCTTTTCAACCATTGCCTTGAATTTTAAACTTTCCAAAGGCTTCAGATTTATTTTTGAGAAAGTATATCCAAGTCTTTCTGCTAAAGTCATCAATGAAAGTTAGAAAATAAGTACTACCTCCGAATGATGGAGTTTGCATTGGTCCACATAAATCACTATGGACTAGCTACAATAATACCTTAGCTCTATATGAGGCTCCTACTGGAAAGCTCTCTTTATGCTGTTTTGCCAGAATACAACTGTCACGTGAACTTTTTGGTTGTTCTATTGGAGGTAAACCCTTCACCATATTTTTCTTCTGTAACAAATTTAAACCTCCAAAATGTAAATGTCCATACCTTAAGTGCCATAGCCATGATTAGTCTAGCTATATGGTTTTGAAGTGGGCTTCCTCTTCTCCTTGGATGCACTGAATATGAAGAGGGAACATCCGATTCTTAGTCATCTCCACTTTACCTATCAACCTATCACTTGGACACTTGTCCAATATTGTCAAAACACTATCCATAAAGGATATAAGTTAACTTTTTTGTACTAACTGACCAACACTCAAAAGATTATGTTTTAGTCTAGGTACAAAATAAACATCAAGTATAAACCTTATTTCACCATTCTTGGCCAAAACATTTATGACCTTTACCCATGACATCTACTGTGATCTCATTTCCTAATTTTGAGTTTAATTTTCCACTCATGCATGCAAGCAGTTAAGCAATTAGTTAGTAAACTGACAGTTGAGCAATCAGTTAGTTAACAAACAGTTAATTAAACTGTTAGAGAATTTGTTAGAGAGTTAGTTTGCATGGAAAGACTAAAATTAGTCTTGAGTTTGTTTTTCTAATTATTGTTTGTATTCAATTCTATTTAAAGATGCTTGGGCCCAACATTGTAAGTAAAAAAAATTGAAGATCAATAAAAAAATTTATTCTTTCAAGAGATTGCTGTAGCAATTGTGTTTAGTTCTTATTTATTTATTTCAATTATTGTTTTTGTATGCTCTCTTGATTCTAACAAATTGGTATCAGGGAGCATAAAAAAATAAGAATTGAAACAAATAAATAAGAACTGAACACAATTGCTACAACAATCTCTTGAAAGAATAAGATTTTTTATTGATCTTCAATTTTTTTTGCTTACAATTCTGCGCCCAAGCGTCTTTAAATAGAATTAAATACAAATAATAATTAGAAAAATAAACTCAAAACTAATTTTAGTCTTTCCATGCAAACTAACTCTCTAACAAATTCTCTAACAGTTTGTTAACTAACTGATTGCTCAACTGTCAGTTTACTAACTGATTGCTTCACTGCAGCTAACTATTTGCGTGCATGAGGAGTGGAGAAATTAAACTCCAGTTCAACTTGACTTTCTAACACTCCCCCTTAATTTCTATCACTTACCATTTTAGCATTTACAATGCCTAAATTTTATCTCAAATAATCAAAGGTCTCTTTTGCTAATGCCTTTATAAATATGTCTGCCAATTGATCTTCAGATCTGCAGAAGTCTAGATGGATTTCTCTATTGTTCACTAATTCTCTAATAAAGTGAAATCTTGTATCAATGTGCTTGCTCTTCTTGTAAAACACATGATTTTTTGATAATGCAATTGTTGATTTGTTATCATAGAAGATTGGTGTTGACTCTTTCTGTGCTTGTAATAAATCTTTCAATATTCTTCTCATCCAAGTTGCTTGACATGCTGCTGATGTGGCTGCAACATACTTTGCTTTAGCTGATGAAAGTGTCACTATAGGCTTTTTTTTGGATGCCCATGTGACCACACCTGTGCCTAAAAAAAAGGCATATCCAGAAGTACTCTTCTTATCATCAACGCTACCTGCAAAATCACTATCTGTAAAACCAATCACACTAAAATCGTTAATTGTGGAATATACAATTCCATATTATGTAGTTCCTACCACATATCTTAATATCTTTTTTCCAACTTGCCAATGTGATTCTTTTAATGACTCCATGAATCTTGAGATTAAACTAACCCCATCACTGATATCTGGTCTAGTAGCTGTAAGATACATCAAATTGCCAACTAATTTTTTGAATATTGTAGAATCAACATTAGACACTTGGTCTTCTTTGCTAAGTTTAGCCCTGTAGCAACTGGTGTAGGTGTTGGTTTACAATTCATCATCTTAAATCTCCTTAACACATCTTTTGCATATTTAGTTTGACAGATAAAAATTCTTTTTTTTGATTGTACAACTTTTATTGCCAAAACATACTTCATTAATCTCAAATCTGTCATTTCAAATTCTTTCTTCATTGCTGATTTTAAAGTGTCTACACAAAAATTTCCAGTAAAAATCAAATCATCAACATATAAACACACAATCAAAATCTGACCTTCTTTGTTGATTTTTGTGTACAAAGTAGGCTCACTATCACTTCTGTTGAATGCATTGTTTATCATATAAGAATCAATCTTACTATACCATGCTCTTGGTGCTTGCTTGAGACCATAAAGATCCTTCTTCAATCTATAAACTTTTTCTTCATGTCCTTCAACTTCATAATCTGTGGGTTGTTTCACATATACTTCTTCATCTAAAAAACCATTTAAGAAAGTTGATTTTACATCCATTTGATATACATACCAATTATTTTGAGCAGTTACGGATAATACCATTCTAACAGTATCCAATTTAGTAATTGGTGCAAATATTTCATTATAATCAACTCCATGTTCTTGTGCAAAACCTTTTGCTACTAACCTTGCCTTGTGCTTTTCTACATTTCCATCTGCATCAAATTTATTCTTATAAACCCATTTGACTTCAATACAATCCTTACCTTTAGGTAGAGTAGTTACATTCCATGTCTGATTTCTTTCAATAGCATTCAGCTCTTCATCCATTGCTTTTAGCCAATATTACTCATTAGCTACTTCTTCATAATACTTAAGATCATGAGTGAAAAGAGCAAAATTTGAAACCAAATCTAATTTCTCTTCTTCTTGATTATAAATCTCATTCAAATTTCTCATTTTCTTACCTTTCAATCTTGATCTTAAAGTAGCAAGAGTTGGATCTGATTCATCACTTGTGAATTTAGAGTAGGGTGACATGCATGACTAGATGATTCACCTTGTTCAAACCTCCTAGGTGTTCTTATTGGAGTGCTTGTTCTTGCTTGTGGAGAGGATTGTCCACCTTGTAAATTTTGTTCTTCAAAAACTTGTTCATCTTGTGGAATTGGTGCTCCAACTGTGATGATGCTACCATCCCATGCTTCTGCTTCCTTAAATTCAACATCTCTACTTATAATCACTTGCTTTGAAATTGGGTTATACAACTTATAAGCTTTTGATTCTTCAAAATATCCAATAAAAATGCATTTCTCACCTCTATCATCAAGTTTGTTTCTCAATTTAGATGGTATAAGAGGATATGCAACACAACCAAAAATTCTGAAATGAAGTACACTATATTTCTTACCACTCCACGCTTCTTGTGGAATTCGATCTTTGACACTCTTTGTTGGGCTTCTGTTCAGAATATACACTGCACATGATACTGCTTCTGTCCAATATTCATTTAAAAAGTGTTTGGCTTTCAACATGCTTCTTGCCATCTCCATGATTGTTCTATTCTTTCTTTCTGCTACACCATTCTGCTGTGGTGTGTACCTTGTAGTCAATTTCCTTTTGATGCCATGATACCTACAAAAATCTTGAAATTGATTAGACATATATTCACCTCCTTTATCTGATCTTAGTATCTTGATATAATGGCCACTCTGCTTTTCAACCATTGCCTTGAATTCTTTAAACTTTCCAAAGGCTTCAGATTTATTTTTGAGAAAGTATATCCAAGTCTTTCTACTAAAGTCATCAATGAAGGTTAGAAAATAAGTACTACCTCCAAATGATGGAGTTTGCATTGGTACACATAAATCACTATGAACTAGCTCCAATATTACCTTAGCTCTATATGAGGCTCCTACTGGAAAGCTCTCTCTCTGTTGTTTTGCCATAATACAACTGTCACATGAACTTTTTGGCTATTCTATTGGTGGTAAACCCTTCACCATATTTTTTTTCTGTAACAAATTTAAACCTCCAAAATGTAAATGTCCATACCTTAAGTGCCATAGCCATGATTGGTGTAGCTGCATGGTTTTGAAGTGGGCTTTCTCTTCTCCTTGGATGCACTGAATATGAAGAGGGAACATCCGATTCTTGGTCATCTCCACTTTACTTATCAACCTATCACTTGGACACTTGTCCAATATTGTGCAAACATTATCCATAAAGGATATTCGTTAACGTTTTTGTACTAACTGACCAACACTCAAAAGATTATGTTTTAGTCTAGGTACAAAATAAACATCAGGTATAAACCTTCTTTCACCATTCTTGGCCAAAAAATTTATGACACCTTTACCCATGACATCTACTGTGATATTATTTCCTAATTTCAAGTTTAATTTCTCCACTCCTCATGCATGCAAGCAGTTAGTTGCAGTTAAGCAATCAGTTAGTACACTAACAATTGAGCAATTAGTTAGTTAACAAACAGTTAATTAAACTATTAGAGAATTTGTTAGAGAGTTAATTTGCATGGAAAGACTAAAATTAGTCTTGAGTTTGTTTTTCTAATTATTTTTTGCATTAAATTCTATTTAAAGATGCTTGGGCGTAGCATTGTAAGCAAGAAAAATTGAAGATCAATAAAAATGCTTATTCTTTCAAGAGATTGCTGTAGCAATTGTGTTCAGTTCTTATTTATTTATTTCAATTCTTTTTTTTGTATGCTCTCTTGATTCTAAAAAATTGGTATCAGAGAGCATACAAAAACAATAATTGAAACAAATAAATAAGAACTGAACACAATTGCTACAACAATCTCTTGAAAGAATAAGAATTTTTATTGATCTTCAATTTTCCTTGCTTACAATGCTGCACCCAAGCGTCTTTAAATAGAATTGAATACAAACAATAATTAGAAAAACAAACTCAAGACTAATTTTAGTCTTTCCATGCAAACTAACTCTCTAACAAATTCTCTAACAGTTTAATTAACTGTTTGTTAACTAACTGATTGCTCAACTGTCAGTTTACTAACTGATTGCTTAACTGCAGCTAACTTCTTGCATGGATGAGGAGTGGAGAAATTAAACTTCAGTTCAACTTGACTTTCTAATAAAAAGTTTGTCTAGTTGTTGATTTGCCATGGACCCTCCTCTGGTTGACAAGATAGAGGTACTGACGGTTCTACTACAACATAGGTCGAGGCAACAAGCTGAGAATTTATGCTACCATTGCGATAACAAATGTTCCAAATGCCACCAATCTACAAAAAAATGTCTCATGGTCATACAAGAATGTGAGGAGCCAAAAAATCAAGAGGATCCAATAGATGACCAAGACTAATCATAAGAAGAGGATATTGCCTGTCTTTGTAAATGCATTGTCGAGCATCCACATATCCCAAACTCTCAAGCTTGAAAGTTACGTTGAGAATAAAATGGTTGTTGTGTTGGTAGATTCAAAAACTGCATATAACTGCAATGATAAGAAGTTGGCAGCATAGCTAAATTGTCTTTTGTATCCATCATCCAACTTCCATGTCATTATCGCCAACAAAAATTCTTTGATTCTCCTATGTATTTTTTTCCTTTAGGAGGTAGAGATGTTTTGAGAGAGAAACCATTCAAACAGTTGGGCACCTTCTTTGTGAACTTTGTAAGATGTTACTTAGCTTCACTAAGAAAAGGAAGACTTCTCAAATCAAGGTACTGGAGAGCTCTCCAAAAGGTGATTAGCTCCCATTGTATGGAAAAGATTCTTAAAAAGGAGTCTAGTAAGATAGTGGAACAATTCTCTTTCAAATTTAAGGAGTCCTAACATACTCCATGGAAGCTACAAGATGAACTTCGACAGCATGACCTGGTGTTCCAAGATGTTACTCATAGTTTTCCCCCAATCAACCTCCCAAAACGTAACCTTAACCATACCCATATGATCAAAAAAGTGAGCTGAAGAAAATAGTGCAAGATATTTTGGATGTTGGAATCGTCCATCCCACCAAGAGTGCCCTTTAGGCACCAATTATCATTTTTAGAAAAGGGGATGAAGCTTGGAGATTTTGCATGGTCTAAAAAGAGCTCAACGAAATCAAAAAGATAAGTTTCAAAATCCTATCATTGTCGATTTGATGGGCAATTAGATGAGCTTCATGGTGTTTCTTTTTTTAACAAAACTAGATCTTCTCTTGAGATTCCATAAGATATTTATAAAAGAATATGAAGGCCGCTAGAAGTTTTGGTGATACCATTCGAACACACGAATGCTCCTACATTCTAATGTCAAAAAAATCTATTTTCAAGAAATTTCTCAATAAAACTGTATTAGCATTTTTTTATGGGAAGAACATCTTCAGTAAGTGAATCTGGTATTACATATAATCGAAGACAACCAATTCTATGTCGAGAGATCCAGTGCACCTTTGGAATACCAAAAGTAATGTATCTGAGTTATGTAGTATACTAGAAATGTTTCAAGGTGGATACATAGAAGATAAAGGCAGTAATGGAGTGGCCCATGTTAAAGGACCTCAAAATACTCATGGCTTAACAAATAGCTACCATTGTGCCATATTTGAAAATCTACCAACAATAACAAAGATACAGTTTGTGTTCTAGACAGCCCAAAAATGAAATCCATACATATGTCCTCCCATGGCTTCTTCGGTACTAGTAAAAGCTGATACAAACCTGCATTTACTTTTTCCTTTTGCATATTGGCAAACTCTACGCCATTGTACAAACTTCTTCGCATCCACACTCATCCTAGGTGAATAGTAACTCATATATTTGCACCAATGTTTTATCCATGCTGAAATGACCAGCTAGTCCTCCACTATGCTTCTCTCTTATCAAGTTCTTCCTCATTGATCCTTGACATATATACAATTGTTGTCTTTTGAAAAACAAACCAACTTGCAAAAATTATTCTAGCCATGAATTTCTATCAATGCTAGTTGGATTCTTGCATGTTGTTCATGCATGTCGTAAATCCGAATCATCTTCATACAAATACTTCATTGAATCAAATCCAACAACTTCCAATCTTATCACAATCAACACAAGACACCTTCTAATCAATGCGTATGCAACTCTATTTGATCTTCATACAAATACTTCATTGAATCAAATCCAACAACTTCCAATCTCATCACAATCAACACAAGACACCTTCTAATAAATGCGTATGCAACTCTATTTGACATACCACTTCTATGCTTCAAAACAAATCAATATCCTTGGAGGATTTCAACTTATTTCATATACTTTTGATTCAACTTTGGTTGTTTATGAATTGCAGTGCTTGATGATCCATGTACAAAACAAACCCTTTGGGAAACAAATAATGCCTCCAATCCTTCATGGCTTGTACCATAGCCTATAATTCTCGATCATTAATGGAATACTTCTACTTTACTTCATTCAACTTCTCACTAAAGTAAGCAATGGACTTACCTTTTTAACGCAAAACTGCACCTACCACTATCCCACTAGCATCGCAATCAACTTGGAATACCTTGTTAAAAGTTGACAACACTAACAACAATTGTTTCATCACCTTTTTCTTCAAAATATAATAGCAATTCTCTATTCCAAACTGTCCATTTGAATTCTTTCTAATTAACTTTCATTGTTTCCATAATGGTTGTCAATATTCCCCTAAAATTCCTAATGAACTTACGATAGAAACTAGCTAGCCCATTAAAAATTCTTGCTTCAAACATACTTCTTGACAATGCCCATTCAACAATAGCATTTCCCTTTTCAAGATCCATTCTAAACCCATCATGTGAGATTGTAAATCCTAAGTAGACCAGATCTTCCTTCATAAAACCATATTTCTTTAAGTTGACATTACACCAAATATCCCATATAGTTGAGATATTACCCAACAATGGATGGGAACACATAATATCATGTAGACCTTAAGGGATTGGGCAGAGGACTCTGATCACTAGGTTAATCATGAGAACATTGATTCCTACACCATCAAAACTTTAAGGAAGGTATCAGGGTTGGGATGATTTACTAGATAGATCGTATGGGGATAGTGATATAGTATATGTCAACAAATTTTGGGTGGCCCTATTGAGTTTAATTATTGATGTGAAATAAATTGTTACATTACGTGGCATCATCACTTAAAATTTGGCACAATAGGTCCTAAGTGTAATGGATGGGGAAAACTTCTATCATGATGTTTTATCTAGTGGATTGTTATTGTGCCACTGTGTCCTTCCAATATCCTTAATTTACACAATGGACACCATTTGATGCTCCTATTCACATTGTTTACTCTGAATTGTATGCTCATCATTTTCAAGCACATATCAAGGATATTTGCATGTACTTATGCCCACCCTTGTATATATAAATCAATGACAAAAGGATGTCCGTACTGTTTAGGGAGATGAGGGTGTCGGTATTGGCCATTGTAGCCTTTATCTACAATATTTTACTATGATAAAAATTAAATGGGTTCACAAAGATCCCCTCAAGTTTCCATATTATTTGATAGACAGGCTGCATAACATGAAATTATATATCAGTATGTTTAGGATGTTGCAAGCTATTGCAAACATAGGAAGCATAAACCTTATCCTCATTTGCCCCTCAAAATTTGTCATAATGAATACAAGATATTCTCTACTACACAATCCATGTTATTTCATAAGCTATATTTTAATTCCTTGCAATTCCATGAGAACAGGAAGTGGGATCCTCAGTGAAGAGTTCAGATGCATGTATACGAACTGAGGACAAGGCTCAACATTATATATAACCATGAATCCCATGACAATGAAAAATTATATTTGAACTATGTATACAACAATGAGGTAATTGCCAAATTGAAGGATGCAAAGTAGTGCAAGCTTTGGCGACAAGAAGAACAAGTATTAGAGGAGAGGCCTAAATAGCACTTGCCTTTTAGATGAGACATTGAGGAGTGATCAGAGGATTAAGAATAACATTATACAAGGTCTACCTCCATCTCCTCAGTATTCATCATTAGGATTTAAATCCACTTCACTCATAGAACTACTTAGGTAAGGGGATCAATATCCATATCCGTTGTTTCCATTGATAGTGATATTGAGACCCCACATAGTTCACTTTCAAAAAAACCCTCCATAGTAACTAATCCACAATCTCCCACTTCTATTGCACCCACATCAGATATATTTTCTACTCCTATCATGGCTATGCCAAGTTTAACTACATTTGACACCCCTGAATATACTTGTCATTTGTATTCCTACACCAGTCTTTGTTGCCACTCCTCGTAACCATCTATGAATGTCTAGGTTTACACAAATTTAAGAAGGCATGGCATAGTGACACTTGCCACTCAAATAATTTATTTAAATTATAACTACCACCACCCAAGATGGTACCTAGATGCCTAGTCCCATTCCATTTATTCAAGCTACTGATCCAATATTTTCACCACCTAGTAGCTTTGTATCAAGATTCTATGCATCTACCATTACAACTCAGAGTCTGTGAATTGTGGATCCAACCCCTTAGCAATTCAACCAATTACCAGGTATGGCTATTCCAGTGGATCAAGCTTCAAGTGTTTTAGGTCCCATCAAGTTTAATTTTAGTAGGCACATTTACTCGTTCAAGGTGATGATTGGTCTTCCAAACATTATTGGATACTTTGTCTATATGACACAAAACCAATTTCACATCTACATGACCCCTTTCATGCCTTCCCCAAAAATTCATAGCACCATAACCTCTAGTTACTCCATCTCTTTTCTTTCATCTTTCAAATACACTCCAAATCATCCCACACCCATTGCCACTTAATCCACCTCATAGGGTCTATCCTCCACTTATGTTGCTTTAGCAACACAGGGGTCAACCCAACAAGGAGATTGGATAAATTCTCTCCAAATGGATAAAATGTAGAGAACTGAAAGGGTCTACCTTTGTGATCATGACATATAACTAAAATTTTAGAAGAGGAATAGGAAGTTAAAGTGGGTTATTACTTACTGATTTAGACAGTATGTCAACCCTATACTATGGATAACAAAAGAGAAATTGTTCTCATTGACTAGGAAGAGAAGAAAGAATAGAGGGGAGAAAATTGTTGAGGACCCTATTTTTGTAGTGAGAGCCACCAATGATTGATTTGATAGAAAAATTGGTGGAATAAATGCAGAGACAAGTCGAGACACTTGAGTCACATGTGAAGACCATTTTTCCTATAGACTTGATTGGTAAAGTTGAAGGTTCCTTGCCTAAATTATTTTTCACATTGATGGAGTTCATTGAAGCTTTGTCTAAAGGTGGGGTACTATACAAAAATACATATATACCTAAAAAAAATTATAAAAATGGAAAACAAATTCAAAAACATGGTTTTGGTTATCAATAAGGGGATGTTCCCACAATTGAAGGTAATGCCATTATTTAACCTCAATTTATACTCCAACGTTTCTTGTCATACCAATACTTCCTTGGAAGAGTGGTTAAAAGATATGAAGGCAAGGACATCTTTTTTGAATAATTCGGGGTGCACCTAAACATTTTCAAGACAAATTTTGAAATAAGTGTGACCAAGGCCAATAGGGAGGGAACTGAATCAATTGTTCATCTAGGTACCTAGGCTACCAAGAGCATCAACGAAGTTAGTACTATTAAGGGCACCCTGAATACCCCATTTTAGAACCACGATGAGCTTGTGACATGTGGGAAAATGTTATTCTTTATCCCACCATCAATGTCTCTAAATTGGAACATGTTTCATATTTAATTTCCAAAGCCTTGGAAGCCTTGAAGATTACTTCAATTTATTGCTTCAACTTTTATCCACTCTAGTGATATCGATTTTCAAAGGTGATGTTGCCTCATTTAATATCAAGTTTTACTCTATTTTAAATTAATAATTAATATCATATGATGAGTTTGGGAAGTTAAAAACATGAACAATTTTTTTTAATAGTTCATAATATATTAATATTTAAATAAATTTTTACAAAGTAATGTTTTGCCAATCCGGCTAACCAGATTTAATGCAACACTATGTCAGAACAGATGGAAACTTAAACATACCATTGGAGTTGGTTATTTTACTAGTTATAAGAGTGTCAGACTGGAACACAAGTGTCTTAAACAATAGACTTTCTACATCTATGATATACAATGTATTTACTGTTCATATTTTTAAGTGTAGGACAACATATGATTATATGATGATTCTTCTATCTTAAATTGTTTGTTTAAGTATGTTAGTCATTAAAATTATATATAATTTTTTTTTAATATATATAATTTTTTTAATGCCAATGTTACCCAGAAGTTTTATAAAATTTACTAAAACTTTTGTGGACATGTTTATTCTTCCCATGTTTCCATGAAGTTAATGTAACATTGGTTTTCAAGTCAAAATTTAAATTTATCAAACCTGCCATATACATATTCTATCAAGATAGAACAATGTTCTATGTAGATAAGGAACTAGTTTCTAGTCATATAGGGAACTATTTTTGGCCTAGTTGTGTAAGTTTCAATATTTGGGTTATCTTGTTTCATGTATCACCAAATCTTACTAATTGAAAATGAGAAATAAAACACAATGAGACATATTAAAATAAATCTATGGACAAAATTATGTATTTAAATATTATAAATCTTATGCCAAAAAAATACTATGTTAAAACTTTGTCCTCATTTTCCCATTAAAATTGGTCACAATAAATACAAGAGCTTCTCCACTACACAAGCCATATTTTAGTGTCTTGTAGTTTCATGAGAACAAGAAGTGGGATCTTTAGGGAAGAGTTCAGATGCATGTATATACATTAAGGACAAGGCCCAATATTACTTACAACCATGAAGCTCATGATGATTTACTTGAAACCTATGGACAACAATGAGGTAATTTCCAAATTGAAGCATGCAAAGCAATGCGAGCTTCACGAAAAAGAAAAAAAATTATTTGAGGAGAGGCTTAAAGAACACCTACCCTTGGAAGATATGTCACGAACTGGTCATAGGTTGATAAATATCATTCTACAAGGTATGCCTCCATCTCTTTCATCTTCATCATCAAGACTCATAACCACTTCACACATGGAGACTACTCAAGTAAGGGCATCAATGCCCATATCCCCTATTTCCATTGAGAGTGATACTGAGATCCCACATAGTTAACTTTCAAAACAACCCTCCATATAAAATAATTTAATAATCCATAAACTCATTTTTTTTCACTCACATCATATGTATTTGCTATTCCTATTAGGGCTATGCCCAGTTTAGCTAGATTGGACATGCTTGCTTCTACTAGCTTGCATGTTTATGTTCCTCCATTAATCTATATTTGCACTCCTAACCATCTAAGATTTTATGGTTTTGTACAAGTTTACATAAGGCATAACATAGTGGCACTTGCCACTCAAAGCATTCAAATTACAAGTTCCACCACCCAAACTAGTAGCCAGGTGCCTAGTCCCATTCCAATTATTTAAGCTATTGATCAAACATTTGAAACACCTAGTAGATTTGTATCAGGATTCCCTGCATCTACCATTGCAACACAAATTAATCCAACCATCATTCCAATACCTTAATAATTCATCCAAGTACCAAGTATGGATAGTCAAGTCCCCCAAGTTTCAAGTCTTTTAGGCCCCCTAAGCTTTAATATTAACATGCACATTTCTTCATTCCATGTGATGATTGGTCTTCCAAACCTTATTGGATTGACACAAGACCATGTTCATGCTTATATGACCCATTTCACACCTACCCTAACAATTTGTTGGGTGAATATTTTTTCAATCAACGTACTGATCAACAAAATAGGTCTGATCAACCACAGCAAGACGATTAGTCGGCTAGGTGTGCAACTTTACTACATCAACCAGAGACATCTTTCCTCTCATCAAGGGGAGGTTCCCTATAGATACGTAAGAGCTATATACAAAATAAATAAGCAGAAAATAACACATGGGGGTAAAATAAACCATCCATCTCTTTTCTTTCAGAGATGATGTTCATAGACAAAGGAGAAAAGCTTGGTGAAAACACTAAAGGCACGTCTCTTCTTTCAGAAGTGTTCTTGCAGGAAACAATAGGAGTTTCTTTCAGATAGTAAAGTAACTAGTAACCAAAGGGCGTAGTAACAACAGGATGGAACAGAACGCAAAGTTTCCACCTCAACTACCCAAAGAGTATATCACAAAGGATAATGGGGGCACAAAGTCATCCTAAAATCCTCAACACAAAATGAAAAGAAAAACATAGATTGAAAACAATTGTGAAAGTGTAAAGTCTTCCCATAGTTGGTTTCAGGACACTTCCCTATTACGTTCACTAATTCTACTTACCAAATTAAATGAATAAGAACACCTTTAGAAGACAGACGTAAGAATGATCTTCTAAAATGATACAAGCCAAAACAACACAAAGTCTGTAAACAACCTGCTTTCTCATTCAGATAAAAATGAAATGAAAATACAATATGAGCTCAAAGTCTCAATCTTCTTCTTTTAAAATGGGCAGAGTTTTGCTCTTGTAAAAATGAAAAGTCTCCTTTACAAATGAGAGATATTACAATCTTATAGCAACTACGCAAGGATTGGCACTTTTTTTCATGGGACGACCCATGCTACAGTCAATGTCTTCAATGCATCTTCAGTCCTATCTGGAGAGACTATACTGAGAACAGTACACTGCCATAACTATGGCATGTCCCTTCATCTAATATGTTTCTTCTTTGGTATGGACGGTATAGTCCTTTTCTTGATATCTGTGTAGCTGTTCAATTTTTCCATCACTTTATGGAAGAAAAATAGGCTTGTGTCCTTGATTTGATGTGCCCAGAAGTCTAAGTCTACTCGATCCACTGTTTCATCTATTGGAAATAATTATTTTGAAAATATTTCTAGTCATTTGCGTTGATCTTCTCTTCCCTGTAGCAATTTAAATCTTTGGGCTCTCTTTTCATTTAATCGCTTGGTTCTTCTTTTAAGTTCCATGCTCTATTTGAATTTCCACAGACTTTTCCTCACTTTAAATTTGATGTCTGAGGGGCCGTCAATGGTCGCCAGCTGCTTGAACCATGTTGAACCTTGAACCTGTGAACCTATGAAAATTCATTGGTTCATTGGTTCATTCTGTCTCTTTTGTTCCATCGCTCCCTAGTTCAAGTGCTTTCCCACTCTTTGTTTGAACCATCCATTGAACCACTTGTTTGCTGCTTCTCTCTTGACTGAGGCCACCATTGAACTTTTGAACCTATGAACCATTGAACTTTGAACTCTTTTGGTTCAAAGTTCAATCGGTTCATTGGTTCATTCTGTGTCTTTCTCAATCATTACTTCCTTTATCTTTTAAAACTTTGGTTGAACCTTTGAACCTTGAACCAGTTGAACCATTTGGTTCAATGGTTCAATAGTTCAATCGGTTCATTCAGTTCATCATTTGAAGCCCTTTTTGTCCAAGTCTTTGAAGATTATTTTCTACGTCTTTGTTCAGCCTTTGGAATGTTCTGAAGGCAAGGTGTCCCTTCAGGTCCTTGAAAAAGGTCTTTTTTTTGACGTCAAGTGTCCCCCTCAAGAATATCTACCCTTCGCGATTTTTTGGGCAGACTTTAGGCTTCAACTTTCCCGACGGGTTCTTGCTTCTTCGACAGGATTTTGGCTCTCGAGTTTTTTCCATCGGGATTTTACTTCGGACAAAAAGTTTGAAGGAATTCCTTCAAACAAAAAGTCGGAAAGAAAGCTTCTTTTCCTTAGCCGTTTGTTCCTTTCAATTTTTTCGGGCTTTCTTCCCAAGTCAATTCCTTTAGCTTTCTTCACTTAATCATTTCCATCAGAAAAAAAGTCTGAAAGAATTGTTCCTTTTGGGCCTTTGAACAAATTCTAAGGAATTCTATCTTTTCTTTGACCTTCTAACCAATGTTGCCTGCCCTCCACAAGGGCACTTGCCTTTTTCACTTTGGGGCAGCCCCTTGAACTTGCCGATTGAGCCAACTTTGGTTCAACGGTTCAATGGTTCAATCGACTCATTATTCATTATTTGGCTAAGTCTTTTTGATCTTTTGCACCAAGCACATTGAACCAACTTGCCTTTGTTCTTTATCATTTGCCGATTGAACTCTTTTGATTGAACCAAGGCATCGAACCAATCTTGGAAATGACTAAGTGTTAGAAACTTGTTCTTTTGACTAAACTCGCCTGTAGAAGCTTTTTAACCTGTTGAACCTATGAATCCCTTTATATAAAAAACTTAAAAATGAGGAATTTGAAAGCTCAAAATAAATTTGGAGAAGGGAAGAGAGAAATTTTGGTCTGTGTAAGGCCAAAATAGTCTATAGGTTGTCCCAAAAATGAGTGACATTTTTCAAGGACAACAACTGGCTGCAATTGGGGAACTTCCTTCAGTTGAAAACTTGAAACACAGCTAAGGGGAGTAGAAACTAGAATCTCTAGTGCCTTGAAGTGTGCCATTGGGCTATGGAGTCGTGCTACCCAAAAAGAAAGGGGCCAAAAATGAAAATGAAAAGCACAAAATAGAACTAAAGACTATACAGATATACATATGTATAGGTGAACTTATCTGATACTTCAAGAATTGAAGTACCTCAGATGTTGCTCTTTATGAGGCAAAGAAAAGGGCATGCCACCCTGATAAACCAGCAAGAAACCATTCTATCCTTAGAAATGGTGACGGGCGAATGGAGCTCTCCACCAGGAAACCAATTTTATGCATCTTCCTATTTGGTTTTTCTTCTTCTTGCCCCATGGCAAGATGTGGTCTTCAAACTGAAAACCATAACTCTTTGCTCTCTTGGCAAAGGGCTCCTTTTGCTAATTTTGGAGTATAGCAGTATGGTCCACCACCATAGCTTGTTGTTCTGTTGGTTCAGTCCAACGCATATTTTGATTGTCAGCGTTAGACCCCTAACAAACCATTAGCTTAGCATCCCCTTTGGTGTGAAAGAGTTCAATCTCTTCATCCTGAGCAGTCTTCAATCTGAGCAACAGAGATTTGCATCCAGCATGAGTGGAAGAATTTCTGCCATCAGATTCCAAGATCCAAACATCATCAAAAGTTAATCTTTTATTAGATTTCTCTTCATCAGAGATGGAAGATCCTTCTTGATTTGTACAGTGCCCTACCAATTCTTTTGATGCCTGATTTAGATCAAATCGTGGATTGCCAGTCATGGGACTTTGATCAGTTTAGACATGAGCATCCTCTATGGTCAAGGAGTAATTACCCCTGCCTGAAGGCTCAAACAAAATTTGAGCAGCAGGGGCTGACATTTGGGTGACCACAATCTTTGCCTTAGACAAGTCCACACCTAGCTCTTCAGCAATGTTTAACTGCTCAAAATTGGCTTCCAGGGATTCAAACTCAGTCATTTGAATTTTAGATTTCTTGACATGATCAATCATTTCAAATGAATGAGATGGACTTGGAAGAGAAGATGGGAGTTCATCCTTTTGGTTTTTGGGAGGGGGAGGACTGATCTACGAAGTTGAAGTAGAATATGAAGAGATGTTCGATGTACTTCTTTGAAAATCACCAGGGCCTGGACTGGAAAGGAAGAGGGGTTCTCTGCTCAAAAATTGAAATTTCTAGTTGGGGTCACTCCTGTCTTCTTTTTGTCAGCCTGTTGGGCCGACTGATTCTCAGACTGAGTGAATACTGTGTATGATTCTTCGGCTGCTTCACCTTCACTTCTGGGTTCATCCTAGTAATTTAGGAAACCAATTTGGGAGTCATCAGCTAATTCTTCTTGATCCTCCATGAAGAGACCAGCATCATTTTCTTGCTCGAACTCAGGTTGGAAATAAGAAACATGTTCTATTTCCAGATATCCCACTATTGAGTTTGTTGGAGGTGCTTTAAGGGCAAGGTTCCTCTATGGGGGAGGAAGATGATTTGGTTGCCCTTGAATTGTGGTAGCGTTTCTTTGATATGGCTGATTAGGGAATGTCCTTAGTACATCTCTGTATGAAGGAGCAAAAGACATACCTTGTGCCACTTGTCTTTTCAAAGCTAGCAGTTCATTTCCCAGCTTTTGTACCATTGGGTTAATGGTGGCTGTGGGTGAGTATTCAGAAGATGAAGAGGGTTTACCTCTATTTGGGTCTCTCCTTATCTTTCCTATCAAGATAAGGTCATATTATAACTCAGTGGCCAAGTCTTGAGCAGCCTCAAGGTCTATGTGTCTAGCCCGTTTCATTAGAAAACTCACTTCAGGTAGATGTTAGTTGATGAAAAAACACATGAGATTCTAAGGTGTCAGCTGGGTGATCATGTGAATCCTGTGCCTCAGCTTGTTAAACCTGGTAATAAAATCCCTCATAGGCTCATGAGGTTCCTTGTTCATCTGAGTGAGCTAGGCCAGCAAAGCATACGCATCCTCTGTAGGCTTGAACCTGGCTTCAAATTTGGCTTTGAGTGTATCCCAATCAATCACTGATCCAGCTTGCAGATGATAGAACCAATCTACAGTAGCACCTAGTAGGGTCTCCATAAAAAGATTGATTGCCACGTCTTTGAATTCCACCCTTATCACACCGCAGGCTATGTTGAAAGCTACAATGTGTTCATTAGGATGAATGTTCCCATCACCAAAGAATTTGGGGAAATTCTTTCTTGAACTGCATGGAAGTTCATGCAAAGGTGGAATCAAGTAGAGTGGGCCAAAAGAGTTACCCCAAGGGCCTCGAACTACCATGATTTAATTATGACAAATAGGGATAACAAATCTGGGTGGAGTGGCCAGATTGTAGAACAAAAAATGGAAAAGAATTGGCCCTGCTTCAGCTTGAGGCCTGAGGCTTCAAATTGTGCACTCTTTTTCAGCAGCTCTGGTTTCACAGACCAGATAAAATAATAGAGGTGGAGGAAAATGGTAAGGCTGTAAATGGATAATGGGTAAGACACGAAATAGATTCTCTAGAGTCTGTATAATGGATAAGGGAAGGAACTGCTTCAATCTAAAACTTGAGGCTTCAGACTGCATGTTCATCCCTAGTAGAGTCGCCAAAAACTGTTGCGTGAATATTTTGTCAATCAGCATACTGATCAACAAAATATGTCTGATCAACCACAACACGAAGATTGGTCAGCTAAGTGTGCAGCTTTACTACATCAACCAGAGACAAATCTCTCCTCTCATCAAGGGGAGGTTCCCTATAGATACGTAAGAGCTATATACAAAATAAATAAGTAGAAAATTGCATATGGGGGCAGAATAAACCATCCATTTCTCTTCTTTCAGAGATGATGCTCATAGACAAAGGAGAAAACCCTAGTGAAAACATTGAAGGCACTTCTCTTCTTACAAAAGTGTTCTTGTAGGAAACAATAGGAGCTCCTTTCAGATAGTAAAGTAACCAGTAATCAAAGGGCATAGTAACAACAAGATGAAACAAAATGCAAAGTTTCCACCTTAACTACACAAAGAGTATATCACAAAGGATAAGGGGGGCACAAAGTCATCCCAGAATCCTCAACACAAAAAGAAAAGAAAAACACAGACTGAAAACAATTATGAAAGCGTAAAGTCTTTCCATAGTTGGTTTCAGGACACTTCCCTATTACTTTCACTAATTTTGCTTACCAAATTAAATGAATAAAAACACCTTCAGAAGACAGACATAAGAATGATCTTCTAAAATGATACAAGCTAAAACAGCACAAAGTCTATAAACAACCTGCTTTCTCATTCAGATAAAAATCAAATGAAATTACAATCTGAGCTCAAAGACTCAGTCTTCTTCTTTAAAAATGGGTAGAGTTTCGCTCTTGTAAAAATGAAAAGTCTCCTTTGCAAATGAGAGATATTACAATCTTATAGCAACTATGCAAGGATTGGCACTTTTTTTCATGGGACGGACCATGCTGTAGTCAAGATCTTCAATGCGCCTTCAGTCCTATCTAGAGAGACCATGCTGAGAACAGTGCGTTGCCATAACTATGGCATGTCCCTTCATCTAATATGTTTCTTCTTTGGTACGGACTATCTGGTCATTTTCTTGATATTTTCATAGCTGTCCAATTTTACCATTACTTTATGGAAGAAAAATAGGCTTGTGTCTTTGATTTGGTGTGCCCAGAAGTCTTAAGTCTTCTTGATCCACTATTTCACCTACTGGGAATAATTCTTTTGAAAATATTTCTAGTCCTTTGCGTTGATCTTCTCTTCTCTGTAGCAATTTAAATCTTCAGGCTCTCTTTTCATTTAATCGCTTGGTTCTTCCTTTAAGTTCCACGCTCTATTTGAATTTCCATAGATTTTTCCTCACTTTAAATTTGACGTTTGAGGGGCCGTCAATGGTCGCCAGCTGCTTGAACCATGTTGAACCTTGAACCTGTGAACCTATAAAAGTTCATTGGTTCATTCTATCTCGTTTGTTCCATCGCTTCCTAGTTCATTCACTTTTCTGCGCTTTAGTTGAACCATCCGTTGAACCATTTGTTTGCTGCTTCTCTCTTGACTGAGGCCACCTTTGAACTTTTGAACCTATGAACCATTAAACTTTGAACTCTTTCGGTTCAAAGTTCAATCAGTTCATTGGTTCATTCTTTGTCTTGCTCAATCATTACTTCCTTTATCTTTCTAAGCTTTGGTTGAACTTTTGAACCTTCAACCAGTTGAACCATTCAGTTTAATGGTTCATTGGTTCAATCGGTTCATTCAGTTCATCATTTGAAGCCCTTTTTGTCCAAGTCTTTGAAGATTCCTTTTTGCATCTTTGTTTAGCCTTTGGAATGTCCCGAAGGGAAGGTGTCCCTTCAGGTCCTTGGAAAAGGTCCTTTTTCTGATGTCAAGTGTCCCCCACAAGGGTATCTACCCTTCGAGATTTTTTGGGTGGACTTTAGGCTTTAACTTTCCCAGTGGGTTCTTGCTTCTTCGGTTGGCTTTTGGCTCTCGGGCTTTTTCTGTCGGGCTTTTCCTTCAGACAAAAAGTCCAAAAGAAAGCTTCTTTTCCTTAGCCGTTTGTTCCTTTCAATTTCTTCGGGCTTTCTTCCCAAGTCAATTTCTTCGGCTTTCTTCACTTAATCATTCCCATCAGATAAAAAGTTTGAAAGAATTGTTCCTTTTGGGCCTTTGAATAAATTCGAAGGAATTTTGTCTTTACTTTGACCTTCGAACCAATGTTGCCTGCCCTCTGCAAGGGAACTTGCCTTTTTCACTTTGGCGTAGCCCTTTAAACCTGTCAATTGAACCAACTGATTGAACCAACTTTGTTTCAATGGTTCAATCGGTGCATTCTTAATTATTTGGCTATGTCTTTTTGATATTTTGCACCAAGCATGTTGAACCAACTTGCCTTTGTTCTTTATCATTTGCCAATTGAACTCTTTTGATTGAACCGAGGCGCCGAATCAATCTTGGAAACGACTAAGTGTTAGAAACTTGTTCTTTTCACTGAACTCGCATGTAGAAGCTTTTTAACCTATTGAACCTATGAATACCTTTATGGAAAAAGCTTAAAAATGAGGAATTTGAAAGCTCAGAACAAATTTTGAGAAGGGAAGAGAGAAATTTTGGTCTGTGCAAGGCCAAAATAGTCCGTAGGTTGTCCCAAAAATGAGTGACATTTTTTGAGGACAACACAGTTCATATCACCATAACCTCTGTCATTTCCTTCCCTTCATTTACTGCATCCACTCCACCTCATCCCACACGAATTGCCACTTCATCCACCTCATAGGCTTTGGCTTCCACTTCTATTGCTTTAAGAACACAATGACCAACCCAATAAGGATATTGGATAGATGCTCTCCAAATAGATAAAACGTAGATACCTAAAATTGTCTACCTTGGTGACCCTGACATACAATTAAAATTTGAGAAGAGCATTGTGAATCTAAAGAAGGTCATGACTTCCTGATTCAAACAATATGGCAATCTTGTTTTATGTCAAAAATAAGAGGAATTGTTCTCTTTGACTAGGTAGAGATGAAAGACTAGAGTAAAGAAAATTGTTGAGGACCATGTTTTTGTAGTGAGGGTCACCAATGAATTGACAAAAACATTGGTGAAAGAAATAAGGTGGCAAGTTAAGACACTTAAGTCAAAGGTGAAGACCATTTTTCCTATAGACTTGATTGGTAAATTTGAAGGTTCCATGTTTGAATTATTTTGTACATTGATGGAGGTCACAAAGCTTTGTTTAAAGATGGGTGTTATGTCAAAAGGCACATACATACTTGGATGAAATTATAAAAATGGAAAAAATATTAAGAAACATGGATGTAGTCATCAAGAAGGGGATGTTCCCACAATTAAAGGTAACAATATTATTTGAACTTAGTTTATACTCAACATTTGTTGTACATAAAAGGACTTCTTTTGAAGAGTTGTTAAAAGATATGAAGGCCACTATAACACTCCTAGAAAAGAACAAAGGAAATACTCTAGCATATTTTAGGGAGTTCAACATAATTATATTGTTAACACAAGAAAGAAAGGTCATAGCTATTGAAGAATCTAGGGTGCATCAAAATAGATTCAAGACCACTTTTAGAATAAAGGTGACCAAGGCCAATAGCGAGGGAGCTCAATCAATGGTTATTTAAGCACACATGGCTAGTCATCATGGTTTAATAATTGGTATTAGAGTGGTTCCTTTAGATTCAGTCTAACCACCGGAAGGTCAATCTTCAAAGCACACATGGCTAGTAATAATGTACATGAAGGTTTCTCCATAAATAAGGCTCCATTGTTCAACATAACAAACTATGCATTTTGGAGTATAAATATGCATACTTATTTAATGGCCCTTGGTTTTGATATGTGATAAACAATATTGAATGGATGTGTTATGCCAACAACTCCACCAATGGATCCATTCAGAAACAAGGCTAGTGAGAATAATGCTAAAGCCCAGAATGCTATTTTGTGTGGCTTATAAAAATCAGAGTTTGTCAAGATTATGCAATGCGATTCAACAAAGGAAATGTGGGACAAAATTTATAACATCTATGAGGGTGATAAAAAAGTGAAGAAGGTAAAACTCCAAACTCATAGGAGACAATTCAAGATCGTGACAATGAAAGTTGAAAATGTTGTGGCATATCTTTTTGGTGTGGATGAGATTATTAACACCACTAGAGGACTCAACACAAAGGTTGAAGAATACATGATTGTTCTAAAAGTGCTAAGGTCACTTCCCTTGATATTTGATGCAAAAGTTTTGGATATTGAATAAATAAATGACTTAGAATCATTAATAATGGATGAGTTGGATGGGAATCTCATGGTGTATTAAATGAGAACTGAAAAGGAAAAGCCACCTAAGAAAGAAGCAACTTGTAAAGATTCAAAAAAAGTGAATAATAAAGAACCTGAATCAAGCGATGTCACTAGTGATGAACAAGATGAAAAGGAGGAACCTTTTTTATGAAATATTAAGAAAGGATCAAGCAAATACAAAATTAAGCTACCTTTTATATGTTTTAATTATGGTAAAATAAGACATTTTGCTACTAAGTGTCCACATAAAGATGATAGTGATGATGAGGAAAATCATAATGAGGAAAGGAATAAGAAGGAAAACAGACCTAAATACAAGAAAAGATTCAAACAAAATGAATATAAGAAATTTTTTTGGTAAGCACAAGAAAATCCTATATTCCATAAAGGATAGTAGCTCACCGGAGGAGAGCGATGAGAACATATCAAACAATGATATAGAACAAACTCTATTCATGGCTATAGAAATAAAAAATGATGCCTCAATAAGTGAAGACACCTTGGAAGAGGAAGAAGATGTCAAAGATAAAGGAGAGGTAGATCCTGAAGAACTTATATGAGCCTTAAGTGAAATCAAGCAACTTAAGAAAATAAATTTGAAGCAAAAATTACAACTATAGAAATATTACAAAGAGGAGTATGATTCAAGAGCAAAAATGTCACAAGACCTTGAGGAACCAAAAATAATTGTTGGGGAATCCAGAACAACACACCTGTTCTGATCCCACTTGTTAGGATCTTGCTCCTCAGAAAGAGCACAATATGATTACCAAATACAAGCAATTAAACATGCGGAATTAACAAGAAGTACAAGTAACTAGAATTCACAAATAACACAGAATATGAGAGACAATACACAATCTTGTATTAATACTCATCCAGAAAGAAAATACAATAAAGAAGATGCCACTTCTTCTCCACACCTCTCAGAAGCTTCCCACACCTCAAGTGTTTAGTAATTTCTTCAAGAGTTCACTCTCCTACCAAAAATGGTCCCAACACAACTCACACACAGAATTGGTGTTCACCTCCAACTAGTCAGTAATAACCCTGCCAGTACACAAGTACTCAAAGTACTTCAAGTAGATCTCCCATAAGCTTGCAACAACCTGCAACTCAAATGATCATACTTACACATGTAGATCTTAACTATGATCTTGCAACACCATGCAGACCAAACCTGATCTTACATACATGAAGAATCCTACTTGATTCTATCATGGGAAGAACTCTCCTAGTTCTACACTTTACAATACAACCCCATGGGTCTATTATATAGATCCCATGCATACACTAATGTAGACAAGCAGCTCAAAAATCAAAGTAGCCTTTACATGCAAACACTCAGTTCAACGAACTAACTGTCTATGCAATGAGTAGTTCTGGAACCGCCACAGGCGACCGATGTCGGTCCCTATCTGGCTGGTGCTGATCGACGTCGGTTGACTCCCTGCCAATGCTGGTTGCCTTCTGCATTCATCATGACCAACGTCGGTTATACTGCCGACGTCGGTGTCTCTGGAACTTTAGCAACCTCCTTTATGTCTGCAATAGTTGAAGCTTTTAGCTCCACAACCTAACAATCTACCACTTGGAGATAAATAGCTGCAACTGTACTTGTACCTGTACATCATCTAGTTTATTCCCTTGGCTTTGTATCTCTCTTCAAGATCACTCTTGAAGACCAACCACCACAAATCCTGTGGTGCACCTCTTGTCATCCAAATCACCTGCCACATCCGCATCTACAAACCATGTAGAAAAGAAATTGACCTTGCATACCATGTCAACCTACTGCTGGTCCCTCTAAGAATCCACTAAACTGCCCTCCAGTGCTTCTTTCCTGGATTGGCTCCAAACTTGTGACAACTCCCACTGCTTCGAAAAACTCAGGTCTAGTACATACCATGTATTTAACCTCATTATGTGAATCAAGACACTGTTCTGTGAACTGTCCAACCATCGGCGTGCTAACCAGTCTCACACAATCATCCTAAAACCAAAGTCAACTTGTGACCTTTCATGTCCCTAGAACACACTCATGCCAAAGAATCTTGCTGCTCCCAAATTCCTCATGACACACCTCTGAACTAGCTTTACCTTTAGTTCAGCAACTCCCTGTATATGTAGCCCTGCAACAAGCACATCATATAGTAACAAGATAATGTAGCTAATATTATCCAACCTGGTAAAGAGAAACACAATGATCAAACCTCCATTGTCCTGCAGCTTACTCAAGACCATATACCCTGGCCTTCTGTCTCACATATCCATTTTCGCTCTTCTTTATCCTGAGCATCCATTCGTCTCTCAATGCTTTTTTGCAGCTAGCAACTCCACCCCAAACTCCCGTTTGGTTCTTCTCCAAGGAATCACATCCTTCATCCATGCCAAGCTCCCACTGTTTCTTGGATCTACCTGCTCTGCTTCTTTAACAAATTCTTGGTCCTTTACCATCAGTGCGCAACAAGTAGTGTAAAGAAGGGAAATGATGAATTTGAGGCTTACCCTTTAAGTCCTCCTTATAGGCACTTGAGACTCCTTGACAGCTCGTTGTCCACCCAAAATCTATCTCAGTGACTGATGCCAGTCACATCTCAGTCTACACCCGACTAACGTCGGTTCTATGTGACTACCTCATCGCCGACATCGGTTCCCCCTGACCGACGCTAGTGTTTATCTATCCCTGAGTCACTGACATCAGGCTGCACATAGCTGACATCGGTCTTTGTCTAGACGTCAACGTCAGTTTTCTAACCAATGTCGGTCTCTATGTTTTTCTTGTGAGAAATGACTTCTATGCGTGAGCTCCTTTTGGATCAAACCCTTGTCCAAATCACCCTTGCTCTACTAAAAATTCTTCAGCCCCTTTTGCTAATCTCTGTCCGTCACCTTCTCTTTGAAAACCAAGGCTTTCCTGCTCTTGTCACGAACATCAAATTCTGCAAGAAACGTTACCTTCTTCTGCATACAGAAATCTCGATTCATGCTTTTCAAATCCGAAAGCATAACCTTTGACTCAAGAACATGCATCTTCTTTTTATTCATGTGACCAAGTCTATTAAACCACATCTTCGAATCTACAGCTGAAGTAGATAGATAAAGCGTACCTACTTTCTTACCTCTTGCTACAACAAGTGCACCATTGGTAACCTTTCAAGAGTCTGCTGTGAGAGTTACTGTGCAACCCTCATCACCCAAACTTCTTACAAAAATCAAATTCCGCTCTGAAACTGGGACATGCATGACCTCCTTCAACACCCATGTGTTACCTGTCTGCAATTGCAGCTTCACTTTCTCTTTGCCAACCATCTGACAAGGCTTACCATCCCCTAAACAAATTTCTCCAAAGTCTCCCTGGACATACTCATGAAAAAATTCCCTATTTGGGGATGCATGAAAAGAGGCACCAGAATCTAAAACCCAAGATTCTACTTTATCCAAAGAACATACCAGAGCATCCTGTGCAACATAATCTACAACTTTTGCTTCTTCTTCATGTCCTTCATGTTGATCTTCACGCGACCTGCAATCTCTTTTTAAGTGCCCTTTCTTTCCACATTTCCAACAGGTTATTCTGCGATAGCTGGACTTGGATCTCCTGCCTATCTTTGACCTTGATCTCCTTGGCTCGATCTTCTCTCTTTACCTTCCCCTGCTTTCCACACTCAAAGCATTCCCTAATGATTCACCTGTGCTTTTCCTGCTAATCTCTTCATTCAAGATTACACTCACAACATCATCCACTTTTAAGATTTTTGAAGCAGACGCAGTATTGCTAACTGCCATTACCAAACTCTCCCAACTTTTAGGTAATGAGCATAAGATTAAGAGAGCCTTAATTTCATCTTCAAAAATAATATTGACTGATATTAATTGGTTTACCAAACCATGGAAATCACTAAGATGACTATGAACAGATGCACCTTCCAACATTTGCATATGAAATAATTGCTTCATATAAAAATACTTTATTCGAAGCTGAGGGTTTTTCATATAAATTTGCCAAAGATTCCATCAACTCTACCATTGTCTTAGCGTGTGATAAGTTGTAAATCACAGACGATGCAAGACTCAACCTTATAGATCCCAGAGCTTTCCGATCAAGAACCTCCCATTCTTCATCCTTCATATCCCGAAGCTTGCAATCAACCCCACTCAATGGTAAGTACAAATCTTTTTGATACAGATAATCTTCAATCTGCATCCTCCATAATTGATATTTCTTGCCATTAAACTTCTCCATTCGTAGCTTACTTTCTTTTGCCATTGCTCTACTCACACTCAAACAGAAACCCCTGTGAGTAACCTGTAATCAACACACACTAACCAGATCCGATACAACCTGTTAGTATCCCAACTAAAAGCTCTGATACCAGTTGTTGGGGAATCTAGAACAACACACCTGTTCTGATCCCACTTGTTAGGATCTTGCTCCTCAGAAAGAGCACAATATGATTACCAAATACAAGCAATTAAACATGTAGAATTAACCAAAAGTATAAGTAACTAGAATTCACAAATAACACATAATATGAGAGACAATACACAATCTTGTATTAATACTCATCCAGAAGGAAAATACAATAAAGAAGATGCCACTTCTTCTCCACACCTCTCAAAAGCTTCCCACACCTCAAGTGTTCAGTAATTTTCTTCAAGAGTTCACTCTCCTACCAAAAATGGTCCCAACACACAACTCACACACAGAATTGGTGGTCACCTCCAACTAGTCAATAATAACCCTGCTAGTACACAAGTACTCAAATTACTTCAAGTAGATCTCCCATAAGCTTGCAACAACCTGCAACTCAAATGATCATACTTACACATGTAGATCTTCACCATGATCTTGTAACACCCTGCAGACCAAACCTGATCTTACATACATGAAGAATCCTACTTGATTCTATCATGGGATGAACTTTCCTAGTTCTACACTTTACAATACAGCCCCATGGGTCTATTATATAGATCCCATGCATACACTAATTTAGACAAGTGGCTCAAGACTCGAAGTAGTCTTTACATGCAAACACTCGGTTCAACAAACTAACTATTTATGCAACGAACAGTTCTAGAACCACCACAGGCAACTGACATTGGTCCCTGTCTGAATGGTGCTGACCGATGTCAGCCAACTCCCTGTCGATGCTAGTTGCCTTCTGCATTCATCATGACTGATGTCAGTTATACTGCCGATGCCAGTGTCTCTGAAACTTCAGCAACCTCCTCCATGTCTGCAACAGTTGAAGCTTTTAGCTCCACAACCTAACAATAATTATCATCACCCACAAGATTCAACTTGAATAAGCAAAAAGGATTGAAGAGGAGGTGTGAATAGAATTAAGAAAGAAAGAATAAAATTATGAGAGGTTAGAATTTGATATTTTCTCCTTGAGGAAGAAACTAGAGAAAACAACCTCCTAGTTGAACAAAAGCCTCAAATTTGAAAAGAGTATTGAGATCTTAGATGGTATCATAAATGGGTAGATATCACCATTTGTAAAGACTGGTCTTGGATATGAATAAAATCAGATGGCCAACAAATAAGATCGTAAAAATCCACTAAATAAGGTAAATGAGGAAAATACAAAAGGCTATTCAAATATTCTCAACAATCCTATCAGCAAGAAGAAAGAGAATCAAGTCCTATAGAAAATAAGCACTCCTACAAAAGATAATAAGGATAAATTTGGAATGTTCTTTCCTCCAAGGAAGGCACACATGACCAAGTTCTAACATTATTTCTTTGGTTATTGATTTTTATGTAATCATTTTGGGCATAGAGTAATGGAGTGTAAGACACATGCAAGAAACAGGTATGCATAGGACAATGGTAGAAGTACTTATGGATTTTCAAGAAGAAACTATAACTCATTTGCCCCATTATTGATTTACGAAGAGAATAACATTATATGTTATAATTGGAATAACTATGGACATATAACATAGTTCTATAGAAGTGTTGTATAACCCCATAGACATAACAAGAAAGTGAATGCTCTTGTGGTAAAGAAAAAAGAGCATACAAATTTTTAAATAAAATCAAGAGGAAGTTAATCAAGACAAGGAGAAATCTATGATTGTGTAAACAAAATTTCATGCACAAAATAAAGGGTAGCAATGGCATATTGATAGTGGATGTTTAAGTGACATGACTAGGGATAAGAGCAATTTTTTCTGCTTAAAGGAAATGAGTGAAGGTAGGGTATAATTTGGAGATACTGCCATGGTGAGAACAACTAGAAAAGGTACCCTTAGCCTCGATAATGGAAAAATTAAAAATTAAAATGTATTGTATGTTGAATTATTGAAACATAACCTTCTAAGTGTTAGTCAAATGTGTGATCAAGGACACACTCACAATTTATGCTCAAGGTTTTGAGATCAAGAAAATAGACATAGGAAAATTAGTTGCAAATGCAAACAGAACAACAAACAATTTGTACATAGTGAAGTTAAGGGAGATAAATGCTACATGAAACAAATTGATGGAATCTAGATATGGCCTAGAAAGATAGGCCATATGAACCTCGATAATCTAGTGAAAATCAGCACTAGGCATGTCATAAAAGATATGCTAAAGATTACAAAACCATCCAACACTATTTGCAAGCATTTTTAGCATGGAAAATAGAAAAGAGTTAGTTTCAAGTCAAATGATTAATCAAGCACTAAGCCATAGGAACTGATTCATATAGACCTCTATGGACCTACAATAATACAAAGCATATAAGGTGAGAGCTACTTTATGTTGCTCATTGATGATTTTTCTAGAATGACATGAATTGCCTTTCTAAAATTAAAATCTGAGGCATTCGAGAAGTTTAAATCTTTTAAATCTATAGTTGAAAATAAAATGAATTTAAATATCAAGTGCTTAATATAAAATCAAGGAGGTGAATTCATCTCAAATGAATTCAATGATTTTTGTGACCAACATGGAATAACAAGCCATTTCTTAGTTGTAAGGGCTCCACAACCAAATGGAATTATAGAAATACACAATAAAATTGTTCAAGAAATAGCTATAATGATGTAAAATGAATCTAAGCTATTAGAAAGGTTTTGGAGAGAAGTAGTTAACACCATAATCTACATTTTGAATAGAGGACAAATCAGACTAAATAATAACAAAACTCCTTATGAGTTATGGAAAGGTAGAATAACATTAGTCATTTTTTCAAAGTGTTTAGGAGCAAATGCTTCATTAAGAGAGATGAAGAAGACTTGATAAAGTTTTACTCAAGATCTGATGAAGTTTTTTTTCTTGGATATCTCTCAAAAAATAAAGATTATAAACGTTATAATAAAAGGTTGTAAACAATCGTAGAAAGTGCTAATGTAAAGATGGATGAAATAAGGCCTTAGAAGGTAAGTACACAAATAAATGATCATTGAGAGGAACAAGAATTCAAATAAGAAGAGGAATAAGAAGTATAAGAATAAGAGGAAATGGAGCGGGAAGATACAAAGGAACCATATCAATTCATTCAAAAGCATCATTTCAAAAGTCAAATTATTCATGATATTGATGCTTGAGTATAGACTAGAAGAAGATTTTTTAGTACACTTGAGCAACTAAACTTTTCTTTGGTATCCAAAGTAGAGCCCAATTTTCTTATAGAAGCTAGAAATGACAAGCATTGGATTGATGCTATGGAAGAAGAATAAAATCAAATTTAAATGAATGAGACATGGGAACTTATTCCTAGACGAAAAGACAACAATGTAGTTGGTACCAAGTGGATGTTCAGGAATAAGCTGAATTAAGATGACCAAGTAACAAGAAATAAAGCAAGATTGGTTTGCAAGGGGTATGTTCAAGTGGAAGGTATTGATTTTGAAGAAACCTTTACCCTTGTTGCGAGATTGAAAGCCATTAGAATGTTTTTGGCATATGATGGTTTTAAGAACTTCAAATTTTATCAAATAGATGTGAAATCTATTTTCCTAAATGGCAAGTTAGAGGAAAAAGTATATATTGAACAGTTAGAAGGTTTCCTTCTATCAAAAAATAAGGATTATGTGTGTAGATTAAAGAAGGCATTATATGGGCTAAATCAAGCCCCTAGAGCATGGTATTCAAGGATTGATAAATATCTATAAAAATGAGGTTTTAGAAGGGGATTTGTTGATAGTAATCTCTATATCAAGATTGAAGGTGAGAATCAGTTGATTGTTGTGGTTCAAGAACCCCTCCCAATAGAAACTTTTGAGTTTCTAATATATAAATTGGGAGGGATCCATTATTCATCTAGTCATTAAATCTATCAAGAGAAGCATGGACTAAAGGGGAGCTAATCATTTCATTATTTAGCTCCATGGATATTTTAGTGATATACATTGTGATTGTGTTGTATGTCTCTTTGCCATTGATATCAAAGGGGGAGAATTAAAGAAAGGGGGAGTAAAAGAGGAGAACTATAGCAAGGGAGAGTTCATGTACTATTTTTATACAATATTGCCATCAATGACAAAGGGGGAGATTGTTAGAATATTGTCACTGATGTCAAATGCATTATAATTAATATAACAAAAGTTAAAGTAATTTCCAACATAAGTATTATTGAACAAATAGAATTATATTTAATTTGCGTCAGTGCTTCATTATGAAGGGACCAACATTAATTTTTTTTAAATACACACTCAAAGAATATTGTTTAAGGCTAAAATCATCCCTCTTAAGACATGTATTAAATCCTATCATTTTGGGCTAACCCACTTGACATATGGTTGCCTTGGGGAAATCACCCCACTTAGTGAATTAATTAAAATTTAATTAAATGCACACCTTTTGATGAAAGGGCGCCTCTTTGATGGGACACCTCCTTTGTGAAGAGCCTTTGGAGGTTATATAAAGTGGATAGAAGATTGCAAAATATATGATAAATAATTCCTTCCATAATTCAAGCATAAGCAAATTGTTGTGGAGAAGAAGAAGAGGAGATTGAATTTGCCATCATTCGTTGATGAAACAACAATAGTAAGGTGGAAGATTGTTGCAGTGAAGGTCAGTGTCTCAAACCAAAGAGATTGACGTCTCTTGCTAATTTAGTGCTTGGCAGTGGGGATTGGTGTCTCCAAGTAGGTTGGTGGCTATGAAATTTTGTAAAAAGATTATTATTTTATGACTAGATTTGAAGGATATATCCAAGCAACTCTTCTTAGTGATTTTTCTTGATAGAGGGTTTTCTACATAAATCTTATGCTGGTTAATTATTATATCATGTAAATGCTTTCTTTGTGAACATTAATTTCTAAAATTTAAAGTTTTATTATACATTGATTCACTCCTCTTCCCCTCCTAAACCCCACCCCCCTCAATGCATCATGTACTTAACATATCTATCACAATCCCCTTCCTTAGACTCTCTTTCATATATATTTTTATTTGATCATAGGTTGAGGTAAGCAAATAGAGGTAAATGGCAGTGTTTTTAAGAAAATAATTCATGCAATCAATAGTATTTCAATAATATCTAGAAGCCTTCTTTTTTTTCCCTACCTTCCTCCCCATTTATGTTTAGTACATCTGACCTACACTTATTACTGAAGAACCACTTTGAATATCAAATTTGCATTATATTAGCAACGTATTGAGGTGAAGTGGAGTGAAAACACATAGGTGATCTCTCCATCTGTGGTATCACATGCATTGTTCAACAAACTATTCCAAGCAAACTATGTAGGAGAGTCTAATACTATAACTTGTGCCCTGGATTATTTTTTATAATCCTAAAACTAGAGGGATTTGTCTAACCACCTTCTTGAGTGTATTTAAAACACACATCGTCATATCTATAAATGAAATTAAAATTATTTTTATGCTTAGGATTTTAATATTTTTATGTTTGGGATTTTAATTGTCCTTTATATTTTGACATAAATAATATATGATATTAATCTTGTCACTTCAATTTATTGCTTGGACTTTTAATATCCGATTCCATGATATCAATTTACAAAGATGATGTGATGACTCATTTTTTATAAAAAATTATTCCATTTTGAATTATCAATTAAAGGACCTACCGTATACACATTCCATCAGGATACAAGAGTCATATGTAGATAAGGCACTAATTTGTAGTCATATAGGGAATGATTTGTGGCCTTTTTAGACATCTTGAACATGTGACGAGAAATCATTAGTAAGTAATTGGCAATGTTTTTGTCAACAATGCCCCTAGTTCTTATCATCAAAAATATCTTGTCGAGAGTTACATCTGTAGGATTCTTCTTGGTATTTGATACAATTCCTCAAAGTTTTCTATACTGCAAAATTATAGATATCTTATTTTTCCAACTTTTATAACTTTTCCCACTTAATTATGAGCTACAGATAATTAAACATTTTGAAAACAAGTAATTCTTAATTTCTTATAAAAAAATTGATTAAAATCAACCCTATTCCACTTACTTAGGAAGATCGTAAGTTTTACAAAATAGGAAATGATATGGCACTAATTTCTAGTCATGTAAGGAATGATTTGTGGCCTATTTGTCTTGGTTTCAATATTTAGGTTATCTTGTTTCATGTAATGCCAAACATTCCATAATTTTTAGACATCTTGAAAATGCATCAAGAAATCATCAATAAGTAACTGGAAATGTTTTTTCATCAATGCTCCCAGTTCTTATCATCAAAAAGATCTTATCAAGAGTTACATCTGTAGGATTCTACTCGGTATTTGATACAATTCCCCAAAGTTTTCTATACTACAAAATTATAGATGTCTTATTTTCCAACTTTTATAACTTTTCCCACTCAATTTATGAGCAATAGAAAATTAAACATTTTTCAAACTAGTTTATATGTTACAATTCTATGTTGTGTTCTCTTTTAGTTTTGATTGCATAATATAATAGTTTTAACCAATATATTTTAATTTATGGAAAATTTTGACATCGTATAATGTTTTAAACTATTTTTGATTAAGTTTTTTAATTTTTAAATCTCATGTGAAATAGTTTCACTAAGAAAGGTCTTGATATGTTATTATGTGTTAAATTATTTTCGATATGTTATCATGTGTTAGTTTATCTAATCTAGTTTTACTATACTTTTTAATATTTGGACTTTTAAAAAAATAATAACTGATAAACTTGAGTTTTTATAAATCTTTCCTATTTAATTAGATCTAAATATTGTAAAACACATTTGTGGTGGAAAAAATTAAATAGTAATGTGTGAGTGATATTCTTTAAGATTGACTATTTTTACTAGGAAATTATGCAAATCAGTTGAAATCCTTTGTTTATGAAGGCAACTAGAAGATAATCATGTAAATGTGTATGAAGAGATGCGTATCTAGAACCATGGCATGTGGAACTACATCAAGTCAGAACTATTACAGGAGTGTTTTGTTGTTAATGTTAGAGAGTTTTCATAGGTTAGAATGTATGTTGGAGTTAGATTACTCTTGCATAGTTGTGTGTTAACATTGCTTTATGGTAAGACTTTGAATGTGAAAATTTTATTTTGAATGTTGAGTATTATGATTAATTAACGTTAACACTTTTAACAGTGACAACACCCAATTTATAGAATGGTATTTCTTTGTACATTTATAATTTTATAGATTTGTTGATATATTATAATCAATGTAGGGTAGGGGTTTCAAATTATACCGTGGATTGTGTTTTTATATTTCTTATTGTTATTATATATTTGTCTAAAAGGAATTTGAAAATATAATAACAGGGCGATAATGTAGTGTACAAGACTATGATAATGAGATAATGTGATGGGTAAAATGATGTTAGCTTTAGAGCACAATTATCACAGAGCATGAATGATAATGTGATAATGTGATGGGTAAAATGATGTTAGCTTTAGATCGCAATTATCATAGAGCAAGACTTATACCTAAAGAAAGAGGTGTAACATGGTAGAATTATGTCATGGTGACCATTCAACAATGTATTGTGTCTCGGATCCTTTAAAATACACACCTTCCATCTAAGAGACATTCCATGCATCTAGTGCACACAACCCTATGGTGAAAATGATGAGGAAAGAGACCTGATAGTTCAGCATGGGTAAATAAGTGTGATAGGAAAAGATCATAAAAGTATCAAATTTAGAATAAAGTGGGATTAAAAGTCATATAAGTCTTACATTATAGTATAATTTGTATTCAATAATAGTGTGTAAAATTCAATCATAAGTGTTGACCCTATAGTTGTACTTAAGGTAGTTTACTCAATGTTTGGTAAGTTAGTGAGATGCATTAAATTTTTTTGTAGTATTGCATGGGGAAAATATTTATATGATCATTCGTGCATGAAGGAAGATCTGGCATATGATCCATGATGTGCAATGTATGAGGTTACATAAAGAACACATCAAATGAAAGTAGTACACTTGAACAAAGAGACACAAGGAAGGAGATGTTGAGAAGTTGCACACATCTAGATATGGAGGATTCTAATAGCATGGGATCTATCCAGATTAGATAAGCATATTCCATGAGGGAAAAGGAATATGCCACTATGTGGATAGGGGAAAGTGATCCAAAAGAGAATATTCCCAGAATGTGCATATAGTTGGCATGACAACTAGATAAATATGACAATTTGTAAGGATCCAAGGGGTCTAAGAAAATTATAAGTTGGGACCTTGGACTTCCATTTGAGACATCATATTGACATGTAGAGAATTTAGACATTTTTCATGTGAATAAGCATTGGGTTAGGGTTTTCTTGTACAACTCTGAGGTTTAAATTTAAATATTTCAATTAGAGGGCGATTATATGATTTGTAACTGATGTATATTGTATAATAATTGTATGAAAACATGAATATATAGATGATATCTTCTAAATGTTGTTTTAATATTTGTGTATATGAATGCAGTGTTTTACCTTTGATTTATAGCGTGTGTATCTTCATGCTTGATTCCCATAATGGGGGTCCTGGTGTTTCTTGTTGCACCTTGGGTGAGTGATTTAAGTCTATGTAATGGGCCGGTATAGTAAAGTGTTGAGTGTACATCTACTTATTATGCTTACTACATCTTGCACAAGGCTTTATTAGATAATAAAATAAACAAAACAATAACATGCATATGATTTATAACAATTATATATGGTATTAATATGTCTATGACCAACTTATACTTTAATGAATTTATAATATGCTAAAGTAAACCAATTCAAAATTTATTCTTACCTATAATTAAATACATGATATGAAAATGGTAATTTATTAATATAATAATCTTATTGGTTAACCTTTTCCATACAAAATTTAAAGATAATATAATACACATAGTAACCCCTAAACACAAGTAGTCAAATCTTGGTTATGTTCCCCTAGTTTGTGCAAATATAGTTGAAAATATAATTTATATTTAGATATATGGATGAGAGGGAACCAAAAACGGACATTTATTTCTACTATATTTCATGTAAAGTTCCACATCTTTCCTTATGTATTGATATATAAACATTTGATATTCAACTATGAATATATATTTGTAGGTTTTGGATTCTAGATATGAAACCAAATAATTTATAGAGAAATAATTTTGCATATCCCTAAAAACATAGAAAATGAAATTATGCAGCTCTTGCTTTTAATTTAGTATAGTGGGTATATTTTATGTTTAATACATACAAGTCATCTATTTATTTAGATATATAAATATAATTTTTTATTCATTAGTTTATAACACAACACTGTTTGCAACATACTAGTGGTAGTTATTGATTTTCACATTTAGAATAGATATCCATGTATAACATTGATGTCTTCTATTGATATTCACAATTGCTAGTTGTTGAGAGGTGTTCATTATATTTTGTTGTTGCTAATTATTTTTCCTTTTCATTTTTATCCATTTTTATCTTAATTAAATTTGTTGTCTTCTCCTTAATTAACTAATAAAAAATTATATATATATATTATAAATACATAAAAAGATCACACATTTTTTTACCATTTATATGAAAACTTTGATGATTCAAATTTGCACAACTCCTCTTCATGTGATCATCACTGTGACACATGTATGCATATAATTATATATTTAGTATATATAGAGTATTCTATTGGGTCATCCAAAAAAAATTCTAACATTGCAATTTTCAACAGTGTTAATAGACACACAATATTTGTGATGAGAACTACTTTTTAAATAAAAAATAACATAAAACTGATGACAAACTTTAACTACAAAGAATGGATGGCATTGGTTAAGCTGAAAGTGAAAAATTAATATATCTATTGAGAATTCAAAGAATTTAAAAAGTTATAATCGATACAAGATTATATTAGATGTCACTAGATATGTCAGTCTTGGAAAAATCCAACCCACCATTATCTGCAATATTATGTGTGTATTTTTTTTTAAGTGATGGCATTGACTATGTACACAATAAAGATCTTTTTGTGTATATCAAGACATTGAATAAGAAATATGCTGGGAATCAAATGTACGATTTATGTACTCATCGTTTATGCATACTCATCATTTAAGAGGTACCCCTATATTTCCATCCTGTACCCAAATTTGTTTAATCAAATTTGCATAGTTTTCCTTTTTTTTAAAAGTTTAATGCAGTGGAATAAATAGTCACAAGAACGATGTCCACATGCTTATACCGTAAAATGACACTTGTTATCTAAGAAATATATATAAATTTAATATGATAAAAGTTTAAAATATAATAGTTGAAGTAGAGGATAAATATTATTGGATGGAAAATAGTAGATTAAGCTTGGATTATAATTGTTTTATTGACATATGATTGGGACATAGTAAAAAAAGAAATTTGAAATTTACTTTAGAATGATAAAAGGTTAAAATATGGTAGTTGATAGTTGAGGTAGATGAGAAATATCATTGAAGGGAAATAGTAAATCAAATTGATATTATAATAAAATTAATTTTATTTTTTATAAATAATGGTATAATTTTATCGATATACAATTAAAATATAATATAAAGAGAAATTTATATATAAAATAAAAAGGGAAATTTTGATTATATATTTTCTCAAGATTAAATAATTAAATTGTAAGAGTAATATGTTTGTTAAAAGAAGGACGTACTCTTGAAGTTTTGTATAGGAATTATTTAAATTGTTAAATGTATGTGTCATAATTGTAATATTAATAGTACTTTTTAAAAGAAAATTTTAGTTCATTATTTTAATTAGCAGAAGGAATTATATTTTAAATCATTAAGATGAGGAGTTGTTACATTGACACTGGGCATTTTGTTTTTACCTATTGATTTGGGAGAAATGTTTTGCTATGCATATGAAGTGTCCAATTATATACATAACAAATGCCATCAACTCAAAAATAGTAATCTTGCAAATGAAGGTGGAGTTGCCTTTTCCTATGATTGGGAAATCTAGAAGAATCTAATTTAATCTAGTAACTGACCATACTCTTTGATTTATCAAACGATAAATTGATTTGTAACTTTATCTTTAATTGATGTCCTGCATTCATTTTAAATAAAATTCACAGCAAATTTCATATGGTATTTTTTTATACAAATGATTTTTAAATTTATTTAGATTGTTAATTTTTATTGGATGGCTCTAACAAAGTAGAATACTTAATAAAAATTAAAATATACAATTAAATATATACATGTGAAGATGCTGATTAGGTGAATAGTTGCAATGTAAGTTTGGATCATAGAAGTTGCAATACAAGCATACAAGATATATATGTAGGCTCTTATATATATTCAATTTTGTTAGTTAATTTAAAAGTACACAATAATTTTATTTAAGGATAAAAATAGATGGTTTAAATTGAAATGAGAAAAATAATTAGTATTGGTAAAATATATTGAACAACTCTCAACAATTAGCAATTGTGAATTAACAAGCTCATGACAATATAAGATATATTAGTAGTGCACATCGCTGTCCTTTACATGCGTGGGGATCAACAACTGCTACTAGTATGTTGTAGTGATTTAATATGTACAACTTGAAATCTACAAATGTTATATGAGATTGTGTTATAATGTAGTATGATAAGGTGGTTTTACATCAACAATTCACTACATTAAATTATAAACAATGTGTAATTCATATCAGAGTATTTTACCCAAATAAAAAGTAAAACTAGACCTAATTACAATAAAAAAAAGATTCTAGAATTATTGAAATTGAAAAAGATTGGATTTTAAGAAAAAATCATAGATGATATATAACTGTTTGAGGTTAAAATCAGGTGAAAATAGGTCTAAGAATTAGGGTGAAAAAAAAACCATAAAATTGATGACATTTATTTTGTATTCTTTAACTTCAAAAACTTTGCTTAATTTTTTATAATTTGTTACATATTATTAAGAAATTCTTCTTCTTCCATAAAATTCTAATCAACTCATAAAATTAATTACCTTGAATAAAAATAAATTACCATCTTAAATTACCTCTAAACCAAACTTAAATATTTACAATTATAAATTAATAAATAAAACGCTAAAATATACATATAAATTTTTTAAAGTGATATATATATATATATATATATATATATATATATATATATATATATATATATATATATAACTTTTTCGATTACCCTAAACTAAAAATATAATTACAAATATTTTTACATGTTTATGGAGATTTACAAAATTATTTCATTTATGAAGCCTCAACCTAGAAGTTTGTACTAATAACAGTCTAGGGACCCTATTATGTGTATGTGAATTAAACTTACGAGTTAAGATGCGGGGACTTTATGTAAAATAGATGGCATGGATGTTTGTCTTTTTCTCATCTCATCCAAATTTTAGGGTAAATTATATATAAACTCTGAATAAATTGTACTCGTATATATTATTTTGTAATTTTCTTTTTGTATTTGATATGTTAAGTCATAAAATTTATTATATTTAATAAATTCAAATTCATCAGAACATTAATTCTCTTTTAAAAATTTATTTAAATTTATAATTAAATTCTTTTGTCTCGATTATGTCTCGGTTTTGATAGTTAACATTTAACTTTTTATAATATAAAAATAATAATAAACATGAATCTATATCTATTACATAAGTTTTTTCTACTCACAAGTTAAGATATGGGGACTCTATATACAAAATTTGTTAGGTATGATTGTCCTTTTTCCTACTTTCTGATCCAAATTTAAAGGTAAAATATATCAAAACTTTGTGAATATTTTTATGCTAGAATTGCTATAGTGTATTTTATTGAGTGATTCATACGCTTAGTCATCAATATTAGTTTATTTAATTTAAGAAATTAAAAATTCATAGGAACTTCAAACTCTTCCTTAAAAATTAGTGATTCATGATTATGTTCATATGACTTAGCTTTGGTAGTTAACACTTGACATATTATAACATCATTTTAGGTTTTCCATTTATGTTTAAGCTGTACAATGTTTAAGCTGTGCAGCTGATTTGTAGTTGAAAATAGAGACAAATTGCAGTTGGAGATAGAGATTGTGTCATTAAATATTTTTCATTTTTAAGGAGGTAATAAAATGGGATGTGGAATACAAGGCGAGCACAAACTGTGTGAAGTAGAGAGTTTTCATGTAGATATAAGTGTTAGGAAAGGTGTATAGAAAGACGTTGGTCTCTTTTCATATGATATTGGTCTCTGCAAAACTATCGTATTAGTTTTAGATTTTTTTTTTTTCAGAGGACAAGTCTAGTTATTCCATTTTATTTATTAGTTTTTCAAATCATGCATATGTTTTACCCTTTAATACAATTTTAGCATAAGTATTTTACTAATACAATTTAGGTTTTAGATTTTAAAGTTTAGGTATTGTTTTTTTTTTTTTTTGGGTGGGGTGGGTTCTTTTCTTCTGATTTTAATATTAAAATTATTAATATTGGATAAACATATATAAACATGTTTTTATTTTAATTTTAAATTATTAATATTTGATTAAATATATTTATATAAAAATATATGAATATTAATTATTGATAATAATAATTTAAATATTGTAATTATTTCTTATGGATTTTGTTTTAAATTTTTATAAAATTAATTATAAAATATTGTTAGTTTAAAATTAATTATTAAAAATTGAGGCAAAATCCATAAAAAATAATTACAATATTTAATAATTTTTTATGGATTGACCATTACAATACTTACTAATTACAATACTTAATTATTTTTTATAGATTTTGCATGTAATGGTCAATCTATAAAAAATAATTACAATACTTAATAATTACAATATTAAATAATAGCATGGGAGTTACAATAGCTATGCATTGACCATTACATGCAACTTGTTACACAATCTTCATGCACATTTTATTTATACATATGAAGTTATAACTAGATTTATGTTATCTCATATTAATTATTAAATAAGATAAGGTTTATCTAATAAAAAAAATTATGATGTAGTCATAGTTAGGGTTCTTAATTAAGAGATTCCTTAGATCGTGCAACCATTAGATTACATAAAAAAATATAAAATAAAATGGAAAAACACATCTAAGATATTTATTATATTTGAAGGGCATAATTACAACATAAATAATCAAAAAATAAGATAAATATCTCAATAATATGTGTTATAACATTAGATCTACAGATCTTAGTTTGATAATTTGTAGTTTTTACACATATAACTATCTCAGAACAATCACTAAGAATCATTCTTTCCAATATCTATCATCCCATGCAAAAGTGTAGGGCCATTCCTATAAAGTCACAAGACACACCTGCTTACAATAATGTTTACAACCCTCTAACATCATTAAACACACCTTAGGGCACCATAAACATTAAATTTGTAATACAATTCTAAGGCACTATAGCAGGTTCAACTTAACTCATCCCAACATACTACATCACATGGAATATTAAATGAATCCTTATTAAATTCCCATGATTCAAATAATTAAATGTAACAACACCTTCTCATAACACATCATAAGAATATACGTGCCCAAATAGAGTTGTGCATGAGACAAGTCACAAGAAATTCACAACTTTGCAAGGTTAGGTGCCCAGAATTTGCAACCAACAAATGCATCATAAAAACCATTGTGATATTATATTCATATCTATCAATAACCTTACCATACATCACATCAAACTATACAAATGATTCATAAATAAACTCCATACTGGCATGGTAAATAATCAACTCCTTTCAGAACTCTGACCAACCTTGCTAATTATGTGGAAAATAATGAAAGATATGATGTTTTAGAAGATGTCACAAACCTATGAAATTGCTTTACATATCTGTAGAAGATTGCACTCATGTAAAAAAACAACATTAATTATTGTAGAAAGCTGAACGAGATTATCCAAACAATAAACTATTAAAATTGTACACTACAAGATACATGTGAAACAACATAAAAAATGTAGTATACTTGAAACTTGTCGAAAATTACAAAAAATAAGAACACATAAAGGTAGTGCAAAGTACATAACAAGGATTGTGTACAACTCCAATCTTACACAAACTGACAAAGGTATATGTGAAATAAGACACTTACATAGAATAACACTTACCCTAAATTCATTAATCTAACATATTTTTGGTTGATACAAGATTACATGTAAATTTAAATGATCATGCATCATGCACTTGGGTAATAAAATAAACATGAGGTCCAACTCATGTACCTTCTAAGAAATCTGTGAATGGTATTCCTCACTTTTCAGCTTTTGATGTGCTTTTCCTTTTCCCATTTTCTATTCTTTGGCCTTTTCAATTTACTTGATAGATTATATATTCCTTCTTGCACATAATATTTCCAAGCCATGATTCAATTACTTGTTCCACCTCATCACACTCCTTTTCTATCATATGAAATCTCTAATCTATTTCTTCGTAATTTATTCTTATGGTTTCCTCACTATTCTACCGTTCATACTATGGATATAAATGAACCGCATTCAAAATATGTTATATATCAATCCTCTTAGGAAACTTTATATCATATGTATTTTTCATAAACTTTCATAACACTTTTCATAACCCAATATTTTTCCATTTCAACTTATTGTAGGTGCCTTTCAAAAATATCTATTTCCTCAAGTGTTAGAAAACTAAGTCTCCAACTTGATATCCTACTTATATTTTATTCACATTTGTATGTTTTTTGTATTGCACATTATTTATCTCCAACTACTTTTACACTTGATTATGCACTTCTCGCATATGCTCTACAAAATCCTCTTTTCAAAACTTTTGCATTGCTCACTTCTAATGTCATGTATCTCTATAACTCTTGAAACTGATCCCTAAATAATTTGAAATGGTGTCTTATATGTACTCCTATTCACTAAACTATTATATGCAAATTAAGCTTACACTAGAATAATATCCTATGTTACTGGCATTCCTTCAATCAAACATCTCAACAAATTAACCACAATTGTCCTGACTACAGCTATCTATCCATTTGTCTTGTTAGGCTAGGAAGTATCCATGACCAATAAAATGAGAATTTGGTGAAAACCAGAGTTATTGCATTAATTTAATAAATATATATTACATTATTTATGATGAAACAATTCATTATTCACTTCATCTTCCAACAAGACTACTCAACTTCCTATATAGGGTATCCATCTACAACTACGAGACAAGATATATCCTACATTTAATCATAGGATTAATGTTATTATATATAATAATAATAATACACCCCCCTTTAATCTTAAGGGGTTATCGTGAGACAAAGTATGCCTCTTCTTTTTTCAAAAATTTCTCTTCCAAGAACTTTTGTCAAGATGTCTCCTGGTTACTCTGTAGTAGAATAATGTACCAATTTTACACTACCATCTTTCAAATAATGCCAAATATAATGAAATTTAGTGTTGATGTGTTTAGTTAGGCCATGAAAGACTGAACTCTTTTTCATTTGAATTGAAGATGTGTTTTCAACCATGAGAGGTGTTGGCGAAACATGTTGCCTCTTAAGTTGACATTTATTTTGTTTATGTTGAAGAAATTATTGGAAATGATTGCATATTTGACTTCAAATTGAAAATTTTGGTTCCCAAATTCATTATAAAACCCAAAGTATATTTCATATCATGAAAATCACCAACATAGTTAGAATCTAAATATCTGACCAGTTTGAAGTCTCTCTTGCCTTGAAGTATTTGAACCCAAAATTATGTGTTCTGTTTATATATAGAAGGAATATTTTTGTTGTTACCTAATGAATTTATTTGGGTTGTTACATGAGTAGAGAAAAAACACTAATAGTGAATGAAATCTGGTCTTGTTGTGGTTACATAGATAATACTTCAAAGGATCTATCTATATTTATTGGCATATACTAAATTTGTGATATATTCTGATATCAATTTTATGTTTTATTCCATGGGTGTACTAAGAGGGTTACAATCTGTCATTCCAAAATCACTTGAAATTCACCAATATATTTAAGTTTAGTGATGAAGATGATTTTTAAATGAATTCAATACCCAAATCTATTATTTCAAGTACTTTCATCAACTCAAATTTGAATTTTACAATGTATCTCATTTTTTATTGTGTTGAGCAGATCATCCACATACACCACTAGAAATACAATTGTTTTTTCAATTACTTTTGATAAAATGAGTTGCATGTGTTTGAAGTTCATGTTTAAAATGATCTTAGTAATTTTTTCATACAATGCTCTTGGGACTTGTTTCAAACCATACAAATATTTTTCTAGTTTGCACATTTTTTGCTATTAGTTGTCTATTGTAAAACCTTTAGGCTTAATCATATACACTAATTCTTTGATATCACCATTTAAAAACATAGTTTTAATTTACATTTAGTAAACTTTTCATCCAGTGTGAGATGTCAAAGCCAATATTAGTTAAATGGTAGTCTATTTCGTTGTTTGTGCAAAAGTTTCATTATACTATATTCTTTATTTTTGAGCAAACCCCTTCATGGCAAGCCTTGCTTTGTGTTTATCAAGTGTTCCATCTTATTTACATACTTATTTTTAAGTACCCATATGCAACCAATGAGTTTACATCCATTGGGAGCATCAACCAATTCCCAAGTTCCATTTTTTACCAATGAATCATACTCACTTTTCACTGCATTTCTTCATGTATCCAGCTTTTCAACTTTTTTCAAGGAAGTGGGTTTAGATTCAAAAGCAACATTGACCTATTATGGAGTGTCTTCCAAGGTAAGTTTTTATATCTTATCTTGAATTTCATCTAGGAACTTGTTTGATTGTTGTGTGGTTGTATGTGCACTTCTAGAACTTATTTATCCATCTTCATTAGGGTTGACATCTTCCAATGTCTATTAGGCCCATTTTAGTATCTTTTTCTAATTAGCTTATGGAATCACTAGTACCTCATTTTATTGACTTGAGTCTCCTTTGCTTTCTAAGGTTAGACCATATTATGATGAAGAATCACTTTCCTTTCAAAGGGACTACCATTTTAAATTAAAAGAGGCACTAGAGATTCAATTCTTTCCCAATTACAACTTACCCTTCATTATTTGGAACCTCCATATCAACCTCCTTGAAAACATCAATTTTGGTATATATCTCAATTTGATTCAATCATTGAATAATGTTTAGTGTGTCTTCTTCAATTTCACAAATGACAACATCTCTTACGAATAGAAATTTTTTGTTCTCATTAAATATCCAATATATTTTTGAAGACTTTTAGTATCCCAAAAACATGTATTTACAAATAATATGTTGCATTTTGTTCCTTGTTTCCTTGGGAATCATTGTGTAGCATGTGGATTCAAAATGTTGAATATGTCACACTGAAGGGAGATGACCACACCAAAATTCATACGAAGTCTTTATTTTTAGGGTATTTGAAGGTTATATTAGATTGTTTGTACTCCTGCCTAGAAATGTAGATTTACCTCTTTGAAATACAACATTGTTTGAAGCATGTTCATCACAATTTTATTTATCCACTCAACTAATCCATTTTGTTGAGGAGTTTCAGGAGATACAAGATGATGTTTTATCCCATTCTTATTGAAATAGGTTTAAAACACATTTGGCATGAATTCACAACCATTGTCAATCCTTAGAGTCCTAATGTGGGATCAAGGGCTTCATTTTCATTCATTATTCAAAATTTTTAAAGGTTTCAGATATTTTATTTATAAATTATATCCAAGTCATTCTATTGTAGTCATCAATGAACAACATGAAGTAATTTTGACCACCAGTGGAAAGAATTTGTAGAGAATAGAGATCAGAGTGAACCAACTATAATTTCTTGTTATGGTCTCATTATAACTTTTGAAATAGTAACTTTTTTTGTTTTGCCAATATGTAGGCTTCACACTTTTCAATGTTTTTGGCCAATGTCAACAAGCTTAAATGACCAATTTTATATATTGTGTGAATTTTTCCATAGTGTGTATGCTGAAATCTAGCAATGTAGAGAATATTTGTTGGCATTCCTTCTTCATTAAGATGATCAAAATTTCTTAGAATTGAGTGCTCACCCCTAAGTTATATAAATTTTCCTTCCTCGTATCAAGTTAAAAAAAACCATGTTATCACATTTGCTTTTGATCTTGACCTCCATCATCCACAAAAATGAAGTATCCTTGTTGTAGAATGAGCACAAGAACTAAAACTATTTATTTCAACTGTGGAAGGTATTGAACATTTTAGAGAATTAAGTATAGAAGTCCTTGTGATTTGAGCTAAAATGAACCTTTACCTTTAGGTCCTAGACTTGTTTTATTTATCAAATATACTAGATGAAAACTATATTCATAAAACACCTCAAATAAGTCCCTTCAGAAAGTCATATGTTGTGTGGCACAAGTTTTGATAACCCAATCATTATTCCATGTTGAACTATTTGAGGCATTATCTACTTCGTTAGAGATGGAAATCACACATTCACATGAAAATTGAGTTTCATCTAATTCTAAATTTTTATTCTTATCATTATCTAGTTTTTTATATAGACTTTAATTTTATCTCATGATGTCTTGCCTTCATAGTTCTCATGACTCCCTTTCCATTCACAACATTTACAAAATCAATGTTATTTGTCATTTTGATTTTTTTGATGTTGATTATTGTTTTTGTTAAATTTGTCGCCTCAGCCTTTGTTTTTCCCTCTACCTCCATTAATTCTTAAATTAATGGAAGAATTTCCCTTTTAATTATCATAAAAAATGCTTTCTCCTAGGTAATTCATTTTTATTCAAAGTGCATTTTCTCTTTCAGCCATCTTCTCAACTAGTTTATCAAAAGTGAGAATTTTCAATAGATGTTATGTTTGCAAAGAATCCAGCTAGGTTGAATATGTAAGGATAAGATATTTTATAAAATCAGTTATATATCCATAAATTTTAAAACCAAGAACATCATCATGTTTGATTTCATGGATTTTATAAGCCAAACTCATGATATCATCATTTTTCAACTCAAGATTAAATAGTTTCAATTCCAAGTATATGATTTCCAATTTTGAGTGATAGTCATATAAGGTATTTAATTTGTGAAATGATTTCCAAAGATATTTTCTTCCTTGCATGTTATGAAAAAAATCTACATCGGTTGAAGCCCTCATCAACACCAATACAACTATATTCTTCTACTTCCAATATGGTATTTATTTTTCTTATTTAGATTCAACAAGTTGTTCATTCTTATCACATATGTTGAACCACAAGTCATTGAAGATGAGTGTATTCTCAATATGTCTTGGGCATTGTAACTAGGTGTCTTCCCTAATCAGGGTTGTGCCAACAATAGTTTTAATTGAATGCATGTTTGTTATTCAAAGAGAAGGAATAATTCATTATTACTCCAAAAAGGTTCCATTTTATATATACCTCCCAACCCATATAGAAAACCTCTCTATAGTTTCAATATTCTTATATCCCTGAAGGTACGTGGAATAGATGTTAAAGCACGTGAGATTAATTGGTATGTGGTATCTATGTAGCACGTGTAAATAATTTTCTCTATCTATAACACCCACTTAGTGAGAAGTCATTATATATAGATGTGATAACCCTTTACACACATAGTATTATTCATTTTGACATTTACGTATAGGGTTAGCTACAAATAAATAATGAAGGGAACAAGAAACTAAAATTTTACCTTATTTTCTCCTTGGTGGTTTATAGGGACTATGCCAAAAATACCATTGTTGTAGTTATATTAGGCTATAAATTTAGTATTTTGATTGTGATGACTTGAATTATATATTTAAACTAGAGGAACTATTGATAATGAACATTATGATTTTGTTTTTATTTGTAGAATTTGATTATTTTTCAAAAGTTTTCTTAATTTTAAAAAAGGAGAATGATTTATAGCATGTCAATGATTTCTTTATCATTTTTTAATAAGTTCAAAAAAAATTATTTATTATTTGCTTATGGGAATATTTTCCATGCAATAATTTATGTTTTCAATGAAAATGAAAGCATAAAAGTTTAAATATTAGTTACCTTCACATATTACTATAGATTATCCTTCTTCTGCATGGTCATCTACATGAATATAGTGTTTTAGGTTAAATTTTTTTTATTGAAATCAGAATGAGAATTTTGTGCAAATCAAAGTTATTGCATTAATTGAATGAAGATAAGTTATATTATTTATAAAAAAAGACTATTAAATTCATCTTTCAATAAGACTATTCACCTTCCTTTGTAGAGTATCCATCTACCACTATGAGACAAAATCTATCCTAAAATTACTCTTAGGATTAACATTATTAGGTAAAATGATATTACATCTCTAAAGATAATATCTTGAATTGAATTAGAATTTGGTGTTTGAAAATCATTTCAAAACATCCTCTATAAATGTCTAATAAAATTCACATATCTATCCAATACTATGTTGCACATCATACCATGTGTTGGGTAAATATTTTGTCAGTCAGCTATCTGATTGAGAAAAATAGGTTTTATCATCCATAGCAAAGGAGATTGGTTGGCCCAGTGTGTAGGTTTACTACATCAGAGGTGGACATATCTCTCCTCTCATCAAGGGGAGGTTCCCTATGAATATGCAGGTGCTATATACTATATATATAAGCAAAAAATAATACTTAGGGGTAGGATACACCATCTATCTCTCTTTTTTTAGAGATAGTGTTTACAGTCAAAGGATAAAATCTAGGTGGAAACATTGAAGGCACTTCTCTTCTTTCAAAAGTGGTCTTACAACAAACAACTGGAATTCTTTCTGGTGGGTAATAAGTAACTGGTAACAAAAGGGCACAATAACTAGCAGGATGAAATAGAACACAAAGTTTCCACCTCAACTTCCCAAAGAGTAAAACACAAAGGATAATGAAGGCACAAAGTCATTCTAGAATCCTCAACATAGAAAAGAACTAAAAAGACACACTAAAAACAATTATAACAACACAAAGTCTGAAAGTAGTTGACTTTAGGACCTCTTCCTTTTCAATTCCACTAGTCCTACCTATTAAATTAAATAAACAAGAATGCATCTAGAAGATAGACATAAGAACAATCTCCTAGAATGGCACAAGATATGACAGCGCAAAGTCTGCAAACAACTTGCTTTCTCATTCAAATAAAATAAAATGAAATACAATCTGAGCTCAAAGTCTCAATTTTCTTCTTTCAATTGCGTAGAGTTTTGCTTCTATAAAATGAAAAGTCCCTCTTCATAATGAGATAAATTACAATATATAGCAATTACACAACGCTTGGTGCTCTTTCCCATGGGATGGCCCATGCTATAGTCAACATCTTCAATGCACTTTCAGTTCTGTCTGGAGGGACCATGCTGGGAACAGCACATTGCCTTAACTATGGCATGTCCCTTCATCTAATGTCTCTTCTTTGGTATGGACTATCTGGTCCTTTTCCTAATATTTGCATAGCTGTCCAATTTTTCTTTACTTCATGAAAGAAAAATAGGTTGCATCCTTGATTTGGTGCACTCAGAAGTCTACTTGATCCACTGTTTCACCTACTAGAAATAACTCCCTTGAAGATATTTCTGATCTTTTGCATTGATCTTCTCTCCCCTATAACAATTTGAGCCTTTGGGCTTTCATTTTAGCCAGTCGCTTGGTTTTTTCTTTAAATTCTACACTCTATTTGAATTTCCATAGATATTCTGTTACTTTAAATTTGACATCTGCGAGGCCATCAATGGTCGCTAGCCACTTGAACCATGTTGAACCTTGAACATGTGAACCCGCTAAAAGTACATTGGTTCATTGGTTCATCAGTTCATTTTGTCTCTTTTGTTCCATCGCTTCCTGGTTCAATCACTTACCTGCTCCTTGGTTGGACCATCTGTTTGCCGCTTCTTTCTTTGACTGAGGCTGCCTTTGAACTTTTGAACCTATGAACCATTAAACTTTGAACTCTTTGAACCTTTTGGTTCAACATTTCAATGGTTCAATTGGTTCATTCTTCATTATTTAGTTGAGTCTTTTTGATCTTTCAAACCAAGTGCATTGAACCAATTGGTCGTTGAACCATTGAACCAAAGTGGTTCAAGCTTCAACGGTTCAACGGTTCAAGCCTTTGTTTTTTGATAAGTGTTCGAAGCCATGGAACTTTGAAGTGGTTGAACTTTGAACTTTGATGAATGCGCTCAACTCTTGCCAACGACGTTGAACCTGGAACCCATTGAACCCTTGAACAGTTTTGGTTCAAAGTTGAACAGTTCAATGGTGCTTGGAAGCTTGCTGATTGAATTCTTTTGGTTGAACCTTGTCGTTGAACCCGTTGAAATTGCCTAAGTGTTGAGAGCTTGCTTCTTTCTTCCAGAGTCCGTAGAAATCAAGCTGTGAAGTCCGTAGAACTGAGTCCATAGAAACGAGTCTATAGAACTTGGCCTATAGATTTTCTTCCTGCAAAGTTTGTAGAAACTGAGTCCGTAGATTCAAGCCTGCAGAGTCCATAGATTCAAGCCTGTAGAGTCCATAGATTCAAGCCTGCAAAGTCCATAGATTTTTGAAAAGCTTGAAGAATGGAGAATTAGAATGCACAAAACAAATTTTGGAAAATGGGAGAGATGATTTTGGTCTATTGAACCAAAATAGTTCATAGGTTATACCAAAAAGAGTGATATTTTTGGGGGACAACAACTGGCTCCAATTGGGGAACTTCCCTTAGTTAAAATTTTGAAGCAACTGAGGGGAGTAGAAAATAGAATCTCCAGTGCCTTGAAGTATGCCATTGGGCTATGGAGTCATGCCACCCAAAAAGAAAGGCTCCAAAAAATGAAAATAAAAGGCACAAAATAGAACTAAAGACTATACGAAGGTACATATGTACAGGTGAACTTATCTGGCATTTCAAGAATTGAAGTGCTTCAGATGCTGCCCATTATGAGGCAGAGTAAAGAGCATGCCGTCTTGATATTTCAACAAGAAGCTATTCTCACCATTGAGCTGGTGGATAATAAATGGGCCTTTCCAAAGAGAATCAAACTTCCCATGCATCCCCTTTGGCTCTCTCCTTTTGTCTCACAACAGGATTGGATCTCCAATCCAAAAATTAGTTTTTTGCTTACTGGTTGAAGAGTTTTTTCACCAAACTTTGGTGGGCAGCAATTCGGTCTACCACCATAGTTCTCTGATCATTCAGCTCAGTCAGGCACATGATCCTCTTATCAAGGGTGCTTTCATACGTTTGATCCTCAATTGCCTTAGCCAATTTCAATGCTGGCAATTCTAAGGTGATTGGTATCTCAGCATTGATACCATAAAGAAGTTGGAAAGGAGACATACCAATTGCTCTCTTTGGTGTAATTCTGTTTTCCCATAAAGCATCAACCAATGCTTTATGCTATGTCCTTTGGTTATCATCCACCAGCTTCTTGATGATAGTCACCAGGTTCTTATTGCTTGATTCAGCTTGTCCATTCCCTTATGAAAAGTAATCAGAAGAGTGGGAAAGTGTAATCCCATAGTAGAAATAGAATTGAGTAATCTCTTAGGAAGTGAAACAAGCTGTATTGTCAGTGACAATCTTGGTTGGGACCCCAAACCTAAAAATGAAATTCTCCTTGAGGAAATTACATACTACTTCTGAAGTATCATTCTTGGTTAGAATTGCTTCCACCCACTTGGTGAAGTAGTCTGTTGCTGTAAGGACATAATCATGTCCAGCACTTGAAGATGGTTTTATAGCTCCAATAAAATCAATTCCTCATTATTGGAATGGCTCCTCTATGACCACTAGCTTGAGAGGTAGGGTAGCTAACTTAGGTCTTTCGACAAACTGCTGGCATAGTTTGCATTTCCTAACCCATTTGTATGCATCTTGAAAGAGAGTTGGCCAATAATATCTAGCTCATAGAATTTTATGGGCAGTCATAGGTGCAAAAAAATGTCCTTCACAGGCTAGATTGTGAAAGGATTTCAAAAGTTGGCTTTGTTGCTCCTTGTCCACACAACGAAGGAACACTCCATCAAGGTTCCTCTTGTACAGGTTGTTGTCCCAGAGGACAAATTTGGTAGCTTTCAGCTTGATATTTCTCCGTTCTTTAAAAGATAGGTGAGCAGGACACTCACCATAAGTAAGGAAATGAACAATACTTGAATAGCACTCATTCATGGTGGAGACAAAGAGGACTGTTGGTGTGTCTTCCACCTCAACTTCTGGTTTGTTGTCAACAATAAATTGGCATAGGCCCTCTCCCCATACCAGCTTTGTTGGCTTGATGACCATATCAAACTCTTGGATCTTTGCAATCTAATTACTTTTTTTGGTTCCAAACTCCTACTGAGTTAATATGGACTTAACCGTGGTATCAAGAACTGAAGCAGTAACTCATGAATTGAGGATGTATAAATGGAAATATTTCACTGCCTTTACCACTGCATGAGCATGCTTCTCCATGTTTGAATATTTCAACTTATGAGCTTTGAGAGGACAGCTCATGAAAAAATGGGAGATTCCACACCTTCATTCTGCTAAACCAGGATGGCTGAAAGTGTGTGTTCAGAAGCATAACTATACATGAGGAAATCCTTCATATAATCTGGACAAACTAGAAATGGGGTGTGGGCAATGGCAGTCTTGATATCCTCAAATGCTGACTTGCCTTCTTTAGTCCAGCTTAAGGTGGCCTTATTCTTTATCATGTTTACAATGTGCCTAGTCTTCTCAACAAACTCGAGGATGAACCTCCATAAGAAATTCACCTTTCCAAAAAAAGTGTGAAAAATAGTCTTACTTGTGGGTAAGGTAAGCTCTTGGATAGACTTGACTCTGTCTGAGTCAATCTTTATGCCTCCTTTGGACACAATGTGTCTGAGAAGTTTTCTCTTTGTTACTCCAAAAATTGACTTCTTGGGGTTTAAGGAAATGCCATTCTGGCGGCAATGCTCCAGCACTTGTTGCAAGTGGCGTATATGATATGGGTGATGCTTAGAAAAGATGGTCAAGTCATCAAGATAAACTATGATGAACTTACCCATTTCATCTTTGAAGGCAAGGTCCATTGCTCTTTGGAAGGTGGCACCAGCATTTATCAAGGCAAAAGGCATCCTTCTATATGCAAACGTGACCCAAGGTGTGGTGAAAGCAGTCTTATATTGGTCTGCCTCACTAACTTCAACCTGATTATATCTTGAGAAGCCATCTGGCATTGATAACATCTCCAAACCAATCACTGTCTAAAGCACTTGATCCATGATTGGTAAAGGATAGTTATCCTTCAAGGATGACTTATTTAAGTTTCTAAAATCCACATAGAGGCAAATTTCACCATTCTTCTTCCTTACAGGCACTATATTTGCAATCCATGTGGAATGATGGATTGGGAAGATTATCCTAACATTTAGAATTTTTTGTATCTCAGACAAAATGGTACTTGATATTTTTGGATTATACTGCCTGAAATTTTGCCTGTAGGGTGCTGAATCAGCCTTGAGAGGAATGCCATGTCAAATTTCATTAGGCTTGAGTAACTTCAGGTCATCATAGGAGTATGCTAAGACGTCCATGTACTGATGGAGTAGAGCAGTGAACTTGAATTTCTCTTTAGGAGTGCAACATTTTCCAATGTTCACCATCTTGGGATCATCCTTGGTACTTATGTTTACTTGATCAAACTCCTAGGAGGAGCTTGAATCCATTTGCTATTGTTTGATGAATCTATCATGTTTGTCAAATAGTTTCTCAAGGGAAACTAGGGCTTTGGGAATATTATTCCTTTTAAGTTGCAAGAACTCACCTGTGTCTATATTTGATTCAGGAGTTGGTTCACACTTTTGAGGTTCACTACCTTCAAAATACAACCGTTCAAAGCTATCTTTTTGCTCCAGGAAGGCAATGATTTGGTTGTCATTATTAAACACTTGCCAATGAATAACATTATCAGGTACACTTGGTCGAAAGACCAACTCAATAGTGTACCTATTTCCTTTGAAGTCTGAGTGGGGGACCAAGAGAGTAGCTGAGACAGCCAGTGCATTAGCCTGGTCATGGAATTCTCTAGGAATGACAGAGATGCTGAAAGCATCAAAGTTTTCAAGTTGATCCCAGACTAGATTGTGGTAGTGATGTAATCTTTCATTCTTGGTTTGATACAGCTTTCTCAGCTGACAAACCACCAGTTTGGCATCTCCTTTGGCATGAAGGAGTTTGATGCCTTCATTTTGAGTAGCCTTCAATCCAAACAACAAAGATTCATACTCAGCTGTATTATTAGTGTTGTTGAACTGTAATCAACACAACTCCAACTCCTAAACTAGTGGAGGAGCAACTACCCTCAAATTCAAGAATCCATACCTTGTTAGACACTAATTTTTTTTTGGATTCTTCTTCATTCGGAGGGGGAGATTCTTCCACACTTGCATTACGCTCTGTCAATTCTTCTGCTGTCCCAGCTGAACTAATCTTCAAGTTGTCACCTTCAAGAGTTTCAACAAGTGTTTCATGGAATTCATCTGTGAATAGAAAGTAGTTACCCATGCCTGAAGACTCAAAAAAAAATTGAGCTTTCGATGCTGATGATTGGGTGACCATGTAGTTTGCTTCCTTTTTAGGAAGTAATCTCTTCATAACACCGTTGACTGGGATCCTTGCCTCAGACAAATCCATGCTTAGTTCACCACCAACATCCTTGCAAAAAATTTAGCGAAGAAGGATGCCATAAGATGCAGGGACGTCGGCCACCAAAATAGTCATCTTGATTCTCTTGTTTGGGAACGCTGCAAATGTGAATTGGGCATCCTTAATTTGTCCTAGCATTGGTACTTACTTGTTTTCCATAGAGAAACATCTCCCAAATGTTTTAGTTAATGTAAGACTAAGGGATTCAGCCACTTTGGCTAGCATAACATTGTTTGAGGCTCTGAAATCAATGATATAATTGCTTAGCTTGTGACCATTTATCAACAGGGAAACATAGAAAGGCTCTATCTTCTCAAGGGCAGGAGCAGTAATGACAAGGTTGTTTGGGATAGACATGTTCCTTGAGGGATCATGTGCTGCCTTCTTAGCTTCTTGTCTTACAGGGATGGTTTGGTTTTTTACATATTGAACCAACTTGTCCAATTGCTCAGGATTGGACTGTAAGAACTCAAATTCAGACATTTGAATTTTGGTTTTCTTTATGTGGTCAATTATGTCAAATGTCTAGAACGAGATAGGAGTAGATGATGGGAGTTCATTCTTTTGATTTTTGGAAGTGAGAGGATTGGGTTGCGAATTTGAAGTAGAAGGCGTAGGGGAATTTGAGGTACTTACCTTTCTTACAATCACTGGGTCCTTTGGCTGGAAAGGAAGAGTGGATCGCCACTTAGCAATTGAAACTATTGGTTGAGGTCGCTCCTCTACTTTCTCCTTATCAACCGGTTGAGCTGATTGATTCTTGGACCAGGTGAATACAACATATGATCCCTCAGCTACATTACCTTCACTTCTGGGTTCATCCTGATAATTCAGGAAACCAATGTTGGAGTTACCAACAAATTCTTCTTCTTCCTCAGTGAAGAGATTAGTGTCATCTTCAGGATTCAACTTAGGTTGGAATGAGAAATCTGATTCAGCTTCAAGATATCTAATCCCTGAGTTGGTTGGAGGTGCTTCGAGGGTGAGGTTCCTCTGTGGAGGAGGAAGGCAATTTAGTTGTCCTTAATTCTTGGTAGCATTGCTTGATACCTCTGATTCTGAAATGTCCTCTTGGCATATCTCTGTATGCAAGAGCAGATGACATTCCTTGCGCCATTTGCTTTTTGAGAGATAGCACTTCATTTGTTAGCTTTTGTACCATTGGGTTAGTGGTGACTGTAGGTGAGTATTCAAAAGATGAAGAGGATTTACATTTATTAGGGTCTCTCCTTATCTTTCCTACCAAGATAAGGTCATCTTCTACCTTAGTAGCCAAGTCTTGAGTAGCAGCAAGGTCTGTGTCTAGCCTATCTTAGCAAGAAACTCCCTTCAGGTAGCTGTGAGTTGATGAAGAAACACTTGATATTATGAGGTAGCAGCTAGGCGTCCATGGGAATCCTATGCCTCAGCTTCTCAAATTTGGCAATGAAGTCCGTCATAGGTTCATGGGGCTCCTTCTTCATCTGTGTGAGTTAGGATAGCAAGGCATGTGCATCTTTTGTAGGTTTGAACCTGGCTTCAAATTTATCCTTAATAGTGTCCCAATCATTCACTAACTGAGCTTGTAGATGGTAGAACCAGTCTGTAGCAACGTCTTGTAGTGTCTCTATGAATAGCCTGACTGCTATGTCTTCAAATTCCACCTCTATTACACCATAGGCTATACTGAAGGTAGCAATATGTTCATCAGGGTGAACTTTTCCATCACCAAAAAATTTAAGAAAATTCTTGCTTAAACTACGTGGAAGCTCATGTAGAGGTGGGGTCAAATTTAACGAACCAAAAGAGTTACCCCAGGGGCCTTGAGCCATGATTTGATTATGCAGAAGTGGGATCACAAATCTAGGTGGAGTATGAATAGGCAAAGCTCTGCTAGCAGCAGAAAAAGAAGCTCTACCTTATATGGGTGACCTAGTAGGAGTAAGAGGAAGACTCCTAGTTCGTTGAAGGTGAGGTTGTGTAGAAAACAACTCAAAATTACTCTGTTGCACCAACTCAAAAGTAGGTTCAACAAAAATTTGAGATTTTTGGCTTTTGGTATAACGTGGAGTTGTCAGGTTGTAGAATAAAAATGGAAAAGAGTAAGATCTGCTTTAACTTGAAGCTTGAGACTTCAAACTGCATGCTCTTCCCCAACAGAGTCGCCAAAAAGACTGTTGGGTGAATATTTTTTCAGTCAGCTGTCTGATTGAGCAAAATAGGTTTTATCATCCACAGCAAAGGAGATTGGTCGGCCTAGTGTGTAGGTTTACTACATCAGAGGTGGAAAAATCTCTCCTCTCATCAAGGGGAGGTTCCCTATGAATATGCAGGTGCTATATACTATATATATAAGCAAAAAATAATACTCAAGGGTAGGATACACCATCCATCTCTCTTTTTTCAAAGATGGTGTTTACAGTCAAAGGAGAAAATCCAAGTGGAAACATTGAAGGTAGTTTTCTTCTTTTAGAAGTGGTCTTACAACAAATAGCTAGAATTCTTTCTAGTGGGTAACAAGTAATTGGTAACAAAAGGGTGTAGTAACCAGCAGGATGAAACAGAACACAAAGTTTCCACCTGAACTGCCCAAAGAGTAAAATACAAAGGATAATGAGGGCACAAAGTCATCCCAGAATCCTCAACATAGAAAAAAACTAAAAACACACACTAAAAACAACTATAACATCACAAAGTCTGAAAGTAGCTAACTTCAGAACCTCTTCCTTTTCACTTCCACTAGTCCTGCCTGTTAAATTAAATAAACAAGAATGCATCTAGAAGATAGACATAAGAACAATCTCTTAAAATGGCACAAAATATGACAGCACAAAGTCTGCAAACAACTTGCTTTCTCATTCAAATAAAATAAAATGAAATACAATTTGAGATCAAAGTCTCAGTTTTCTCCTTTCAATTGGGTAGAGTTTCGCTTCTGCAAAATGAAAAGTCCCTCTTTATAATGAGAGAAATTACAATATATAGCAATTACGCAAGGCTTGGCACTCTTTCCCATGGGATGGCCCATGCTACAGTCAATGTCTTCAATGCGCCTTTAGTTCTATCTAGAGGGACCATGCAGGGAATAACACATTGCCTTAACTATGGTGTGTCCCTTCATCTAATATGTCTCTTCCTTGGTATGGATTGTCTGGTCTTTTTCCTGATGTCTGCGCAGCTGTCCAATTTGTCTTTACTTCATGGAAGTAAAGCAAGCCACATCCTTGAATTGGTATGCTCAGAAGTCTACTTGATCCATTGTTTCACCTACTGGAAATAACTCCCTTGAAGATATTTCTAATCTTTTGAATTGATCTTCTCTCCCCTGTAGCAATTTGAGCCTTCGGGCTTTCTTTTCAGCCAGTCACTTGGTTTTTCCTTTAAAATTTGTGCTCTATTTAAATTTTCACAAATATTCCCTTACTTTAAATTTGACATCTGGGGGGCCATCAATGGTTGCTAGTTGCTTGAACCATGTTGAACCTTGAACCTGTGAACCTGCTGAAAGTACATTGGTTCATTGGTTCATCAGTTCATTTTGTCTCTTTTCTTCCATCGCTTCTTGGTTCAATCACTTTCCTACTCCTTGGTTGAACCATACGTTAAACCATCTGTTTGCCGCTTCTTTCTTTGACTGAGGCTGCCTTTGAACTTTTGAACCTATGAACCATTGAACTTTAAACTCTTTGAACCTTTTGGTTCAATGGTTCAATGGTTCAATCGGTTCATTCTTCGTTATTTAGCTGAGTCTTTTTGATCTTTTGAACCAAGCACATTGAACCAATTGGTCATTGAACCTGTTGAACTGTTGAACCAAAGTGGTTTAAGGTTCAACGGTTCAACGGTTCAAGCCTTTGTTTTTCGTTAAGTGTTCTAAGCCATGGAACTTTGAAGTGGTTGAACACTGAACTTTGACGAATGCACTCAACTCTTGCCGATGACGTTGAACCTTGAACCCATTGAACCCTTGAACCTTTTTGGTTCAACGGTTCAATGGTGCTTGGAAGCTTGCTGATTAAATTATTTTGGTTGAACCTTGTCGTTGAACCCGTTGAAATTGCCTAAGTGTTGAGAACTTGCTTCTTTCCTGCAGAGTCCGTAGAAATCAACCTGCAAAGTCCATAGAATTGAGTATGTAGAAATAAGTCCATAGAACTTGGTCTATAGAGTCCATAGATTTTCTTCATGTGAAGTCCATAGAAACTGAACCTATAGATTCAAGCCTGCATAGTTTGTAGATTCAAGCCTGCAGAGTCCGTAGATTTAAGCCTTCAGAGTTTGTAGATTTAAGCCTGCAGAGTCCGTAGATTTCTGAAAAGCTTGAAGAATGGAGAATTAGAATGCACTGAACAAATTTTGGAAAAGGGGAGAGATTTTTTTGTTCTATTGAACCAAAATAGTTCATAGGTTATCCCAAAAAGAGTGATATTTTTGGGGGACAACACCATGCAGCCTCACAATCTCTCTAAAAAACAAGTTACCAATATTTATCATATCACTAGTCTTTTTACATGTAATAAAAGTGCCATTTTTGAAAATTTGTTGACAATCATATATGAAATAATTTTCTATTTATGTTCTAAATAAATCCTAAAACAAAATCCATGCATACTGACTTCTCCCTTTTGCTATTTGACAAAATTTACACTATTGAACATGCTTGTGTACGTCTATATTCATTCAAAGCAAAAAATAGTTCTAGGCTATTTTTTCTAATGTTATTTTATAACCAAAATTCCCTATCAATCATTATCTATGTTTTCCTTGATCAATGTTTTGTGCATTGACACTCTTGGTATACATAATTGTGTTCCTTGAAAGAAAAATTCGTTCTTAACAAATAATCTAACCATGGTGCTTAGTTGATACTCATTGGTTTTGCACATCATTACATTGCATCTCTTAAAATTTGTCTTCTTTATACATCTTTTTCATATGGTAGAATTGAATATGACTTCCACTCTGAATTCATTCAATAAAAGAACTCTTCTGCTCAACGCATTTATCATTTTGTTTGACTTTCCACTCTTATGCTTCAATAAAAATGAATAGAGTTTTAGTAATTAAACTTAATTCATATGTATTTGATTAAATTTAATTATCAACTATTAATTAATTTTAGTTCTTGATGGTATATATACACTATAAATTCTATAGACAACAAATAATGTCTCCACATTTTTAGTTCTTGAAAAATGACACAAAACTCTTGAGCATACATAAAATATTTATGCTTTACATTATTAAATTTTTACTAAAATATGTGATATGTCTTCCTTTTTGACACATAATATCTAATCTTACTACCCCACTCACATCGTAATCTACTTAAAAAACCTTAATTAAATCTGGTAATATCAACACTAGTTGCTCAGTTATCCTCTCTCTTCTTCAATTGTTGGAAACTATGTTTTTCTTATTCTATCTAGAAAAACTCTTCTTTATATTTGTACATCACATTAATGATTTTTTCACATCCCGTACTAAAATTAATGATGAATTTGCTACAAGAACTTGCCAAACTATGAAAATTATGTTCCTCAAATGTACTATGTAGTGACTGCCAATCCAGTATAACTTACACCTTTTTTGGATCCATATTCAAATGTTCTTGAGAAATAAAAATCTCAAGTATACTGATTATTTGTCCATGAAATTTAGTTTCTTCACATTCATAAGTAAATTTTCTCTTACAACTTATTTAACAATTTGCACAAATGCCGCAAGTGTTCTTCCTCTATTCTATTAAAAATCAATGCCCTCAAGATACACAATGAAAAACTTACCAAAAAACGGTTTTAGAAATTCATTCATCAATTTCATAAATGTACTAAGTGGATTAGTTACCCCAAATGGCATAACCAATCACTCATATAAACCTTCCTTTGTCTCAAACATAGTTGCTATCGATAGGTTTACCTTTCATGTATTCACCAAATAAAGAGAAATGAACACTATTCTTACAAATACAACTAATGCAGTCAGTGTCATTGAGAATGAGATTGGAAAAAAGTTTGAAAATGTTTGTACCCATATCTATTTGCATATGGTATCTTGCATTGATCAATTAGATTATGTAGGAGGCATCTTTCATTGATGATTTTTTTTGCATTTTTTGTCTAGTTGGTTTTAAAGTGGATTAATTAGGAATTTAATAATTAAAGTAGTTAGAATTTTAATTAAAAATTGTATCCATCTCTACTTGGGATTCTTTATGTCCATCACCTAAAATACCTTGTCATTTCTCCTCACCATCACCACCCATCTCACCTTGAAAATTTTCACCACTTTCATGTTCTATATGGCCTTTCCTTTACCCACCAATTCACCTTTGCTCAAGCTTAATTTGAAATCAAAGGTCTCATTCCTGCATAACTTATTATAGTATGAAGGAACACACAACCTCATTTTCCACAATCACCTGCACCATAAATATTAAATTGTTATTTCCTAATGTTTCCTGCACACAAGATGACATGGGGTCAATGGTCATTTGTTTCAAGTGAGGTAAAAATTTTGGTTTACACTCTTTGAGTGAAATTTTTTTGTCTTTATCGAAACACAATTACATCTATTTTGGCATAACTTGCACCTTCAAGGAAATTGCTAGTTACTTTATAACCAAACTAATAGGCATACTCCCAAAGGGTTGTTTAACTATTTTACAAGAATACTTGAATTTTTAGACAAAGTTTATACCCTCCTACAAGTGAGATTCATATCATAAAAGGTAAGGAACTATGATCAGATGTCATTAAGTATGTTCTTCTATAAAAACCATGATCATCAAATATATCACATCACAAGGATATTAGGCTTAGAGTACCCCTACAAACATTGGTTTAGATACTAAGCAATCTCTGGTTAAGACCAGACATATATTCCCAGTAGCAATTCATACCTTAAATAGCTCTAATTTAATCCTTGATAATCTTAAGTTGTCATCTTACATAAGATCATGTTTTTACCTTACATTTTAAAGGTTGGGGGGCAGGGGGGAATTATAATTATTGAAAGCACATGCATCTTTTAGCCATAAATTCTTGTGTTGAATATTATTCCCTTCAACACATTATTCATTTCTAGGAAATTTGTATAGAGATATAAGTCTTAATTGATCCCCTTGCCTTATTTGTTGTGATATTCATTCCACATAATGTATATAATACTAGCAACTTTTAAATTTAAGGAAATCGAAGGAGTCCCATTGATTCATTTTATTCCTATTCAATAACATGCATATCACTTTCAATAAATAAGTAGGAAAAACAACTATCATAGAGGCTTTCGACATTTAAAACAAATTCTCGCCTTTGAATTTGACTATCACACATGGCATATTTTTATTTTCTTGCCTTCATGGATATCCAAATTTGATTTTCTAGTGACATTTTCTAATCCCAATCATAGGGTGATACATGGTAGCCTCCCATAGGTCACAATGTCATGAAATGGAGTGCACAATGTCATCTTTGTGTTTTAAATGTCTTTTAAATTTACACATATTATTGCATGCAAAATTATATAAAATTGCATTCTAAACATAAATCCTATGGTATGCCACTATTCACTGCCTCACTTTCAATGCATATGCATGTATTTTTCAAAATAAATGTGCTATCACACAGGGACTTGGAATTCCATTGCCTTTTTTTTGTCTTAACATATCTAAAGTGAAATAATTGAATATTTAATCTAAATATGTTCACTTATCTTGAATGCTTCTGAAATTTTGATATATTATTATTATTATTATTATTATTATTATTATTATTAGTCCCTTCCCAACAAGTACTATTATAATACCTAAGAGGTGATCCAACATTTCAAATACTTTCAAAAAATTAGTCAATAAAAATACTAATATTTTCCTTGTCACATGTTTATAAACGTTTTAGTTTTTTGTATTCAATATTTATAACAATTAGGGGAATAAGATCTATTTAACTATCTCAAATTTTAATGATTTATTTTTTTCAAAAAAAACTCGACTTTGGAAAGCCTATGATAGAATTGAATGGCCTTTTATCCTAGCTATGTTAAAGGCTAGGTGGTTTAGGATAATACTTCATTTTGGTAGTTCAAACTTTAATTCTAGATGCCTCAGCATAGCTCACTGTTTATGGCTTCAAGTCTGATTGCATATACCTACATTGCTCCATAAATTAAGGTTTCCCTCTTTCTCTAGTGTTATATATTCTCTCCATATAATCTTTAGGATATATTATTTCCCCTAGAGCCGAGAACGGTATGGGTTGAAGTATCATTTTACTTGTCCACTCTTCCTAGCTCATTAATGGGTACTTTATGGATGCCACCTTCATTACGTTCAAAGAACAAGACCACACCTTCCTAGAAGATATGAAGTATCTTGATATTTTTACATGGATTCCGAGTTTAGTTTGTAATGAAGCAAGACTCAGTGTTTCAGATAAAGTATGATTCCTATCCCTGAATGGCTTCTTGAATTTAATTGAAAATGGATTGCATGTGAAGAACAATTCCATTTTTTTTATTTCATTTTTCCTTTGATAGTTCTCTAGCTAAGTTGTGGCAATATGTCATCAATAGAGTGGAGAAGAAAGTTGAAACTTAGATTACCAAGCCACTATCCTTAGTAAGAAGATTTTAAATTTGCACTAAGATTTTGGTTTCCACCCATGTTTATTATTCCTCTTGTTGGGTACCCTCTAAAGTGTCTTATGACAATGTAACTAAAATTCTTAGTGAGCTTATTTGTTATAATTCCAATCAAACTAGGGGTTTCCATTGTGTAATTTGGGATATTTGTTTCCTTCCTCAAGATAAAGGAGGCATAGTGATTGTTGACCTTTATAGACATAGTGCAACCTTATGTCCAAATAGGTTATTCATACCATTGAAGGTAATGAGGCCTGAAAAATCTTACTAAGGCACTGAATTTATTCTAGGTCAGCTTATGCTAAACCCAACTGGAGAATATAGGTTTTCACTCCCTTCTCGTCACTATGGCTCTTTTCAAAATTGAAGGCTCTTTTGTTCCCAAAAATATATGGAAAGCCTTTAAAGTTTTCAAGCCACATATGAAATGGATTGGGGATGGTTTTCATATAGGTTTATATTTCAATCATCACAACATTTGGTGGTCTCCTATTATGAGAGACACCAATGTTTGATTAGTTGAATTATCTAGAATCAAAGACCTTAGACTCTTTTGAAAAGGTATCCACACTATTCAAGACTTCGTTGATGTTGAGGATTAGGTTTTTTGGTCAAATTTAAAAATCAAATTTTAATTAAACAATGACGAGTTACCTTATGTTATTTGCATTCAATAGCTTCTTCCTAATGTTATGAATCATAAAATGGGCTTGTAGCCATCCTGGGTTTGGTGGTAAGACTAGAGATGGAATTGTGATAGCCACTTTAAAAATTATTGTCTATGCCTTTTGTATCAAGTCATGAGCCCCTTCTCCTATGCCATTTGTAACCTCAATAGGTTTTGGAATCTTAACTCCCCCTCAGAACCTGGATCACCATACTTGATAGAATTAGGTATTTTGGGATGAAACCAAAGTTAACCCACTTCCTATGCTGCCTTGTCTACCAAGGTCTCCCACTTGAAGAATAATTCATTCATACGAGCATTGCTCCACCCAAGTGTCTTGCCTACTAATGAATTGAGTCTTTTAAACATCTCTTATGGTTCTTTCCATGAGCCCAATCAGCTTGGAAGTGGATTCATAGATTATCCTAGCCTTGTCACCGTAAGCCTTTATCTTGGTGGCTTGCTCCTTTGGGGGCTTGACCAAATGGCCATCTTCTATTGCTTTTCTATGGAATTTTTTAGAGCCATCAATCTTTTCCAGCTATGGAAGGCCATAAATAATGTTATTTTAAATAATAATTAATACTCTTATGAATTTTATATTAATGATAAGGGTTTTTTATATCTTCAACCTACATCCAAATTTAAGCCCAAATGGGCAAGGTTTCAATGGAAGTTTGCCACCTCTAAGAGTTTCCAGATCATTGGAGGGTGCTCCCTATAATGTGAGTCATGTGTTGCTAGATGAGCTATCCCAAATACCACCATAATGACCTTCTAGGAGGTATAGAAGCTGGTCATTCAATTGTGGCTACTTCTCCCCTTACTTTCATTCAAGGGGTGGAGTTTGCCACTACCTCACGATAAGGTAGCTCCATCTTGCAGAGGCTCTCCTGTTAACACTACTACTTAGGTGCAATTAGTTATTGGTTTGTCTATTGATATAACCATGGCCCCTTGAACGATGGGGTGGTGTCGAATCCTCCTACAGTAGAGCCTTTCACTTAGATGACCCTACCACCCAAGGATGGTCCTTCACCTCCCCCCTAAGGTGATGTAGCTTGTGCTTAAATTTTGTGATATAGTTTGTTTTTGTGTCATATTTTGTTCATCCTTATTTTATGTTTCTTATTTTTTATTCATGTTTTGAGCTGGGTCTTTTCCTCTAGCATGGAGTTTGAGCTATGCATACCAACTGGATACTTTGCTATGTAATCTTCATGTATTATTATTATTATTATTGTTATTGTTGTTGTTGTTAATATATAGTAACCTGAAACATTTTAATAGTAAAATAAAGACACCCTTCAAATTTAAAGGTTTGTTTAAATGAAAGTTGGCACCAATTGACATGGTACATATGACATAATGCATGCCTTCGAGGTACTATGGGAATGTAAAACTATTTGGCCCACTTCCATTTCTCTTGATATTTAGCTATTTTTCTCTTGGAGCAACTCTGATACATGAAAAATAAAGATCGTTGCCTCCTGCTTTGCTAAATATGATGCTAAAAATTATAATTTATAAAAATATATGGAGCTACAATTATTTTGAAAATGTGACAATTCGTTATTTCTTTGAAGCCCATGATACTACACCAGTGCCAAATGAAAAACATAATTGGATGTATTTTTTCTATCAACAATGCTTCCATCACAATCACTATCTATGTATCCTATGAGCTTGAACTCATTTGAGCTTGATTATTGAGTCCCATAATTTCTTGTTCCACTCACATACCTTAGGATTCTTTTCCCTGCTTTCCAATGTGTGTCTTTAGGAGACTTCATGAAACTTGCAATCTAACTTACACCATACATTATGTCCGGCCTTGTGGCTGATAGTTACATGAGACTACCAACAAGTCTCTTATACAAATTTAGATCTACATCGGATCCTTTGTCATCCTTCCTCAACTTCAAACCTATGATAATTGGTGTTGGTGCTGATTTGCAATTCAACATGTTAAACCTTTTCAAAATATTATTTGCATATTTTGTTTGAGAGATGGATATACCACTTTCATTTTGATTCACCTCAATGCCTAAAAAATATTTCATTAGTCCCAAATTAGTCATTTCAATTTTTTTTTTCCATAGCTCCATTGAATAAATCAATTGATAAGTTACCCTTGAATATTAAATCATCAACATATAAACATATAATTAGAATTTCTCTTTTTTCATTCATCTTTGTGTACAATGTAGGCTCGTTGTTGTACCTATTGAAACCATTTTGTAGGAGATATGAGTCAATTCTATTGTACCAAGCTCTTGGGGCATGCTTGAGACCATAAAGTGCTTTCTTAAGTCTATAGACCTTGTCTTCTTGGCCTAAAATTTCATACCTAGGTGGTTGTTCAACATTAACTTCTTCTTAAAGATAGCGATTTAAGAATGTTGATTTTACATCCATTTGATAAAAATGCCACTTGTTTTGATTTGCTATGGTAAGTATCATTCTTATGTTGTCTAAAAGTGCTATGAGAGCAAATGTCTCATTGTAATCAACTCCACAATGTTGAGAATAACCCTTAGCAACTAGCCTTGCCTTATGTTTTTGTACATCATTTTTTGCACTCAACTTAGTTTTGTAAACCCACTTCACTCCTATGACATCCTTTCCTTTTGGAATGCTCACTAATTCCCATGTATGATTCTTTTCTATAGCATTTATTTCTTCATCCATTGCATATATCCATTTGTCATATTTTATTGCATCTTCAAAATGAAGTGGATCATCTATTTGTGAATATAAAACATAAAGAGAAATCAAACCTACGTTATTTTCATCTTTATTTTGCTCATAAATGTCTCTTATACTTCTGACTTTTAATCTGCTTAAGCTTTCCAAGGTAGGATTTGACATCTCACTTGAAGTAGAACCCGTGGAATGTGGACTTGTTAGTCTTGCACTAATAATCAATGTTGTAGATGGTGTTTTTTGTCCACTTGTTGGAGTGCTTGCTTGAATGTGTGAGGCTGCCCTTACACTTGATGATGGTGTCACTTGTGGACCACTTCGTTGAGCTTGAATGGGTGTGGAAGGAGTCACATTTGAAGGAGTATTTGCTGGTATAAAAACTTCATTTTCCTTTTGTTGACTATTTTTTCTACAATTTCATCACATGCTTCCTTTTCTATGAACTGCACATCTCTCTTGATTATAACCTTTTTTTATTGGATTACACAACTTGTAAGCCTTTGATTCATTACTATATCCAACAAATATACATTTTTCTCCTTTGTTGTCTGATTTTTTTCTTAATTCATCTGGCACATGTGCATATGCCACACATCCAAATACTCTCATATGAGAAACACTATGTTTTCTTCCATTCTAATCTTCTTCTAGAATCATGTCCTTGACACTCTTTGTTGGACATCTATTCATTATATAGGATTGACATGATACAACTTCAGCTCAATATTCCTTTAACAAATGCTTTGCTTTCAACATGCTTCTAGTCATTTCTATGGTACTTTTATTTTTCCTTTTAGCTACACCATTTTGTTGAAGTGTGTACCTAGTTATGAATTTCTTTTGAATTCCATGGTCCTTGCACAAAATTTTAGAAATTGATTTGAAATGTATTTTCCACCTCTATTCATTCTCAATGATTTGATGTAGTGCCCACTTTGTTTCTCAACAAGAGCCTTGAATTGACAAAAATAATCAAACACTTCACTCTTATGCTTTAAGAAGTAAACCCATGTTTTCCTTGAGTAGTCATCAATGAATGTCAAAAAGTAGAATCTTCCACCAATTGAAGGTGTTTGCATTGGCCTACATAAATCTGAATGAACAATCTCTAAAGGTGCTTTTGCCCTCATTGACTTCCTTGCTGGAAATGATTCTCTATGTTGCTTTCCCAAGATGCACCGTCTACATATTCTTTCTGGTTTCTATTTTAGTGGCAATTCCTTGACCATGCTTTTCTTATGAACCAAATTTAGGCCTCGAAAGTTTAAATGCCCAAATCTTAGATGCCAAAGCCAATTTTCATCTTTTATTTCTATTTGAAAGATTATTTGCAAGATTTTTGTATTTTATTCTTTATTCACTTATGGAGCCATTGAGTGGTGTGCTTGAGCATAATCTACATTCAAATCCGGTTTCAGCCTTAGGGAAAACATCCTATTGTTTGTCAATTGGACCTTTCCAATGAGCTAATTACTTGGATATTTATCTAAAATTATGCACTCTTTGTTTTTGAAAAACACTCTATACCCCTTTTGAATGAGCTACTCAATGCTCATCAAATTGTGTTTTAATTCGGGAATAAAATAAACATCGGAGATATACTTTTTCTCCCCCTTCTTGGTTAGAATGTTGATTTTCCTTTTTCCTTTGACTTCTACCTTATTATTATTTTCCAAAGTGACATCTGATTTTATATTTTCATCCAAACTAGAAAACATTTCTAAGTTCCTTGTCATGTGGTTGCTACAACCTGAGTCTAAAAACCATACATCCTTTTCATTTGCTTGTGCAACATTACATGCTAAAAACATGGAGCTTTGTTTTGATTTTTAATTTTGGTTTTCTCTTGTGAAATTTGCATTTTGTTTGCCAAAATCATATTGTTTCTTTCTGCATGCATTTGAATAATGCCCATGCTTTTTGAAATAATGACATTGGACTTGAGATTTGTCATACCTTTGGCCTTGACGCTGAGCTTGAGTTGCATTTTTATTTGGGTATTGGCTGCTACCTCTTCCACTTGAGTTTGATGGGTTGTTTCTTCCACCTCTATACGAATTTCTTCCTCTACCTCTAAAATTTGTTTTTCCTCTACCTCCTCCATGGTTGATTGAAGCTTGTGTCTTGAAAGCATGCTCCAAAGATGAGTTTGCTAACCTGGTTAGCCTATGTTCATGAGAAATGAGAGATGCATGAAGCTCATCAATTGAAAATTGTGAGAGATTCTTTGTTTCCTCTATGGCCACAACTATGGATTCAAACCTTGTGGGTAAACTCCTTAAAATCTTTTCAACAATTCTTCTATCTTCAAGTGTCTCACCATGAGATCTGATTTGATTAACTAAACTGATCACTTGTGTGAAGAATGAGTCTATTGAATCTGAATCCTTCATGAAGATTGTTTCAAAATCTCTTCTTAGCATTTGCAATTTTTTTGTTTTCTCCTTTGCCATTCCTTGGTATGCTGTTTGGAGAATATCCCATGCTTGTTTGGACTTTGTTGCTGCTGCAATGCTTAGGGAAATGCTCTCATGTACAACTTGAAATATGTAGAAGAGATCTTTTGAGTCTTTCTTCCTATTATCCCTTAGTAGATCCTTCTCTATTTGAGATAGATCATTATATGTTGCTGCATCTGTTGGTTTTGGAAAACCATTCTCTACTAGATCCCAGATGTCTTGAGAACAAAACAAAGCTCTCATTGTGATAGACCAATAGTCATAGTTTTTGCCATTGAATTGAGGAATTTGTAGATTTGTCAAGCTTGTGCTTGTCGCTGCCATTGTTGACAGTGAATACTTTTGCTTGATGAAGCCCTTAGCTTGGATAACTTTCAGCTCTACTAAGCCTTTCTTTGAATAACTTTAAGCTTTGATACCACTTGACAAAAGCTAACAAAGCATAGGATTTTTATGTCAAATTGTTTAAGACAAAACAAACAGAAAAATAGGGGAAAATGCACACAAAATAAACACAGAATATTTTTTTATCTATCCTCCCATACACATTGTTGTATCTTCCTATAGATCTGCTGCTCATACAATCAGTTTTACAGCTGTTGCATACCAGGAAGGAAGCAGAACTTCACTAGAGTCTTCTTTCTTTGTATATCAAAATAGAGCATACAAAATACTTTACAAAAAGAGATAGACCTGGAATTCTCTCGAAGCTTGTACGAAAGAGAGAAAGAGAGAGAGAGAGAGTGAGAGTTACTAGATTATTTCCTAAGCAAGTAAACAGCTGCATAGATTAAATGAGACAGATTGGGCGCAGATTGGGCACAGCTTCAGGTCTGTGAGCAGCTCAGAGACATTAAAGTTTTAAATTCAAATTGACAAAATATGCATGGCTGGAAAGCAAATAGGAGTGGAAATTAAATTGTTTGCAGCTGAGCTGGAAGCCACGTCCTCCAACAATAAAAAGGGAAATTTGTTTGGTCCCTAGCACTAACTTTCCATCCTCCATGCTACAGGAACAATGCAGGTGGTCGTGATGTGCCATTGATTGTTATAATCTCAGAAATATCTCAATACATAAATGAGTACCTGTTGCTTTCATGTTTTTACATTACCTATCTTCTCAAGCATTCGAGTAAGGTTGAATACTCTTTTATGGCACAAGGATTTCATAATTGGATCCTGTTTGTGCCCACCTACTGATTTACCCTAAAGCTTCGCATGTTATAAGTACTTAGATTAGTTTTTAATTTTCAAACATATTGATATCCTTTTGCTATTTCATCCTGGGCTTCCTGGTGCAGATTCAACCAAAGCCCATCTTTTTTGACCAAGCAGCCACTCCCAATTACCATGGTGTAATCAGTGGTAAAAACATCATACTTACAATTACGAATGTTTCTTGTCCGCCTGCATTCACATACCATTTTCCAGATTCATTCCTTTTTACACCATAACTGATGTAAACTTGCAAACTTAAACGACATTAACCCAAAAAGATGCAAACAATATTTGGTTTTCTTCAGAGAAAAAGAGCAATTTAATCAATGTTATTAACTACGAATATAATCAAGGTGAACTTTTACCAATTTTTTTCCAAAAGATCTACCGATAGTATAAAACTAGAGAATTGACGCCAACAGGTGACAAAATTTCGGAATGAACTCTGGGTAGAAAAGTAGAGGATTAATGGCAACTGTTTAACAAAATGGCTGAACGCACTGAGGGTAGAGAATTAAAGGATGGACAGTAATTGTCTAAAAAATTCCATAAACGACTTGTGGGCTCATGGAGTAAATTTTTTGCAGGGTATGGAATGGTACTGATACTTCACTTATTTATCTTAACAACAATGTGAAACGATTGTACAACATGAAGGCAATAGAACATTGTGGACATGTATATTGTTAATATTTTGAACTTGAATATGTTGTAATTGACATTTTATTCTTATTTCAATTCCTGAGTGTTGAGCTACTAAGATTTTCCATTTTTTTCATCGAAAACATTTTTACTTTCTTCAATTTTCACCTTGCTTTATCAAACAATCAACAGCACTCATAATATTCACATTTAACTTGATGATTTATTCCTGCTGCAATTCGCATATTTCAATCTCACAAATTTTAATTTGAAAATGTGCGTTTAAGAATACGTTAAATTGTATCTTTTGCTTACTGCTATGTCACTGACTAATTCTACCATGTCCCAACAACTTATGTGTTTGTCTGATGCCCTGTACACAACTCTAGCTTTTATCTACAGTTGTAACATAAGATTTCTTGAGTTCATTGCGCTGCAGTGGAAATACTGGATATGCTAACACTCAGTTCAAATGCATGTCTACACAAGTCCATAAAACTCCTCAAACTATCATCACAATTTGTATCCTCAACCGCTGCTCCGATTTTGCTGCACAAAAAATTATTTTGAAAATCGCCATTCCATCAAAACATATCCAAAAGAGAGCTCATCAAGCTTTGGAATGCCACGTAACCCTTGGTGCCCAAAAAATGCCTTGTGAACGAAAAACCCTTGCTTTCACTGGCTGCGGCTTTTGTATTGCCGAAATTGGTGATCTTTGCTTTGTGTTGAACTAAATATAAGGCAAACGGAAAACTATTTCTCTTCACATTTCATATATTAATCTAAAAATAATACTTGTAAGTGTAACCATGCTTGAAATTTTCAATGCTAATGTCATTATAAAAAATGTCTATGCTTTTCATAAGTGTTGCTAATTCAGCACTGCCTTTTTGTTTCTTTATCTTATCTTTCGTAATTCTGCGTCTGGCACATTTACTAGGGTCCTCAGCAGAGTGATTCTGGCCTTTCTTCGGAGAGGTCGTGACATCCTTGTCCCGGGGGTCTTCTGATTCTTTTTGTTTGAATGTAATCCCAACTACCCTCAACGAATGCATCAAACAAAACACTGTTTTCTCATAAATGTTGAAGTCCTTCTAAAGGACTGATCTGTCTATCTCCATGCCTCTATTCAACTCTCCCATACGTTGCTATCCTATCTTAGTTATTATGTATTTCTGCCCATACTTTTGCAGTCCCTTCACCTTTCTGTCTAATTAATTTTTTCTACAGAGAAGTTATTAGGAGTATGGTCTTCCTTTTACCATAGAAAATAAGGAAGATTGTGTGTTGTTTGAATTAGTGTGTGTGCAGAGAGTAAAAAAGAAAAGTTTGCTCTGTTTTTATAGATAAAGAAGCTGCCCTGTTTTTTTTTAATTTTGTGTATGGAAGAGCTGAAGCTTTGTTTAAACAGAAATATACATGTTTTATTTTTCAGTGCGCTGGACTTAGCATATGAAATGCTCTGTTTTTGTCTATTTAATATAAACTTTTAATAGAGCAGTGGCTCTATGTTTCTATTTTTTTTTACCTCTGCCTCTTAACCAACAAGTGGTATTAGAGCCAAAGGTTGCTCTTAAAAAGAATGTTTTAGCAAAGCTGAAGGTTACTAGTGCAAAGGGCTTCATCAACAAAGAGCTCAAACAAAGGTTTTTCAAGGCAAAGGTATACACAGTCAACAATGGCAAGCACAAGTTTAACAAATCCTCAAATCCCACAGTTCAATGGGAAAAAATATGATTATTGGTCGATAACAATGAAGGCACTCTTTTGTTCTCAAGACATATGGGATCTTGTAGAGAATGGCTTTCGAAAACCCCCAGATGTAGCAGCATACAATGCTCTATCTCAAGTAGAGAAAGCTCTGTTGAGGGATAATAGAAAGGACTCCAAAGCTCTCTTTTACATATTTCAAGCAGTGCATGAGAGCATTTTTCTAAGGATTGCAGCAGCAACAAATTCCAAATAGGCATTGGATATTTTTCAAACAACACATCAAGGCATAGCAAAGGTTAAGACAGCTAAGCTACAAATGTGGAGAAGGGATTTTGAAACAATCTTCATGAAAGATTTAGATTCAATAGACACTTTCTTTACACAAGTGATGGGTTTAGTTAATCAAATTAGATCTCATGGTGAGACACTTGAAGATACTAGGATTGTTGAAAAGATTTTAAGGAGTTTACCCACAAGGTTTGAATCCATAGTTGTGACCATAGAGGAAACAAAGAACCTCTCACAGTTTTCAGTTGATGAGCTCCATGCATCTCTCATCTCACATGAGCATAGACTAAGCAGGTCAACAAATTTATCATTAGAGCATGCATTCAAAACACAAGCTTCAATCAGCCATGGTAGAGGCAGAGGAAGATCGAATTTCAGAGGTAGAGGAAGGAATTCTTATAGAGGTGGAAGAAGCAGCCCATCAAACTCAAGTGGCAGAGGCAGTAGCCAAAACACAAGCCCAAACCCATCTCAAAATCAACCACATGGTCAAAGGTATGACAAATTTCAAATCCAATGTCACTATTGTAAGAAATATGGGCATTATTCAAATGAATGTAGGAAAAAACAATCTGATTTTAGCAAACAAAATGCAAACTTTACAAGAGAAAACCAAAATTAGAGCAATATGTTCATAGCATGCAATGTAGCACAAGAAAATTAGAAGGATATATGGTTTTTAGACTCAGGTTGCAGCAATCATATGGTAGGGAACTTAGAAATGTTCTCAAGTTTAGATGAAAGTGTAAAATCAGATGTCACATTGGGTAATGACAACAAAGTTTCAGTTATGGGCAAAGGAAATATCAACATTCTAACTAAACAGGGGGAGAAGAAGTATATTTCAGATGTGTATTTTGTGCCTGGTCTAAAACACAATCTAATGAGTATTGGGCAGCTTGTTCAAAAGGGGTATAGAGTCTTCTTCAAAAACAAAGAATGCACTATTCTAGATAAATTTCCAAGTAATCAACTTATCGCTAAAGTGCAAATGAAAAACAATAGAATGTTTCCCCTAAAGATTAAGTCGGATTTGAATGTGGAATATGCTCAAGCACAACCCACAATGAGCCCACAAGAGGATAAAGAAAAGGTTGCAACAATTACACAAACCATCTTTCAAGCAGAAATGAAAGATGAAAATTGGTTATGGCATCTAAGATTTGGGCATCTCAACTTTGGAGGTCTAAATTTGCTGCATAGGAAGAGTATGGTAAAGGGTTTGCATTAATAGAGAAACTAGAAAGAGTATGTGAAGGATGTATCTTGGGAAAGCAACATAGAGAGACATTTCCAACTGGCAAGTCAATTAGAGCAAAGGCACCCTTAGAAATTGTTCATTCAGATTTATGTGGGCCAATGCAAACACTATCAATTGTTGGAAGATTCTATTTTTTGACTTTCATTAATGACTATTCAAGGAAAACATGGGTCTACTTTCTAAGGCAAAAGAATGAAGTGTTTTATTTCTTCTGTCAATTCAAGGCACTTGTCGAGAAGCAGAATGGGTACTACATCAAAACATTAAGAACAGATAGAGGCTGTGAATACATCTCAAATGAATTTCTAAATTTTTGTAAAGACTGTAGAATTCACAATCAATTCACAACCAGGTACACACCTCAACAAAATGGGGTAGCTGAAAGAAAAAAAAGAATAATCATGGAAATGGAAAGAAGCATGTTGAAAGCAAAGCATTTGTCAAATGAATATTGCACTGAAGCTATAGCTTGTGCAACATACATTATGAATAAATGTCCAACCAAGAGTGTGAAGAATATGATTCTTGAAGAAGCATGGACAGGAAGAAAACATAATGTTGCTCACATGAGAGTATTTGGATGTGTGGCATATGCATATGCATATGTGCCAGATGAGTTGAGAAGAAAATTGGACAACAAGGGAGAAAAGTGTATATTTGTTAGTTATAGTGATGAATCCAAGGCATACAAACTATACAATCCAATAACCAAGAAAGTTATAATCAGCAGAGATGTACAATTCATAGAAGATGAAACATGGGATGGAAGTTTGGAGAAGACAATCAATATTGCAGCCAACTTACCTCAAGAAGATAGAGAAGATTTTACACCATCAGGTACTCCATCAAATGTGACTCCTTCCACACCCATTTAGGCTCAACAAAGTGGTCATCAAATGACACCATCATCAAGTGTAAGGACAGCCCCACGCATTCAAGCATCCACTCCTTCAAATGTACAACAAACACCATCTACAAGTGACAATCAAGGTGCAGGACCATCAAGTCCACATTCCACAAGTCCAAGTTCAAGTGATATGTCAAATCCTACATTGGCAAGCTTGAGGAGACAAAAATAAGAAATTTTAAAAGACATTTATGATCAAAATGAAGGTGAGAACAATGCTGGTCTGATTTCTCTCTTTGCATTTTATTCACAAGTAGAAGATCCTATTCATTATGAAGATACAATTAAGGATGAAAAATGGGTAAATGCAATGGATGATGAAATTGATGCAATAGAAAAGAATCAAACATGGGAGTTAGTGAGCCTTCCAAAAGGCAAGGATGTTATAGGAGTGAAGCGGGTTTACAAAACCAAATTAGATGCAAATGGTGATGTGCAAAAGCATAAAGTGAGACTAGTGGCAAAAGGATATTCACAACGGCCTGGGGTTGATTACAATGAGACATTTGCTCCAGTAGCTCAATTAGACACTGTGAGAACTACACTTGGAATAGCAGCTCAAAACAAGTGGCCAGTTTACCAAATGGATGTAAAATCAGCATTTTTGAATGGTCACCTTGAAGAAGAAGTTTATGTGGAGCAGCCACCTGGGTAGGAGATTTTGGGTCAAGAAAACAAAGTTTAGAAACTGAAAAAGACACTTTATGGACTCAAGCAAGCCCCAAGAGCTTGGTATAGTAGAATTGACTCCTACCTTTTGCAAAATAGGTTCAATAGGTGCAACAGTGAGCATACATTGTATACCAAGATGATTGAGCAAGGTGAGATCATAATTTTTTGCTTGTATGTTGATGATTTGATATTCACGGGTGATTTGGCAATTGATTTGTTCAAAGGAGCTATGAAAAAGGAGTTTGAAATGACTGATTTAGGTCTCATGAAGTATTTTCTTGGCATTGAGGTAAATCAAAATGGTAATAGCATATTCATCTCCTAATCTAAGTATGCAAATGACATTTTGAAAAGGTTTAACATGACAAATTACAAATCAGCTCCAACACCAACTGTCACAGGACTGAAATTAAGCAAGCATGATAAAGAAGGCAACATTAATCCAACTTTGTATAAAAGGCTTGTTGGTAGCCTCATGTATTTAACAGCCACAAGTCCTGACATAATGTACACAGTTAGTCTCATTTCAAGGTTCATGGAGTCTCCAAAGGACTCTCATTGGCAAGTAGGAAAGAGAATTCTCAGATATGTGAGTGGAACAAGGAACTATGACATTCAGTATGCAAAGTCAAATGAGTTCAAGCTGATTGGATATATAGATAGTGATTGTGCAAGAAGCGTTGATGATAGGAAGAGCACTTCCGGTTATGTTTTTCATTTTGGAGCAGGTGTAGTTTCATGGGCTTCAAAAAAATAACCAATAGTTACGGTTTCATCAGCTGAAACAGAGTATCTAGTAGCCACAGGTGCATCATGTCAAGCAGTTTGGATGAGAAGAATGTTGAAAGATCTCAGGGAAGAACAACAAGAAGCAACAAAGATCTATTGTGACAACAACTTAGTGATATCATTGTCAAAGAATCCAGTTTTTCACAAGAAAAGCAAACATATAGACACAAGATATCATTTCATTAGAGAGTTGATTAACAATGGAGAGATCTTTTTGGTTTTTTGTAAGTCTCAAGATCAGTATGCAGATATCTTCACCAAGCCACTGAGAAAAGAAAGCTTTGAATATTTGAGAGATCATTTGGGAGTTCTAGATGGCAGTAGTTGTGATTAAGGGGGAGTGTTGGAATGTAATCCCAACTACCCTCAACGAATGCATCAAACAAAACATTGTTTTCTCATAAATGTTGAAGTCCTTCTAAAGGACTGATCTGTCTATCTCCATACCTCTATTCAACTCTCCCATACGTTGCTATCCTATCTTCATTATTATGTATAACCTACCCATACTTTTGCAATCCCTTCACCTTTCTATCTAATTAATTTCTTCTACAGAGAAGTTATTAGGAATATGGTCTTCCTTTCACCATAGAAAATAAGGAAGACTATGTGTTGTTTGAATTAGTGTGTGTGTACAGAGAGTAAAAAAGAAAAGTTTGCTCTGTTTTTATAGATAAAGAAGCTGCCCTATTTTTTCTTAATTTTATGTATGGAAGCACTGAAGCTCTGTTTAAACAGAAATATACATGTTTTATTTTTCAGTGTGCTGGACTTATCATACGAAATGCTCTGTTTTTGTCTATTTAATATAAAATTTTAATAGAGCAGTAGCTCTATGTTTCTATTTTTTTTTACCTCTGCCTCTTAACCAACACTTTTTAACCTTCTTAGTTCCTTTGATCTAAGGCTATCCAAGGTCATTTTCAACTTGTCAATTTTGGCCTTCAATGCATTCCAGTCATCCATCTGCTTAACCATGTAATGACCCAGGATTTGCAATTTATCTTTAAAATCTTGCAGGTTCTTCCTGTGGTCCATGAGGAGGTCCACAATGTCCCTTTTCCCCTTCATTTCTTCTACCATCTTCAATGGCCAAATTTCTAACTCAGATTTACATTTCTTCCTCCCAATAATTGGGGGAGTCTAGGCCTTACATTTTCCTTTTTGAATCTCGGCCTGATCTTGCTCCAACTTAATACTGATAGGAGGGGAAGCAGGCCAGCAGTTTTCATAAGTATTAGGGCAGCTTGTCTTGTTCTCCTCTGGTTTGCATGTGTCTTCTACCAAACTTCCTTCCCTTCCACTCTCGACCATCTGCACCTCATTCTCGAGCAGAGCTTCTCTCCTCTTGACGATAAGGAAAATCAAACCCCAGTGTATGAGGTCGCTAGCAGGGTTTGATTAAAAAGCAAGACATGACTCTAAGACTCTTATTTTGTTTAGCTATCCAAGAAAATAAAATCACAAAAACAAATTAAAAACAAGTAGACAGTCATCCCGAAGGATGGTCTCTTTAATTTGAGAAGAATATAACACCAACATATTTCCAACAAACAAGGAAGGAGTCCTCTTCAATTTTTTTAAAATAATTGTTCTTGAATTTGTGAATGTAATGTATATATTATGCACACTAATCAAATCAGTCACCTATATATGACAATTAAATGTAAAAATGTCTTTAGTAATATAGTTTTTATATGAATGCAATATACATGATATGATTAACACAATTTTTTTTAACATTCATTTTTTATTTTTTTATTTTATTCATATTTTCTTCAACTTCTCTACATGGAATGGATTTTATCTCCTATGTTCTACTTGCACCCCTATTTCAATAAATGTTCATAGTGTTACAGTGTATTAAATTACTACTAGGACATTGTATAAGACACAAAATTGTCTCATACACTGCAATCCTTAAATTCTACTACAATGCCACATTATGTTGTCTACTTACTAAATAATCTAACAACCATTTTATTAAAGCTCCCTTTTCTCAACTTTCATAATGCTACTAATAGTTATATTCAATGATATATAACTCATCAACCTTGCAATTCTTACTATGCTCTATTGTTATTCACATCCAACTTGAATTATAACACAATCCAAAGGCAGGGAGAGAGTATGTGGCTTTTTTTTTATTTTATTCATTTGGACTAAATACTAGTGTTATTCTTGTGCCAAATATTTGAACCATTGGAAATATAGATGGATTTGAGAAACAAATTTTATTTTGAAATTTTAAGTAGTAATGAAATTCGTATCATTGACATAATCAGGTGTTAGAAAGGTTCTACATATGCTAAAATCTATAGAGAAATATTAAGTGTTGGAGGAGGCCACAAATTTTTAGGAGTAGTTTATTTAGCTTTTAAAACTCAAAGGTCATTTTGACAAACCCAACACAGCTAAATTCATTTTTTTTGCATGAAGTAACCCAATTGGGTGGTGGAGGATGCATATAAACATAGCCCTAGAACTTAAACAACTTGGTATTGGGTTACTCTTTGATTGCCATTTTTTTTAGTTTGAAGGATTTGGTCCATCGTAAACTTCATCCACCTTTTTAAGAGAAAAAGACCTTTAGGGAAAGTGGATAAGTTGGTCATAGCTCATAATAGCTTGTGTTTTAAACATACAAATATTATAGAGTATATGAAAGAACTTGCCATGCTCTAGGATGTTGATCATGAGGATGTTGTACTAGTTTATGAGGAATGTGTTAATATCCAACATGGATTAGTTTGGGTGCCATTTTTGTTTGTTTGATCAATAGAGGATCCTGAGAGTGATAATAATGTTTCCATGTAGAGTGTTGATACTTGAGGCAACTTGTGAGTGCATGAAAGCTAAGGATAAATTAGTAGGAGTAGAAGCACATGTATGGGCCATTACCTAAGCATGCTCCATTGTTTTTTGTTCTTTGAAGGACTTATACATTTTTAACTATTTAGTATTTATCATGTAGAAGAACTTACAATTACTTTTATATTTGGGATTTTAGTTAACTTTTATGATTTGACTTGCATGATATATGATATAAATATTTGGGCTTGTCACTTCAATTTATTGCTCCAAAATTTAATATCCAATCTTGTGATATCAATTTTCAAAGGTGATGTGATGACTCATTTTATATCAAGTTATATTCTATTTTGAATTATCAGTTGATATTTAATGATGAGATTGGAAGTTACAAACAAGAATGCAATGTATTTAGTTTTTTTAATATCTCAAAGTATATTAATGCTTGTATAATTTTTTACAAAGCAATGTGTTGTCAATCCAACTAACCATATTTAATGTAACACAATGATAGAACTGAGAGAACCTAAAACACACCATTAGATTTGGTTATGTAGCTAGTTATAATAGTTTCAGACTTGAACACAAGTGCCTTAAAATAACAATCATGCTACATATATGATAGTTGTACCTATATAATGTATTTACTATTCATATTTTTAAGTGTATGATAACGTATCATGATATGATGATTATTCTATGTTGATTTGTTTAAAAAAAATTGTTAGTCTTTAAAATTAAATATAAATTATGTGTGCGTATATATATGTTTATGCTTCCCAAGGTTCCAAGAAGTTGATGTAACATTGGTTTCCAAGTGAAACTTTACATTTATGGGACCTTTTGGATACACATTCTATTAGGATATGATAATGTCATATCTAGATATGTCATTAATTTTTAGTCATATAGGGAATGACTTGTGGCCTATTTGTGTCAATTTCAATATTTGGGTTTTATTGTTTCATGTAATGCCAAACATTCCATAATTTTCAAACAACTTGCACATGCAACAAGAAATCATTAGTAATTGGTAATGTTTTTGTCATCAATGCCCTTGGTTCCTATCATAAAAAATATATTGTTGAGTTACATCTATGGGATTCTTATCGGTATTTGACACAATTCTCCAAAGTTTTTTATATTTGAAATATTATATGTCCTATTTTTTCCTCTTTTATAATTTTTTCCATTCAATTTTTTTGACAATGTTAAGGTGAGGGTTTTCAAAGGGACCCTTCCCCCATATAGCCCAGAGAATAAAATATAGAAATTAGAGCTCACAGAAACACCTCTACCAACTATAAAAAATAGGTTGTGAAAAGGTTTCAACTCAATAGAACACCACTACTAGTGGTAAAAAATAGGATACAAAAAGGCTGCATCTTGATGAAACACCACTCCCAACAATAAAAATTAGGTTTTAAATAGGCTACAGACCTTCAAACCATCAGACACAAACAATACATAAGGCAATGTCCATCCCATAAAAACTCCATTTTTGGGTTAAAGGGTCATATTCATAGGTTCGTGGATCTTTCTATATTGGCCTTTTCTCTTTTTACTCACAATAATCTGATTCCCTCCTAAATCACGGTAAATAAGGACATAAACCTCAATAGAATTGATAGATTGTAACCTACCTAGATATATAAGATCCACTATAACATCATTTAGATCATCATTTGAATTATTTAGGGCTCCTTCTACCTCATTTCTCTTTGCCTTACTAGTATTTGAAGGCTTGGTAGGATTATGAACAACAATTAGAGTATCTGAAACCATTTCCAGATCATCACTCACTATTGTGTCATGTTCATTTCTAAATTGCACTATAATATGTTTGGGGAGGGCTTCTCTCCACCAAAAATTCACCATCTTACATTTGGAACTACTACAAGTTGTATCCAGATGACCTATCTCAAAACATTTTCAACATGTGAAGAGTAAGCCCTCATAATCAAGAGATTGTGTCTACTGTAATTCCTTCACTTTCAAATCAATTTTGGATAGAAAATTTTTCATATTAAATTAACAAGCAATAAATAATTAAATATTATACTAACTACTCATTCTTACCCAAAAAATGATTGAAATCAAGATGATTTTTATGATGTCCAAAGAGGAATTTGTGATGGGTAAACCCACTATGAGCTTTGACCAGCTAATCCAATTTATTATAGGTATGTTTCTATGAAAAGGGATGATGAATTTATAAGATGTAACAACTTTTATGAGCCACAAAAAAACTAGTAGGAAAAGTAAAAGCCCAACATCAAGCTACTTAAGTTTTAGGGTTTTGTTTTTATGCAACTTACACCACCCAATTGGGTTATTTCATTAAAATTTGTCTTTAGTAGTGTTAGGTTTGTAAAAATGGCCCTTGAGTTCTATAATTTAAAGAAACTACTCTGAGACTATGGCTATATGCACCCAAAATATGCATGGTGAAACATTCTCAGTTCGATGTCCAATGATGACATAGTGATTTCCTAATTTATGCTCAAATGGGTTATCGATAATACTCTCCCCATTTTACCTCAATTTATTTTTCCTAATCCCCTTAAAATATCCTTTTGTTGGCCTTTACAACTATCTTTTGACTTGTTTTAGAAGCTTTTTTATGAGGACAAAACCACCAGTCTATATGATAGAATTATCATAGTTTGTTATGGAACTATTCCTAAAGAGGGGGTCCACATTACTATAGTATGATAGTGTAACTACATAAGGTGGTATTTTCATGAGAAAGAGTGGTTTTGTAACCACCCCTACAAAATGGGGCAATTTTTGTTGAGTTGTGGAGTTAAAAGCTTCACTGAATGTGCAAATGTGGAGGTTGCTGGATGACACAGTAACCGACATCAGTCAGAGCCAACTGACATCAATTAGGGTTCGACTGACATCAGTTAGGGGGTCGGCTGGCATCGGTCAGACAGGAACCGACATCGATCATCTGTGCATTTCCATAACTATTCTAATTTTAGATGAATAGTTAGTTTGCATGTAAAGACTAATTTTAGTCTTGAGTCTGCATTTCTAATTATTGTTTGGTTTGGGATCTATTTAAGAGACCCATGGGGCTGTATTGTAATGCAAGTAAGGTCAATTAGATCTACAAGTGTGCAAGATCAAGTAGATATGTAGGTGTGTGTGTAAGATTAGTTAGATCTATGGGGTAGCAAGATCAAGAAGATTTGCAACACACAGTGTGAGCAAGATCAGGTAAGATCTGCAAGGTGCAATATCAAGAAGGTCTGAGGGGGTTAATGTAGGCAAAACAACCATTGAGTTTATTGTCACAAGGACTTGGAAGTAGGCAACAATAACCATTGGGTTGATTGTCACTGGAGGGAACAACTCAGTGTTTGTGTTGGTTGTAATTGATTGAGAGAGAAATATTGAGCGAGGATTACTGTACACCCAAGAGGTGTGGGAAGAAGAAGAGATTTCTTCATTGCATTTCCTTCTAGAAAAGTGTAATACAAGATTGTATTGTTTCTCGTATCACCTATTCTTTGTTGTTTCTGATTTCTAGTTACTTATTACTTCTGGTTTAATTCCATGTTTAGTTGCTTATACAAAGGTAATCAATTGTACTCTAAGGAGGATCCTAACAATTTTGTCACCGTTAATTCATCTTCCAAAACTAAAACTTTGACATGTTTTGCATGCTTATTGTCATGTTTGTTGATCTTTATGCCTTGTGTTCACCTCCAAGCTGTCCCAACTCACTTTCTCTTCTATTTTTAATCATTTTTAGTCTCTCTTAAGTTCTACTCTTAGTTCAACTCAATTAAACTCCTTTATGCAACATCTGTTGCTCTTCTATAAGTAAGACAATTTTGGGTTATTTTTGGATCCAAAAGTTTACATTAGAGTCTAGATTATTGAATACTTATACAACTAAAATCTACTTACCACTACTTGGATATTTTTTGGGTCATTTTTCATGTCAACTACATAATTACAAGCAAGGAGAGTCATTGTTACTACAACCAGATATTTAGAAATGGTGTTCTGAACCAAAAACAATAAATTATTCCTTGTTTGGATTGTGTCTCTATTTTTTTCTCCATATTTTCTACTATCATTTTATCATCGTCCCAGTTAGAAATTTTCTTCAATCCTTATCAGGCAAAAGATCTAGCACACTAGGTACCACACAATAATTACTTATTTTGATTTTAGCTGATCTACACCTTGATCAGTCTAGGGGGTTTTAGTTTTAGTTTCCTTATTTTATTTATTAGATTATATTAGTTTAGTTTCATTTCTTCCATTAGTTTCAATATCTATTTTTTAGAAATAAAATTTGATAGGGAATAAAATTCTTCTCTCCCATGTTTGCACAAAAATATTAGTTAGTTTCTTCATTTGCTTACAACCATTCAATATATCCTTTTAAAGCATTTAGATTTTATTTAGAACCCTAGGTAAATATTGAAAACAAAAACAACTTTTGGTTGTATCCATTTTCAAATTTCAGTTTTAAAATAAGTTCTTACTTACACAAACTCACACATTAACAAAGAAAAATCCCTAGTCAAACCAAGGTAATCACAAGGTGTTGTCTTACTTCTAATTTTCTTTGTTTAAGTAAATTAGAAACATTGTTTTTAACTTACTAATTCAAAATATCAAAATTTAAGTATTAACTTTCATTCAAAATAAAACTTTCAAACTAGTGTGCATTTATCCGGAAACCCTAAAACTTGTTTTAGTTAGCATATGCAAAATAACTATTAGGTGTTTAGTAGTATTTAGTCTTTAAGATCCAAATCATCTTTTGTGTTACTTGAATTTTAGTAAAGACATAGTTGGAATACTAGATTCATCTATTTATAATTCATGAAAACACAAAAAACAATTGTATTTAGCTTGCATTTAGGAAAAGTAAAATCAACACATGCATTCTTAAAGTAGATTTTGTTTCCTTGTCTTGCATGCATTGAAAATTGAGTTGAAATATTTACCAAAAAGAAACATTAATTTCATTTCAATTTTAGTTATTTATTATTATTTACTTTCAATTATTTATTTTCAACAAATAATTATCTTTCATTTTAGTCAAATATCCCCCAAAACAACAAAAATAATCAAACTACCAAAGCCTTTTCAAGCCAAGAAAAACCACATTAAAACCTTGTTTGAATAGTACAACAAGTCATTTCACAAAACATTTCCAAAAAATGATCATACACTTATACCTTATATTGTCTTATTTGGATGAAACTTTCAAAGACATCAATTTTTATCAGAGGTCTTTTCCCTAGGGTCAAATCACTCGGTCCTACAATCAACACACAATCAGACATTATTGTCAAATTGAGACTTAAGATTTTTAGTGCTACATCCATTCCCCACCTCATTAGTAATGTTCTTAGTGCCCTATAAGAACATGAAAAAATCCCTAATCCACCCATCATCATCCTACCCCAAAACTAAGGCCATAGATACAACATGATTCATACCTATATCCTTGCCCTCACCCCCTTTTCTTCTCCTCGGGGTCTAGCCTCATCATATATAATTCACACTCATATATGACACTAATAGGGATCAGTCAACTCTATATAGTTGATCTCATCCCTTGATTCATTTAATATGACCATCCCCATTTCATTTATCAAAGTATTAATTAAGAGCTTCACCTTCTTTTTATCTTAGACACTAATGGACCTTTGAGCTCTGTCTCTATGCATTTGGATGCTATGATCAATGTGATTCTATATAAATCTTTTGGTTCCATCATGAGAATAACTGATCTCTCATCATCCCAAATACCATTATGCCAAACAACCATCCCAATCTATAGTTCCACGCATCACCCATTTATTAGGTAGGCTATCACGACCTGACCTCAGGAAGTCAAGTGTATAATTTAACATGTGTTATTTTCATACATACAAATTGGTGAACCCAATGTGAAATTATTATATATTTTGAATTTTCCCATTCTTATCCTTCTTTTCTCCTTTCTCTATCTTCCCCACTCCTTCCATTTATTCTACATGTATCTATATACCCCCAAAATATGTCTGGACATGACCTACATAGATCTCTTGGCTAGGAGGGCTGTAAAAGGAGCTAATTTTAATCTACTGAGGCTTCATTGGTAAGTTGGAACAACCCTCCAATTTATATTCAAGTGAATAACACATGCTAAATTATGCACTCAACTTCCTAAGGTCAGGGTGAGATAAACGGCGTAATAGATGGATAATGGGTGATGGGTGGAACTACAGATTAGGCTAGTTATGTAGTGAACCCAATGTGAAAGACTTAGATATTTTGAATATTTCCTTCGTATAATTATTATTTTTTACTCTATCCATCTTCTCTCTCCTTCCATTTATTATACAAGTATCTATGTACCCATAGAATATGTTTGGATAGGGCCTAGGCAAATTTATTGGCTACGAGGGATATATGATCCAACTTAACTATATACTAGGGCTTCATTTTTATGTTTGAACAACCCTATTTTCAACACCTACATAGATTATTAGTCATACAATTATTCTCATTGCAATAGTTAAACTATGTTTGGAATCCCTATTCATGAGGCGTGGGATGTATTTGGAACCACTAGAAATCATCCTAATTCCAATGTTATGACACTCACTAAATGGAATACTACTACTCCTTATATGGCCATTACACCATTGATTATCCTATATAACCCAAATATAGAAATATCTGCTAAGTATGAGCACTATCTAGGAAGGATTCGCTATCTAGAAGATGAGATTAATCATATGCAAATGGCTACACATCCCTCTAGTGGGATTCAAAATGCCTCTAACTTGATGGTGCAAACCTTAACCATTTCCCAGAGGCTCCCTCTCCAAATCAATCCCCTTACCCTAACCAATCTCTCACTTATACCCCTCATTTATAGGATATTCCTAGACCTAATGCCATAACTGGCCTGAATGAGCTCATCAATACCTTTGTCCGTCACATCTATGATTTAAAAAACAATAAACAATCTTCGAATCAAGGAGTGAACCTGAATCATCTTACCCAAGTTAATTCATATTATTTTCATTTCTATATAATGGTTCATCAATTGTTGCAAAAATCAATTTACATTCTCCTACCACAACAAGAACATACACCTCCATCAAGCTATGCCTTTAACCAACCCCTTAGGGGCATATTAATTATGTAGTCCCTAACCTAGATACTTCTAAAATTATTCCAACCTACCAAGATCATACCCAAACCCCTATGAGAGGTGTATTCACCTACAATCCACCCTCAAAAACCATTGTGGTGAGCAATAACCCACCACTCATTTCCTCTTTAGGTCACGTACCTCCCACGTACACTCCTACACAAACTAACAATGTGCCATCTTATGTTCCTTAAGGCTATATGCAAACTAAATTTACCCGTCATCCACTAATCACCAAACCTTCTATGTCAAAAAATATTCCTCCTCATTTCCATATGTTTTCCAAGTTTATTCAATTAGATAGATATTTATTGGCTTATTCCACTTCACCCTATCAAGTCTCTTCCATTCCCCCTAGTTATTATTTAAACAACCCATATGCAATCCCACCTTTCTATTCCATATTGAACAAGTAAACAATTGATTTCAATAACATGGGGACCTATTTCAAATACCTTAAGAAACATCTTGTTCTCAACATATAAGAAGTTATTCTTTGTTGTCCCCTACCAGACCTTCCAAAGTTTAAAGGGAAGGAAGATACTCATGCACATGTCAAGGCTTACGCCATAGCTATAAGGGAAATTCTATCTTGGGATGGGGTGGTTGTAAATATTTTCCCTAAAACCCTAAAATTAATTGATCTTAACTAGTATTACTATCTCCCTAAGGGGTCTATTCATTCTTTAAGACAATTGATGTTTGAATTCATCAAGGCCTTTAATATGAACAAACTTCTTCAGACTGAAATTTATGATTTCCTTCATATCAAATAAGAACACATTGAATCAATTACCCATTTCATCATGACATGGTGGGATGTTCTATATTCTTCTGCCATTGTGTCTCACATGGACCAACAGTAATTATGTGACCTTTTCCTTCACTCCCTTAACAAATAAACAAGAGAGGGTGTCAAAAAGTTCCTCTTTTAGTCCTATAAAGAATATTTTGAATGTTCCTTATGGATTGATCAAGTGGCCATTGGTAGTGGCCGTCAAACCTATGGGACCGATGGGAACATTATCACCCTAAACCAAAATAATGGGGCATTTCAAAATGTGTGCCTAAACACTATTAATAATCAAGGACCTAAAATCCTTAGCCAAAATAGTAATACCACCACTAATTGCATGACTGATTAGGGTAAAAATCCAAACACAATGAACAATAATCAGTCTATGTCCATAAACAACACTGACCCAAATAATAATATAGGTTTTGGGAACCAAAACCCTCCACCTACAGTTCATGAGGTTTAATTAAATTTATTTCTACCCCACAACATGAAATATCAAAACCAAAATTATAACTATTTTCAACATGTTGAGCATTTTACCATTTCCAAAACCAACCCTATTATAAAAGGAATAATCAACAAGGGTTTGGTAAACAAGGAATAAATCATAGGCATAGGGATTATAATCCCAACATTTACTATTTCATCCACTGAGTCATTGGTCATGATACTTGAAACTATAGAGAGTATAGTAAATTCATCCAATGGCTCCCTAAATATTAGACGTAAACTTTCATAGACATGTTCCTAGGGAATGCAGGTGAAAACACTTAGACCCTTAAAAATTACCTCATCACACTACAAAATAAAAACCACAAGATTTATTATAAGCCTTTTCTAAAACCACATGCCAAGTACCCAAAACCAAGAGTAGGGGAATTTGTAGAATCAAGTGGTTCATCAAAACTAGCCTATGCAAGATTGTACCAATGTTGATGCTGCTTCCTGGTTAAGAGTCTAAGGTAATATTAAAATGATAGGGGTTATAAAGTGGGAATTCAAAGAGGAAGTGAATATAATTAGTTGCACCATGGAATATCAGTCCATGACTCATCACCCCTCAAACATTATAGATATTGATGCCATCCTTAGCCTATGGGGAATTATGATTTGATCTCAGATATTACAAAAACATTCTCCCACATTTATTTTCTATGCTTGTTCAAGAACTTGCCTTCCCATCATTCAACATTGCTATATGCTTTAGGATTGGAAAATTTATCCAACATAACACCCCTGTTACAAGCTCAGATCAATCACATTGATCTAGATATGTTTACACCTAGGCAATATTATCAAGATATTAGATATTTATTTGACCTTTGTAGTCTCCCTCATAATTATAAATTGGTAAGGAGGGGGATCTAACCTTGTTTTTTCAAGTATGGTTCTATAAAAATACAGAAATAGAGCCATGGTTGACGATGGGGCAATTGTGAACATTGTCCCCTTCTCTTTATTATAGAAACTTGGTTATAGGGAAACCAACTATTCCACAACTCTCAAACTCTATGAGTGTATGATAGCCTCAATTCCACCCCTATAGGAACCATTATGCTTCTAATCACTCTAGGTCCCTAGACTGTGTTAATAGAATTGTACATGATAGACATGGACATAAATTGTAACATGATCTTGGAAAGACCCTGTATTCATAAGATGAAGGTCAACCCTTCAAAATTGTTCCAAAAAATCAAGTTCCTCCATTTAGGTAAGGTTTTGTGGCCTAAGGGGATCCCAAGCCTTTTGACATGCTTTAAACAACCATGAATAAATAAATAGGCTTGCATATTGATTATCACCTACCTAGTAATGGGGTCACAAATCCCTCATAGTAGGTGGATGTTATAGAGCATGTGAAGCCCAAAGTGGTTTTTTGAAGAAAGGGGAAGAAATCCATCATGTCTTATTGAATGATAAACAAGAGGAAAATAAATTAGTGATAGTTTAAAGCATCACTAGTCTAGAGCCAATCACCATTCCAGTAGTTTCTACCATGTATACAACTGATATTATCAATATCTCAAAAACAAACACACTAATTATCTTCTTGTTTGACCCACAAAGATTAAGGACCTATAACTTTTATAAGTCCTAGAATATATAACCCTAAGAGGGGTTAGCCATTATCCCTGATATTTTCATGATAGGTATGTCAGAGGATGAAGAGGTTTCCCCTAATGACAATTTTTCTTGTGACTACCATCATAATCATCCAATTCTTCATCACATAGTGGCAACATGTAGTTCATGTACTACTCATCTTAATTTTGGAACACTTCAAAGTAATCTCCCTAATCATGCTATGACATGACCAAATCTATTTTTTAAATTACCCGATCTATCAAGTTTGTTTCCTTATGAGATGTTAGCAATTTTATTACAACCCAAACCTAGTTGTAATTCACAATGCATTCTGACTTCTCTTCTATACAATCATAACACTCCTCTTCCCATAGTCATGATAGTGCGTAAGGAGAAGAATTGTACCCTAACAATAGGTACCATAGAGATCAACATTAGATCTCTTGATTATCCATGAAATCTTAAAGATAAGACTTTTTTCCCACTTATGAAGAGGTAAACCCCATGATATCCACTCATTGAGTTATTATAATATTTCTTGAATATAACAACAATAAATCAATATACCCATATATTATCAATAGTAGTTTAAGATGCATAACTATGCTAACATACATCCCACATTGAAATGATATCATAACTATGTTAGCATACTTCCCACACTGAAAGAAAAACCTAACAAGTAGCCTTTTGAGTTCTTATAAAATCTTACCTACCTTCATCCACACCATAAGAGTAGACCTTTTGAGTTCTGAGAAGTGTTTACCTACCTTAATCCAGACCATAATAGTAGGCCTTTCACATTTCTTCAGGTTCTTCCATTCATCCCACAAGAGGTAAATACTTATCACTTTTTTGAGTCCCAATAACACGAATCCCAAGAGTGGTTAATCGATATTCTTGATATTCATATGGTTGAGATATCATATAACTTATAAGGTTCAATAGGGGATAGTCCTTATTATACATAGGATCAATTGGTGTTCTACTATGATGTAGTCAAGTGTTGCCTGGGTACATGGGCAAGAATTATTCTAGTTTTCCCTAAGGTGTGAGTGACGCCTTTTGGTTTCAAATAATAATTTGAGTGTAGAAACAATGGGTATGAATACAAATACCTATTTCTTGGCCTACTAATTGTAAAATGTTTAGTCATTCAAAATTTAAGGATCCAAAGAAACTCACAACTAGTTGTCAACTAGGTATTTGAGGTATATGAAATGAAATCCAAACATCCCCAACTATATGAGACCAAAGTGCACAAGGTTTCCAAAGATTTTGACTTCATTTCTATAGAGGTAGACCCTATAGAAAACAACTAGCTTATTAACTCTATGGATGCTTCATCCTCATGCTTGGACCCTCATCACACTATATTAGAGTTTAATTTCATAGTCTTAATTAGGATACAAACTCTTGTATGCAATACATTTAATGACCAAACCATTGTCCATATTAGAAAGATGATAGTTTGTTAGTCCTTGACTTAGCTAAGAATGATGAGGTTATTCCTGATTTTTGGAGAGATTACAATGACCTCCATTTTTCCACCATAACAGGGGTTTCTCCCTCACTCTTTATGCCATATCGACTCTTTCACATGAATACTATGATTCTTATTGCTAGGGCGAGGACTAATTGTCCTAGATAATGAACATGATGTTTTCAATAAAGAGGGTGAAGGTCACAATATTTCCCTAACCCCTAAAATGTTTTAGGAATACAATGCTTCTCTTACTGAGCAAACCATTGATATCAACATTGGGACTAAAGAGAATCCTAGAATTCTCAAGCTTGGGTCTTCAATTTCACCTCAAAAAGTGGAAGGTCACAAATAACTACTCATTAAGTTCTCAAAGGCTTTCACCTTATCTTAAATTAATATGGTATGCATCAAGCCGAGGGTTTTGGTCCATAATATTATGGCCATTCCTAAAGCCAAGCTAGCTAAACAACATCTCAAGCCAATCAAGCTAAAGATAGTGTTAATGGTGAAAGAAGGCATACAAATCCTCAAAGTAGGATTTATAAATCTTGTGGATTGGTCCAAGTGGATGTCTAATAACATCACCATCCTCAAAAATAACAAACATATTAAGATATGTATTGACTTCCATAAGATTAACAAAGCATTCCCTAAGGATGATTTTCCTCTTTCATCCATCAAGGATTAGTTGATGCTAATCTAGTTATGAGATGTTAACCCTCATGGATGGTTTCTATGGATATAATCAAATCTACATTTTTGATGAAGATCAAAGTAAAACCTCCTTAACCAAACCATGAGGGACCTTCTATTATGTAATCATGCCATTCAATCTTAAAAATGTTAGGGAAACTTATTAGAGAGATATGACCCACATTTTCCATGATCTTACTCATAAAATAGTGGAGTTTTACATAGATTATCATTTATGTAAAATAAGGTGACAAATCAAAAGTGTTATGCACCATATTGACACTTTTAATGGAATACATTGTTACCCTTAATCTCAATAAGTGAGTGTTTAGAGTTATAGGTGGAAAACTCCTTGACTACATCATCTCCCAATGTGGAATTGATATTAATCCTACCAAACTTCATGAAATCATGGACATGATTCCTTCCACTAATGAATCAAAGACTATGTCATTCCTAGGAAAGTTGGAAGCCATTCAAAGATTCATAGTATACCTCAACTATGTAGTTCATCCAATCAATAACATGCTTAAGAATACAAGTGGATTAACTTGGATAGATGATTATGAAGAGGCATTTAAATAATTAAAATGTTTCCTTATGCGTCCCCACATTCTCATGGCACCCAAGCTAAATAATCCCTTGATAATTTATGCTAGACAAAGTGAGGTGTCTCTTGCCTACATATTGGCTGAAGAAGATGATATGGTCAAATAACATGTCATTTACTTCATTAGATGCACTCATGGATTATGAAACATGATACATGCAAGGAGAGGATTATTAGGAAATTATGTTCACAATTAAGTGATTTCAAAACTATATGCTTAATCAATAAACATGGGTCATAGTGACGTATGAAGCCTTGTAAATTTTCTTGACCCAACTAGCCCTCTCACAAAAGGCTTGGCATTTTATCACACTTTTAAGCAATTTTGAGCTTACTTACATCCATCAATAGAAAAATCATTTCCAATTGGTTGGCAGACTCTCCCATGGAGGTCGGTGATCTCATTGACGCCAATTTTCTAGATGAATTAATTTGTCACATAGAGAAGAATCTGATTATTTTTTCTTCTTGATATGTGGATATCATTCTTACTTAATTGACTGCACATATCTTAAAGGGGTCAACTCTAAACAAAGGTAGTGTATTTGAATTATTACTTCCAATTATGTCATCTTAGATAAGGTTCTCTACCAAAAAGCCTTTTATGGCATGTTGTTGAGATGCGTAGAGCAAGAGGAGTCAAAAAGGGCCATTTTCTATTATCACAATGGGGTTTGTGGTGGTCAATTTGGTGGTTACGTGACTACTCACAAGATACATAGAATGGGATGATTTTGGATTATTCTTGAATATGATGTCGTCAAATATGTTAGGAAATATAATAAGTGCCAAAATTTCATAAGATCTACATTCCTCCCTAGGATCTAGAACCCATTTCTATGCCTTGACCCTTTTTCACTTGGGATTTAGATAAAATAAGTAATATTTCCCCAACTTCTTTCGATGGTCACCACTTCATTATGATGGCTACCTAATACTTCATTAAGTGGGTGAAATAAATTCCTCTTACAAATGCTAGTGGTTTAGTCATTGAAAATTGTATTGAACTAGATCATTTGTTGGTTTGGGGTTCCACAAATCATCATAATACACAATGGATCCCCCTTTAAAAATCCTAAGGTATGTGTAGTATGCAAGAAATTTTCCATATCATATCATATTACCTCTTTATATTATCCATATAATAATGGCCAAGCCAAAGCCATGAATAAAATCCTAAGTCAATATTTGTTAAAACAATTAGATTCTCAATAAGATTGGCATTTACATATTGAGCCAACACTTTGGGCTTATATAACTAGCATTAAAATGCCTACAACAACAACACCATATTCCCTTGTGTTTGGATCTAAAGCTATTTTACCTCATGACTTCATATACCTATCCTTTACATTTCTCTCTAAGGCCTAATCGATCATGAAGATTATAGTAACATAAGACTAACTGAAATAAAAAAATTAGATGAACAATGACTAGTGGTTTCGTAGAACCATGTAGCATACATAGATTACATGGTAAGACAATATAACAAAAATGTGTATGATCACCCAATACATGTAGGATACTTTGTCCTTAGGCTTGATAGACACATTGATAAAATAAATATAGGGGTTGGAAGTTCAAACCCTACTGGTTAGGCCCTTACCTAGTGACTGAGGATTTCAATAATGGAGCCTATTAGTAATGCACTTTGGAGGGTTAGTTTGGTGAATCTGTGAACTCTTTTCACCTTAATTGTTTCCATTTTTAGTTCTTGAATATCATGTTCCCCTTATTGCATTTCATTTTCATAGTCTGTGTGTTCATTGGCATATTAGATGTTATGTTTTATAATTATTTGATTATTTATTCTCATAGCATGAAAATTTCAAAATGCATCATACTATATCACTCCATATTCACATTACCCTATTTTTTGATAGAAAAAATTTCACAATCATCATTAAATTGGTTCTTGCCCTAGTTCTTATGATAAAAATACACCTAATTTACATATATCTTCTTGCAAAGCATATAAAATTCTAGCCTACAACCTAGTCTAAAAGTTTGTCTATATTAGAGTCCCCTTTGTACAATGCCTTCTAAAGTAGAACATTAGCATGATAAAAAAAGGGAACCTTACCTATATTAGTCTTTGTGATGATCCCTTGCATATTACCAATAACATGGGGCAAAGATTTAGTTGTAAAGACCTAACAAACAAAAATACACTTTTAGTAAAAGCTTTTGCAACATCAAATTTAAATCCCAAATCTCTCACCCTTGTTAACCTCAATGTTGATACTTCACATCTTACTAGCTGCACAGGGTTAGCATTGGGTAGACGTGTCCTTATTCACCTCCATATAGTCTTTAGTGATGAGTCCATGTGTTTTTTAAGTCATGTGAGACTAAGTGTAGAGTGTCATAAAGAAAAAGCAAAAGATAAATCAAAAAAATATTAAATCAAAAAGTGTCCAAAGAATAAGTTCCTCATAAAACTTATTTACATGCACCTACACTAAAAAAGGTAACTTTATCACACTCATTGATTTTGTTAGGGCTATCCATCATTGGATGAAGCCAACAAAGTTAGTATTTTTTAAGTCTAGAATAAGTACATTTACCCCTTTTTACTTGTAAGTATTAGGCCATCTTCCTTTTCCTACAATGTTTTGATTCATGGTTTTCATATATTATCATCTCACATTGATCCTATCTCCCTTTTAAATCATCTGCTACAAATTATAAGTCATGTGCTATGTGGGTCATCACCTACAAAACAACTTTTAATGCATGCATACTTTCATGTGTGTGTGTGTGTGTGTGTGTGTGTGTGTGTGTGTGTGTGTGTGTGTGTGTGTGTGTATAAGGATTTAACTACAAAAATTCAAACCCAAACATCAAATTACCTAGTTAATTCTAGAGCCATTAGAACCTAGTACAAATGAATGAACAAACTATTCAAAATATCATTACATTTTTAAATATAAATGCTCCAAACCATGATCAAATAGATACAAAATTAAAATGATTGGGATGGGAATTACCTTAGACTCAACTAGTTGACATTATGATGGCATGATGATAGATTGTTGATGAAAGATGCAAGGATTATTTTGGCATGAAGACTCTATGAATTTCCAAGATGGCCTTCCATGGAGGAAGTGAGTTAATTAAATAGATTTTGGAGGGAGAGATTAATGGTAGAGATTTGAATTTGGTTAGAGGAGATCAAGGGTTGAGAATTATCCAAGGAATTTAAAATTCCTTAGAAGCCTCTAGATTTAGAGGCTTCTAGATAGGATATGTGAGAATAGAAAAGGTTCTATATTTGGAGGGTTCTAGAATCCTTCTTAGGACTAATGATGATTATATGAGGATTGTGTAGGTGATTATGGACTAGGGGTGTAGGAGAGCATAGGCATAGGCTAGTAGTTGGGTCATTGGAAATTTAAAATTCTCAAATAATAGAATAAGTGGGATTAGATTAGGATAATGGGGATTTGGGATTAATTAATTAATTAGTGGGGTAAAATAAGGTTAGAAAATGAGTAATTAATGAGGCGGGATGAGGATATTAGATAAATAATTATGAATGGGATAAACTAATAGAATAATTTAGATTAAGTGGAATTAGTGTCAACTAATAAGAATATTAGTGATAATAATGTAGGTGAGTGAATTTATATGAATACATTTTGCCCCTCTTTGAAATGACATTGTGAGTGGAATAAAGTTAAAGGATTAAATGTATTTGAAAGAAAATCCATGTTGTTAATGAATGTTAGTAGATGATGTTAGTGTATATGATGCCCCCTTAAGGGAACATGTGGGGAAGATTGAGACAGATGGCCACTCGAAAGAAGAAATAAGGGGTGAGATGTAATGGATGGATAAGGGGATGAGATGTCAGGTGTGAGATAGAATATGAGTTTGACTTGAATAGTGAGATATAAATTGATGATGATTCCCCTAGAAAGGACACATACATAGGGAGTAGAGGTGATGTTTGTCACGGTTATCAACATATCCTAAGGGAGAATCAACCATAATAAGATGATGATAGGAAATAAGGCCACAAGATTTAGGCTAGGATAAGATAGTGATTTGATAAGATTAATGATGGATGTATATCAAAGCTAAATCGATCAATATAATGAAGAGGATAAGAGAACCGATGTGATTTGAGTAACCAAAAGACAAGACTATGATTGTTATTATAGCTTAAATACTTTACTGATGCAAGATTTGATGATGATGAAAGAGGAGATAGTGGCTGAGCTATCCTTAGGAACTAAAATATAGCCAAGTGCTACCTATATTTTTACAAAGACCTCAGGCCGATGTAGTTTTGACTAGAATATGATGATGATTAAAGGTTAGAAAGTGATGATGATGTGGATGATTAGACTTGTTAGTGATTGAAGGATATGATTCAGATGATAGGATGAGGATAAAAGATTGAATGTTAGTCAGATGAGTTGAGAGGATTATATTAGCAATGGGAATAAGGGCTATGAGATGATGAGAGTGTAGGTGATCAAGCCATCATAATGTCATAAGGCTCATCATGGTCTAAGTAATATGATAAATATAATACTTGACAATATTCCCCATGATATAAGGATGACCAAGATGACTTGTACCAAAGTGTGTGGGAAAATAGCCAACTCTACATCCTCAAGGGCACTTTTGGTGTCCTCATATCATCCTCGTTCATTACCCAATAGACAAAAAGAGATATGATGCAAATAAAACATAAGACAAATAAAAAAAACAAGTAACACACAAAAATATCTACATGTAGTGTTATAATGTCTGTTCTAAGGATGGGATGAGTGATTGGACTAAGTAGGTTATGATGATGATTGGGGACTTGGATTTAGATAGGATGATCATAATTAGGATTAGGATGAGGTGTTTCCCATAGTTTAGGATATAAGGATGGGTGATATGTTAAGGTATTTGAAAACTAATTTGATCTTGAAATTGAATCAAAAATTGGCCAACAAAGGTGGTTCAGAAATGTGATGACCAAGGATTACCAATAGACAAGGCCATGAAAGAGTTAAATAGTAATGAGACTAGGGGATGATGGGATCAAATACCTTTCATACCATCAAAATAGTGATTGGATGGGTTTTAGGTATGAAGAGGCAATTATAAATATAGTGATGGGATCAAGTACCTTACATACTAGCAAAGAAGTGATGTGATGGGTTCTAGGTGTGAAGAGGCATTAATAGGTAAATGATGGGTGCTAGATTAAATTATTTAACAAGGTTATGCATGCCAATAATACCTAGGTGAAGGATTACATTGAATATATGAAGGGATGGGTGACCAATAGAATTAGATTTCAAGGCTAAATGTTGTATCCAAGGATGACGGATGGGAAGATAGGCAAATGACATAGAGATGGATATTAGATCTTATGGAGAATGATGTGACCAGGGGATTAGGCCTAATATATGACACCATGCACTAGTATTTTTGGATTTTTCAAATTTTATGATTTTTAGGGTTTTTTGACATTTTTTAATTTTTAAGGATTTTTGGAATATATACACTATATAAATGGGGTTACTAGAAAATGGAATACTAAGGCTAGAAACCAGGATGAGTATGGATGGGATTTTGAAAGGGTGAGGGTGATGCAAACAATGGGATGAAGACTAAGGAAGAAGGGATTAGGAATTGTCAATGTCCACATCGTGAAGGAACTAGATAGCTAGTTACCTAAGTGTCCATTGGAGGATATGCAAAAATGATTTAAAAAAATATCTCATGATACCTTCCACATCCTTATGAAGGTTAATACAATAAGGAAGGACATAATAGGATGCATGATAATGGTTGGTGAGTAAAAATAATGGATGGTAGGAATGGACAAGGGATGGATGGGTTTTATCCCAAACTTTTGAGGTACAATGTAGATAATTGATCATTTTACCATGATGTTAGAAACCAATTTTCATCATGGCATTTACCCAAGGTGCTAAAATATTAGTTTTCACCATTGGATGAACGATATTTTTTTATTTTGTAGGCATCTCAATTTATTGGATATGGGTATGAGATGCAAGAATATGAATACTTGATAGATATTTAGCCATCATATATCTTAGGGAAGTGTGATGTTAGGACCATGTTATCACCACTAGAGGTCTAAATGACCTAGCGTTATTCTTGATGGTGACCCCTCCAGATATCTAGACCAGGTGTTTACATCACCCCTATAAGGTACAATGCTGCCTGAGAGGGTGATGGGAGGTATGGGACATCAATAAATGATAAGATTTGATGGGATTATGAGTTAATGATAAGATGATGTGATGAGTGATGGAAGATTATAACTAACAGTCGCATACATCATTAGAGATGTTGGACATTCTTTATTTGATTGGTGCTATGTGACAAAAAATTGTAGAAGATCCAAGACATTTTGATTTTATGGTTCATCTTTGATATGATTATTTGATGGATAATCGGCAAAATAGATAGTGATTTTGACATCATTTTTATTTTGAGACTAGTTTTGACTTTGACTACGCCTAGTGCGTAATTTTAGGCTTCACTAGGGGAGACTAGTTTTTGACTTGATAGATAATAATTATTTTAATGGTCCCCTAGTACCTAATTTTAGACTTCACTAGGAGAAGATATTTTTGGATTAGGCCAATGATTTGAATCATCTTGACTTATGGGATAAAATATGATTTGATTATTATTATTGACTTCTTAAATATAATCTTGGACCTTTGTATTTGTGGCACACATTATATGGCTCAAGGGTCCAATGATATATGGTCTTATTCATCCCTATGAAAGGAGGTGATCAAATGATCATTAATAAGAAGAATCAGATCTATGATGGATGAAGGTGGTGGAGTTGGTGTGATGAGGTCAATAAGGGGTAATGGGGTAGCATGGTCTTCATAATGGTTCTTAAGAGACCCAGTTTTGACATCAAAGAAAATCTCCTCAAGATTAGTATAAGGATCACTAAGACTAGATGTGATAGACACATCAAAAGGAGGATCAAAGTCACTCTAACAATCTTTGACGGATAAAGATTGTAAGAACTTTGTTATGACTTCATCATCCTGATTGGGACTCAAAGGTATGCCTAGTGATATAGTGGAGGTGTATGGATTAGAGGTAGCTTCAAAAAGATATGCATTATTAGCATCGATGAGAGATGACATTTATGATGAGGAATTTGATATTGGTGTTGAACATTATTTGGATGTAGATAAAACTTATGTTGTCTTTAATGTTATCTATAATGGATAAGATGAATGCTACTAGTAAAAGAGTGATTATCCATGATTGACCTTGAAACATGGGGTATTTTATGTGATGGGTAAGAAGGAGATGATGGATGACTAATAAGTTCAACAGATTTGTGAGAGATGGGAAGGATAGGTTTCTGGGGAATAGACTCAGATTTGATAGAGGATTTGTTAGATATGGGAGTGATGTCTTGACGTTGGTTATAAGGGGAAGACCTTGATCTTGATGGATAATAAAATCTTGGCATACCTATTCTTGTTCACATGGGGAGATAGGTTCATTTAGTTCATCCTCTATTACTATGTCACCATAGTCGATGAGGTCTTGGACATATTCTTGTAAATTATGACATTGATTAATGGTATGACCCCAGGTTTGATTATATGTACAATATTAATTAGGTTTATAATTGGATGGCTTAGGCTTAGGGATCATGATGTTGTATAGGTGGATAGACTATTATGTTAGTGGTGTCTAGTTATTTAAAAAGGGCTTCCAAGGACATAGAAAAGGGGGTATAAGGACCCACTTCACTTTGTGATGTAGAGGTGGAAGTGTTGGACTTTAGATCAGATGGTTGGTGATGTGATTGGGTGGATAGATTGGTTGTAGATGAGGTGGCCAAGATTAGAATCCTTTTGCTAGTATGGGAATGGGTAGTTGATGGTTTATGACTAGCGGAGGGAGGATTGGTATGGGACTAACAAGATGGGGCTTGGATGGGGGGTGCAATAAATTAAAGGGGATCAACACTTTTGGTAATTGGAACACCCATTAGTAGGAATCTCAAGAGGATCTCATCCTTATTGGTAGTTATATATTGGTCAATGAGAGCGGTGTCTAACTTCATGGTGGTGGTTGATAAAGGATAGACGATGGAGGTAGGCTAAGGATAGTTTATTGAATAATATGGTTCTGAAGGATCAAGATAGTATGCTATATGAGGATGGGGATAAGATAGACTAATGGATTAAAGGCTATGATCATATTTCATACGAATTGTACAATAAGTATTATCAACCTATCAGTGATGCCTAGTTTTCAATCTAGAATTAAGATTGGGGATTTGATGGGTGCCTAGATTCTAACTAGTAATAGAACAATATGATTGGTACTTACTATGAATAGGCTATATGATTAGACTAGTTATTTATGACTGATGGGTTTCTAGATTGACACCATCAAAGCGATAAGATGTTATCAAAATATTGACTAGGTAAGATATCTAACCAAGTGATGAATGATTAATGGATTATGATGATAAGATCATATGAAAGGATAACAAGAAGACTAGATCAAGTCTTGGACTAATTTTCTCAAGATAGGATGAGGTATGACTATGTGGTTAATATGATAGGATAGTGTGATAAGAAAAACTATAAATTATGATGAGACAGGGTTGGTGTTGGACTTGAGTGCAACATAAAAGGGCCAACTAGGATGAGATAAGATGAGGTTAGACTAGATAGAGGATGAGGTGACTAGGTGAAGGCAAGGTCAATAAAAATTATTGATTATGACTAAAGTGTATTAAGAATAATATTTTATTGGGTTATATGAGTGATGGGGTATGACTAATGACTAGTGAGATTAGGATAAGATATGACTAGATAAAAGAGAATAAGGATATATACAAGAGGGTGATAAGATTTAGGTGATGGGGATGTGGTTAATGATGGGTGAATATGGTTTAAATATGAGGGTATCAAGACTAAATTGTAGATGGGATAATGACAAGGATGCACAAGACACAAGGATATGTAAGGTGATATGTACAAAAGGATTGGGGGATGAGGAGATAGAATGATGAGGCAAGGATATATAAGATGGTTTAGGCAAATACCTAGATAAAAATGTATAGGTTTGGGTAAAATTTTGACATGGATCAACAACAACATGGGTTTAACATGACACACACCCAAGCAAGCAAGCCACAAACCTATTATTAGTAAAAAATATGGTGTGTAACTTGATATTAGAACCATGAAATGGCTTTGTGGGTGAGGTTGTATGTAGGTGACCTATTACATAATCTAACAAACCCTATCAACCTTATTTACACATGATGGCTACTTAGGAAGTGATACTGACTCTAGCAACAAGGTGCTTGTTATGGCTGAAGGAGCCTATTCTAGGTTTTTACAAGGTTTCTAAGTGTGTCCTCAATATATGCAAAGGCACGATGGGGACCAAGTTTGTATAATATGTTGTGTAAGAACCTTATATCTTGGATCTTAAAATATCCCTCACTTTATAGAACCCTTTATGGGGAATTCTATTTTGGATTTGAATGATAGATCTCCTAATTTTTTTACTCCACTAGAACATGGAGTTGGGACTAGTGTGTGGTGGTGAAATACATGGTCAGTATCCCCCTAGTAAATAAAAAAATTGAGGGTTTATAGGTAGTTTTTTATCCCCCAAGAATCACTATAAGGATGCAAGGGGGAGAGCGCACACCTACTGTACCTTGGGATACAAATAGGCATCTAAAAAGATTAATTAATCGACTATGATTAATTGTGATATATTTAAAAGATGAGAAAGATAGACAAGAATATACAAGACAAAGATTAAAATGATATATACAAGACAAAGTGATCAAAAATGTTATATACAAGGAAAGATGATTAAAAATGATTTTTCAAGTGCTAAAATGGAGTCTTTGACTAGCAACTTGCAATCACATGGTTAGTAGTCTGATTTTCACTTTCAAAGAGGCAACTTGCAAGATTATTAGTATTTTATAATTAAAAATCTTTAGAGGTAACCTGCAAGACAAAATTTTAGTAGTTTCAATGATTTTGTCTTTAATGGTCATATTACCTACAAGCACACATCAAGTTAATGTGTCAAAAACAAAATCAAACAACTAACTAAAAATAGTGCTTCAACCAATTATGGGATTATTCCTCTTGCAAAATAAAAGATTAATAACCTAATCCATTTGGCCATCCAATAAATGTCTTGTCAAGTACATCATTAGTGTTTTGATATAAAATCAAGTGAGACACTAATAATAAATTATGTATTTAGAGTGACCCCTTTAAAATTATGATTATATACTTCAAAACTTTTTGTTTTAATTTTTAATTTTTTTACGATGTAACTAACTAAATGATGACTCTCTGAGTGACTGATAACAAACATGGTAATAATGAATTATATATATTTATCTTTATAATAAAAAAATTGTATTGTAGTCTTTCTATTGACTCGAGATAACTTGACTATCTAATTATTCTATCATGTCATTCCTACCTATCATAACTACCAATCTAGCCTAAAGGTCCTACTTAACATGAATATCCCTAGATTTTAATCAACACCAAATTCTAATATCTATTTCAATATCATATAAAGAAAAGACCATACAATTTCTAATAGCATTGATTATGTAAAAGGCCCAAAATACCAATTAGTAGAGATGTCCTTTCAATACAAATATTATGACTAACAAAGATCTCTAAAATGGAACTGAAGGCATAAATCTATCAGGCATTATAAAGACATGGGTAATGCTCACATAGTATCACTGATAGTTGTTTGACCTATTTTTGTCCTTGCATGTGGTACAATGGTATGTGGAGCAACATGAGCATATAGAAAAGTGTCTCTTATACACTAGTTACACAAAAAAATCTATCATTAAGTCATTCCATCTAACATTCCATAGGCTTCTAGTAAACAACACCTCTAGGTGTCTGACTGGATCAATATTCCTTTGGTGTGTGACCCACTTTATTTATTTATCTTCCTTTCAACTCAAAATGCATTCATCTATCTCAAAAAATAGATGTCAAAACCTAGTTATATTTCCTTTGCTAGCATACACTCAGTCTGTGCCAAGCATCTTCAAAATGTGGTGCTTTATCTATTTATCAAAATAACTTAGGAAATAATAATATTAGTGATCCTTTAGATTCAAAAGATTTAGTATTATATGACTCATTTAGTAGTGTATACTGAAATGAAAGCTTACTAAAATGTAATGAATGTAACTACAATGATTACAAAATATGGACAAAATATTGAAGTGATTGTAGAAATTCAATATTAGATTGATTAGTTATCTTATATTATGAAAAATGTCAAAATCACTATAAGATTCTTGAATTTATACTAGACCGTTATTACCAGAATACCCCTAATTATACTATAAGTCTGTGATGTTACAAAAAAATGTAGGTTGGTCATTTAGATGTGAGAAATTCTCCCAAGAGTCTCCTCACTCCTACAAGAAAGGGTTAATGCATCGAAACACAACTATAGAGACTCAGACAGTAAAAAATTGTTATATAATTTAATCATAAATATGATATACACAAAATAAAAACCTTCAAAAATCATAGTCATAAGTGAATTTGTCAGAAAGGTTACTCACCAAATAACAAAAAATTATCAAATTGAGCCAGAAATTTGTTCTAAATCTACCTTAGAAGCTGTACTATCACACTTCGTAATTCATAAAATTACTCTAAAAGGAATTCAGTCCGACCATGGTCACCACTTTGTAGAAGTATTTTTGGTCACAATATGGATTTAACTATAGAAATTCAAACACAAACATCAAACTACCTAGTTAAGTCTATAGACATTAGAACCTAATGTAAATAGATGAACAAAATATTCAAAACAACATTACATTTCTAAAGCTAAATGATCCAAAACATGATCAAATGGATGCAAAATTAAAAGTATTGGGATGGGAATTACCTTAGAGTCAACTATTTGATATTATGATGGCATGATGATAGATTTTTGTTGAAGGATACAAGGATTGTTTTGGCATGAAGACTATGAATTTGCAATATGGCTTTCCATGGATGAAGTGAGTTGTTTAAATACATTTTTGAGGGAGAGATCAATGATGGAGATTTGAAGGTTGTTGGAGGAGATCAAGGGATGGGAATTATCCAAGGAATTTAAATTCCTTAAAAGCCTCTAGATTTACAGGCTTCTAGAGAGGAGGGGTGAGAGTAGAGAAGGTTTTATATTTTGAGGGTTCTAGAATCCTTCTTAGAATTGATGATGATTAGATGAGGGATGATATGGGGATTATGTAGGTGATTAGGGACTAGGGGTGTATGAAAGCCTAGGCATAGGTTAGTAGGTGGGTCATTAGGAATTTAAAATTCTCAAATAATAAAATAAGTGGGGTTAAATTAAGATAATCAAGATTTGGGATGAGTTAATTAATTGGTGGGATAGAATAAAGTTATAAAATGAATAAGTGATGGGGGGATATTAGATCAATAATTCAGAAGGAGATAAATTAGTAGAATAAATTAGATTAAGCAAAATTAATGTCGATTAATAAGAATATTAGTGATAATAATGTAGGAGAGAATTTAGATGCATACAATATATATATTATATATTTTATTTTCACACACACACACACACATTATTCATAGTGTTTTTTATGAAATAGATAAATACATGATATATCATCACATGTATAGTCATATAAAGTGCATAAAATAAGAAGAAAACATGGAAATTAAATAATAAATGATGTGTCATTACAAGGTAGACAAAACCGTCTATATATATCATAATAAATTTTGAGTTTGTGCAATATGTCTCCAATATAATCACATATGTAGATGACCAATGTGTCTCAAAATCTCGAAAGGAAAGGTGAGATATATATTTATATGTACGCTAACTCAAGATCCTAGCATCTTCCTCTAGGAGGGTCATGATGCAAAATAATAATAGGGTTGTGTCTCATATGGCACCTCTTACTAGTAATACCCTAAGAAATTATCATTCTAGCCTATGGCATCTTGTCTCTACTTTTGCTAGCATCACCCTACAAGGCCATGCCTCCTATCCATCGGCTAGAGCAAGATCATCCTTTGCCAGATACCATTGTGTGCACCTATCCCTCTAATATCTTGGCTCCTACCTCAAGAGTGTTTTTCTCCATTCTCAACCTGATCAACTTCACATATGCATGGTAGGATAGATCAAAGACATCAATATGTTGACATATCCTAGTAGGTAATCCAAGGTTTGATAGTAGTTCATATTTTAGTCATATTCATGCCTAGCTAGAAAATATTTATCAGGGTATCCCTAATCATGGTCTTCCATCTAGTCAATGTATATGAAATCATAAAGTATAATAATAAATGTCATATCCAATCATACAAAAATTAAAATAGTAAATTAGGCAAGTAATCAGCCTAAAAGTGAAGTACTAAGTAAAATGCTAAAATGCATAAATTAATAGCCTACCTAGGTAATCCTCATGCCAACATGGATTAGATCCATAATTAGTAGCTTCATCATCCAAAATGAGGTCCTTTTCCAAATTAATTTTAGATCCTCACCATCTTCTCCTACCTACTACTATCATGGTGCTAGGTGCTATTCACTTACAACCTATTATTGTTGTGGTGGTGGTGGAGCTACCTGTTATTTCCTTATTGGTGCCTATCCCTTATGAAACTCCTAATTGATACACCTAATTAGTAGGTAGCCATTATACAAGTGGGTTCCATGTCATCCATCCCAGTCTCCCTACTTGTGCCTTTTGCATGCTTCCATATAAAATTGCTCATATGAGAATGTTGCCTACATAGGGCATGCTAAATAATTGAGGCACCATTTCCACTAGGTTTACTTCAACCTATAGTATCTTGTCTATACTTGGGTGGCCCCAATAAACACCATGAGATAGGCATCCTTCCCATCCCATTGTTCAATCATGCCCTAATAGGGTAGGGCTATCAAATTGACAATTGTCAAAGTCATGACTAACCAAGGAAAATCTCAAAAAGGTGCCACCTTTATCCACCTCGAGGATATAATGGCCCTTGCATCCCTAATGGATACTCCTCTCTAGTAGGGGATCATCCTTTCATATACCTAGCTCATGAGGAGCACAGAGTGACTGATTAAGAGAATTCTTAGTCTAACCACATGGTACAAATCCTTATAAGTGCGAGCTAATATCTCATAGATCCATTAAAATTGAGCTTTCCTCTCCTCTATCTAGCATATTATCAAGGACCAGTTGTATAGAAACTTATTGATACCCTTGTTCCCCATGAGTCTAGAGGAAAAGATACAAATGATAACCTTCTTAATATTGGGGATCTCTAACCCCTCAATCCTATCAACCCTCACTCCACACTTTGCACCCACGTTAGGTGTGTTCACATTTCTGAAATAACTAGCCCAATCTACTACCTCAACCATACTCATGGCATCCTAGAGGGATACCAACTAACTTATCTTTGGTAAACATGTGATCCTATACACATCAACCAACATGATTTTTCACTCTCTTGAGGTCTGAGGGAACACAAAAGTGTTTCGATCAAGATCACATAGGTGAGCAGGTAACACAACTTGTTTGATAAAAGGATAATCACCACTTTTGCCACTCATATAATATAAACTTTTTGAAGAATGGTAAACTCATATAACATCAAAAAAAACATCACTTGAGGGAGCCACTCCTACTCTTGAGTTCAGCTCCAGTGGATATAATCTCCCTCTAGCAATAAAATATCCCTAAGTCAAATTAAAAACCAATTTGCCTTCTAAAAATGTAATTTTTAATCTCAATTCTAAGGAAAAAAACTATTCTTATATGTAGGCAAGTGGTTACGTAACCATCATTGATGATTAAAAAACCTATGTTTAATGGTGGTTTCATATTCATAAACCTATAGATTGTAATGGTTACAGTTTCACTGCTATGGTTACATAACCATTGGTTTACAAATACCAATAGTTTTGTTAGCTAGCCATGTCCTCTGAAAACCCTCCCAAATTTTGCAAAAAATTACCTAAACTACCCAAATTTTAACTTATTCCTAGTTTCCCCCCCGAAAAGCATTTTGATTCTATTTTTTTTCCAATTTTACTAGAATTTTAGTGTTTTTTGACACCCTCCTCAATTTTTGACAAGGCATCCTTATGAGGGGGAAATATGTAAGCATCCAAATTTGTACAGTGTGACATTTTCAATTTAATGTCCAATGATGATGCAGTGATATCCTGATTTAATCTCAAATAAGTTCTCTCTAACACTCTCCCCTTTTACTTCCCTTTATCTCTTCTAGGCCCCTTAAACTCTCCTTTTGTTGGATTTTACAATCTCTTTTAGCTTATTTTTAAATTTTTATGAGGATAAAATCAAAATTTTATATTATGAAACCACCATGGTTCATTACGAAAATGCCACTCAAATTACAAAAATGCCCTAAAGATTCCATAAACTACTCTGATGAAATCATTCCTGACAAGGTAATTCTACATTATTTTATGGTGATTGTGTAACCACATATGGAAATTTTATATATAGATCCAAAAATTTCATAACCACCCCTATAAAAATGATTGGTGATGAGTCTGTAAATTGACTCATTACTACTATAGTTTATGACCTTAAATATGTCAAATGGTTGAGCATTGTGTGTAATGTTGATGTTTAGAACTTTAATAAAGTAGGAAATAGATGTTTTTGCCTAAATAAACTCATGTAAAGTCTAAGTCTATCTTATTTTCACTTTGTTCTAACATTTGCATGTTTTAGGCTCCACATTTTGAATTATATAGGTCAATAGTAGTATTAATATGAGTTTTGACAAGATTGTGAAGACAAGGAGGATACAAGATGAAAATTAAACCATATTAGACTTAGCTATGGATTCTGAAGTTGCTACATATTTTGATAGGAAAGATACATATTTTGATAGGTGAGCTATGGATTTTGATAGGCAAGTTATGGATTTTGACAGGTGAGCTACGGATTTTGATAGGAAAACTATGGATTTAGACAGGTAAGCTTTATATTTTGACAAGAAGCTACAAATTATTATAGTTTTGCTATGGATTGACTTATATTTCTCCATAATTAATCATAGTACATCCCAAATGGTTTAGACAGCTCCTCCACCCTCTTCAGGACAATCTAAATAACTATTTTCAACATTTCCATTTCTATTCATGTATATATATAGATGTATATTTCTATTTAGTCTTCCATTTTGGGAGTTGCTACTCTAGGTTACAATGAAGAAGATAGAAGATAGGAGTATTAATATATGTAAATATTTTATTGATATAGTTAGGTGCGGAAAATGTTATCTATAGATTCCTTGACTCCTAAAAGTTTTCATTACAACGACTTTCTATTCCCACAATATCACTCAATTTGTCCAAAATATTTTCTATTTTCAAATTAGTTAAGTTGTTTTCTAGAATATTTGGATAAATAGTTTCTTGGTATATAATAAATAGATATATCCATGCTTGGATCTATAACTTTTATGGCTACATAGAGAGATACTGTAATTTTGATAAATTTTCTAAAATACAAATACTGCAAAAGTTTCCTTTCTCAGTTGATGTGTTGAAGAAAATATCTTGAGCTAAGTTAATTTGGACCTACATTTGAGGGATCAAGGGCCCACTCTTTAGGATTATTTGAGTCTTATGAGAAAAGGAGACACTACTAAGCTAGACTTCCAATAAAATACATGGTTATGGACAAACTACTCTAGAACAAAACCTAGTGGTAGAAGAGGGAAAATGGGAAAATCTAGTGATGTAGTCAGCTCATGAAAGAGTTATCAAACTTTAAAATAGACATATTGGTCCAATTGAATTTAATATTAGATGGATTTTAGGACAAGGCTAAATCCAATAATGAGCCATGGGAAATTTATTGCCCAAAATGTAGATTGAACACACACTTAGAGAATATCCTTTGGGTAAAATTGAAATTTGTAGAATGTGATGCTAAGGATCATGACACAAAGAATTGTATTCATCTTCCTTGTCTCAAGAATTAGTTCAAACAAAATGCACAAGACATAAAATAAATCAATTATGTTGAGAGACAAGGAAACACCTTCCATAAAAATCAATAGTTTGGCTCAAGACTTCCTTTCCAACAATAGCATGCACCCCCACAAATGTGTATTATACCACCATGGGGCACCAAGGAATGGATGCCACAATAATGGATGATGACCCAACCTTTTTAACAAACATGGATGCCAAAAGGTCATAAAAAACCATGGACAAACCAACATTGGAATTCTGGTCCAATTTATAATCAACAACACCAAAGAAGGTATCCACAACAACAATAACAAGCATCAATGATTCCTTATGGAAATCAAGCCACCCCTATAGAATAAGTAAATCAGCCTTAGTTACCTACTCAGCGAGTAGCAAATCCAAAATCCAAATAGGTTTTTGTAAATGAACAACGTGAAATAACGGGGGTAGGAGCTATTAAATGTGCAGATATTCATCTTAACCAAGAAGAATAGTGTAAGAACCCTAGATCATCATCACAAAAGTACCACAAGAAAAACAAAATTCAAAAATTCAACCAATAGAATAAAAATAGTCTAAAGAGGAAATTAGAAAAATATATGAAGTTATCATAACACCTCCATTTGTACCTTTTCTAGAAATATTAAAGGAAGTAGAACACAAGGAATCTAAATTGATCCAAGAACTCGAAAGATAAACATAGAAATTCCATTGTTACAAGCCATTAGAGATATCCTAGAAGTAAATAAGGTGATCAAAAGTCTATGTATCAAGACACCTAGTAAAAACAAAGTATCTTAAGACCATACAAGTTGATGGTAAGCTTGTTGATTTATTAGTAGGGAAGTTACTTTTGCCTAAATATGAAGACCTTGGAAGTCTTGTCATCTTTGTGAAAATTGAATAGTAGGAGATACTAAATGTATTGTAGATCTATGGGTTGATATTAATATGATGACTATATACACCATGCAAAACCTCTCCTTGAAGGACATGTAACCAACCACCACAATCCTACAAATGACAGATCATTCAACTACCAAACCAGAAGGTGTCATTGAGGACATAATGCTAACTTAGACTCATGGGAATATCCTATTGATTTTATTGTCATACAACATAAAAACAAGTACATTGGATACCCAATGATTCTGGGAGGACCTTGGTAAGCCACTGTATTAGCATTGATTGATTATAGATCAGGGGATATGACCATTTGAAATGGTTTTAAAGCAAAATGGATTTCTCTATATCCACCTACTCAACCATAAATCAGTATTATTAAATAATTTTGGGTTGATCAACCTAATGAAAAACATGATAGAGTCTCTTCTCTAGCTATGGTTATAATCACTAAGCATGTTTAGAAAGAAGTTGATGAGTTATTGAAAAGTGTTGGAATAGATACATATCTTGATAGTGCAGTTACATATCTTAACACTCCAACTATGAATTATAATAGATTAGCTATGAAATTGAGTAAAAGACTTTTTCAAGGTAGCACTTCCTACTCTTACAATCATTCATTCTCTTCCACCTCTTCAAATACACTATATGATCATAAATACATTCAAAATAGTGTGATGCAATGGGTATATGAAGGCCAAGATTCATTTCTTATAACTTTTTATTGTCCATTAGCTAGAGTTATTCCCATAGGAGAAAAAAATGTTTAAGATGCTATTACATTTCATTCATTACTTCCACATCCTTATCCTCTCAACTCATTGATGAGTGAATTAAAACAAATAGAGTCTTCTCATCTAGGAACTAAATAAATCACTGTAGCATCAGGAAAGACATGACACATAAATAGTTGGTTGATAAATGATCAAGAAATGAAAGTTTTGATGTACTTAGAGATCATACTCAATATTTTGAATGAGAATACCAAGATATGGAAGGAATTAATCCAAGCATATGTACACACCACATTTACATGGAGAACATTAATCCTATAAGACAACCATAAAGAAGAATCAATCCTGCCTTGAGAGACATTGTAAAAACTAAAACTAAAAAACCGCTAGAAGTAGTGATTTATTTTATCCCATTTCTGATAGCCAATGGGTCTCTCCCTTGGTAATTGTTCCCAAGAAAAATGGAAAATGGAGAGTATGTGTGGACTACATAGAACTAAACAAAAATATAATGAGAGACTACTTCCCTTTACCCTTTATTGATCAAGTACATGATAATCTAGGTAGAAAAAGATATTTGTCATTTCTTGATGGCTTTAGTGGATATAACTAAATACAAGTGGCACCTATGGATCAATAAAAACAAATTTCACCTACCCATGGGTAACATTTTCTTATAGAGTCTTGCCCTTTGGTTTATATAATGCACTTGCCACTTTTCAATGAGCTATCCTAGCCATATTTTTAGATTTGACCAATGACTGTGTAGAAGTTTATATGGATGATTTTGCTATTTATGAGGAATATTTTGATGAAAGTTTAAGCAATATTTCAAAAATACTACAAAAATGTTAGGACCATAATTTGTCTCTAAGTCATAAGAAATATTTGATTATGGTAAAGTAAGGCATAGTTTTAGGACATCATATTTCTACAAAAGAGATCCAAGTAGATCTAAAGAAAATTGAAGTCATTTCAAACATGCGTATTCCTCAAAATCACACTAACATTAAGAGTTTTCTAGGACATGCAGCTTATTACAAAAGATTCATAGAAGATTTTATCAAGATTGTTACCCTAATATTTGCTCTGCTTACAAAAGAAAGTGAATTTATTTAGAATCCATCGTATCAACGAGCATTTAAAACTATAAAAAAAATCTCAACACTACACCAATATTAAGAGGACCTAATTGGTCACAGCCCTTTCATATTTATATCAATGCATCTAATCATGTTATGGGCACTATTTTGGGAAAAAAATATGAAAATGGACATATGTATTCCATTTATTACATAAACAAGAAATTAACTTTAACTGGAATAAATTATACAACCACTGAGAAGGAATTCCTTACTAAATTTATGCCATAAAAAAAATAAACATTATATTACTGGCTATAAAATCTTTGTATATGCTGATCATGTGACTATTCAATATTCGATGAAAAAGCTAGTAGTAGGAGGAAGAGTTATCAGTTGGTTGTTGTTACTAGAGGAATTTGATATAACAATTGTTGATAAACCAATGAAGTTCAATGTGGTTGCTGATTTTCTTTTCAAGATGCATAATAAAGATAGAGAGGAACATGTAAAAGATAATTTTTTAGATAAATAATTATTTTTTGTTTCAACACAAACACCTTGGTTTGCAGATATAGCAAATTTTATGGCTATGGGGAAGTTTCATTTTCAATTTTATAAATAAGAAAAGAAAAATTTAATTAGAATAAGTTCTTATAAATGGATTAATGTTATACTATTTAAAATTGAACTTGATCATGTTTTCTATAAGTGTGTGAAGGAGAAGGAGATGTATGATATTATTGGTACATGTCATGATGAACCTAGAGGTAGGCATTACTCAGTGAAATGAATGGTCCACAAAATTCTTGGAGCTGGATATTTTTAACCAACTCTCCACAAATGAGTAAAGACTTATGTTTGGCAATGTGATGCATGTCAAAGAATGAGAAAAGCTACATTATCCTCCAAGATGCCTTTACATCCATAGGTAATTCTAGAACGTTCTAATAAATAGGTTATGGAATTTTTTGGGCCCATAGATCCACCTTCACAAAGTAAAGATTACTTGTTAGTATGTACGAATTATATAAATAAATGGGCTGAAGTTCAAGATATTTCTTTTGTAAGAGAAGAAGCAATAGTAGATTTCTTCTATTTCAAGATCATGCAGTGTTTTGGAGCACCAAGAGAGATAGTATCAGATCAAGGACCACAATTCATATCTAATATGATATAAACATTCATGGAGATAACCATTAAAAATATTCACTATATCATCCTCAATAAAATTGACAAGTAAAAGTCACTAATAGAGAATTGGAAAGCATTCTTACCGAGATAGTCAACAACAACTAGAAGAATTGGGAAACCAAACTCTCATAAGTTGTTTGGGCATACAACACTACATGGAAAACCACTACTAGTTTTTCACCTTATGAGTTGGTCTATGGTAAGAAACATCTTCTTTCAATTGAATTTGAAATGCAAACTTTGATGACTACACTAGAAGTAGGAGTTGATTTGGATGAAGCATAAAGAGAAAGAATGTTACAGTTGAATGAATTGGATGAAATAAGGACATAATCCTTGCAACAAATAGAAATGACATAATACTAGAGAAAACAATGGCATGACTTGCATATCAAAGAATGACAATTCAGAGAAGGAGATTGAGAACTCTTATATGATTCCATATATCATAATTTCAAAGATAAGCTTCGAACTAGATGTTTATGACCATTTCAAATAGCACAATTTTTTGATAATGGTTCTATATAGTTGGTGCCTATTGATGGAAATCAAAAGACACTTATTGTAAATAGACATCATCTAAAAATATACTAGAAGCCTACCAACAAGGAGGAATTTATCTAGTTAATATAGAATGAATTTGGTGTCATGGAAGAACTCAAGTATTCCATGGTAAATTGATCTCTGAAAGACAAATTTAGCTTGAATAAAGGAAGAGAATCTTTCTCTTCCCTAAAAATGTAAAAATAAAAAAAATAAAAAATAAAAATTCAATAACGAAAATATTTTGGGACATTATTGACAGTCATGAATAGAAAACTAGGTTGCTAGCTGTTCATGCACTGAATAAAGAGCTTTGACTAGAAAACTAGAAATGGCTAGTCAAGGGCAAAATACCAAAAATAAAAATAGAAAAATAAGTTCAAAAAAATTAGTTGGTTCCAAAGCAATAAATCGAATACTATTATTCTATGTATTATCACTAACTCATGCAATTTGTTTTATGAAAGAATAGATCAGGAAGACTGATAAGGACAATACTAAGATTTGTATGGTAAAGTATTTTTTTTAATTTTTATAAGTGTTAGTTTTAGATACTTAGGATTGCATACATGTGCTCAAAACCATTGATATAAAATTCTCTTATGGTGTTATAATGGGGTCAAACTTTATGCAGGCAACAAAGGTCAATTCAAAAGATCATATACTAAAATATCAACCCAAAGAGATACAAATAGTACCCTTCTAGCAAAAAAGAGGTTTTATAATGACATATCATTGTTATTACGTGTCATTTATAAAAAGGTATTAGATGGAGGAATTAAAAAAAAATTGATGATGGAATGATTTGAAATGAAATGAAAAAAAATATATGATGTCATTACCTCTTATAGATATTATCATCATTACTCGATGTGCTTCAAGTACTATCTATTGTCTAACCCTCAAAAGGATATTATTGGCATTAAAATCATTTTGCAAACATATTTTTTATAAACAAGGGAAAGAATCGATAATGCAAGCCTAACCTGAAGATGAAGAATTTTAAAATGGGTTTCAAGAAAAAGTCAAAACCTAAAGATGTGAGTGAACTGTTGGAAAATGAAGCAGTAAAAGAGATATTAGCTTTAACTAGATGTCTTGACTACTTTCTCAATTTTTAGGGTTTTGATGAATCATTAGTGACAAAATTTGTTCTTCACTTGAAGCCTAATTTCTCCATAGTGAGAGGTGTTTAGATACCTTTATCCACCTGACTCATCAATGAGTTGTTAGGGATTCTAGATGAAGGAGCTCGGATAGCAGGGAGATCCTCATTTCATGACCTTGTCAGAATTTTTAGCAGTGAAGGAGAGGCCACACTAGTTTTCATGGAAGACATCAAAAGAAAAATAAAAGGGGTAAGCACAGACTCTATACCTAAACCTTAGAGGTTAGTTTCTTTTTATCTTATTAAATATTTGATATGTGAGGGATAATGTAGTGTGTTGATGTGTATGGTATTAATAATTTTAATTCCTTTAACATATGGTCTTCAACAACCTCAACACAAGATAAATTTTCCCTCATTTATCTTAGGATCCATTTAGATTGTGGTTATGAGGTAACCCAAAAAACCTACAACCATACATCATCATGGGTTGATTCAACTCATTATTTGACATCACTTCTCATAGCAATAAAATAGAATGGAAGCTTGGGATACCTTCCTTGAAGGAAAGAGAAAGAAAACCCCTAAACTTGTTAAATCAACTTTTGCACACGTGCATGCCTCCAATTCAAAAACCCCATCAAAGATCTCTTCTAAATTAATTACCTCTATGTTCATTCATAGTACAAGATCCAATACTAAGACTATTCCATTTTAAACCCTAGAACCTCTTTTCACACTCTATCCCCTAAAGAAAAAAAGTAGGAAATTGAGGCTCAGATTTTTGAACACAACTATCTATAGAGAGGGGGGTGAATTAGTAGATCAGCTAAAAAATCGTTATTTAACTTTTTAATGAAGATAAAAAAACATATGCATATCAAAGAAAAAATGTAGAGAGCACACACACACACAAGCATAGTACACCAGATTTATACACGAAAAAACCAAAGGGAAAAATCACGGTGAGAATCACTGCTAGAATTTGCTATTCTAATCTAGCCTCATAGTTAAATCACCTCACTAGAAAAACCACACTGGTTACATTCAAGGACACCTATCCTTAGGAGACACCAATCCTAACTTAGCACTAACTTGGTTTAACCATACTAGTTACAAGATTTAAGGGCACCAACCCTAAGAAGATTCCAATCTCTTAACTGAGCACCAACTCAGTTTATTTGATGGCACCAACCAATCAGAACTATGGAGCTACAACTCCAATATACAAGATGGATTCATAAATGAATCTAAATCAATTCCATTGTTACAAGTCTAGTCTATAACTACTCATTCTCTGCTCAATCTCTACACATTATCTATGTGCTCTTTCTTCCTCTCTGTGTTACTATCTATTGCTCTGTCTTTCACTTTGTGTCTGCATCCATTTCAAAGTGACACTCTTTGAGTTGCTCTACAACACTCTCTCCATTACAATGCCAACAACTCCTTCACAATGAATAAGATTTCATGTATATACATTGAGTTTTAGGGTTTCATCTACGTAATGTGTTCACACTTTAGGGTTTCATCTATGTAATGCAACTTTGACAAATGTAAATTCCTGTGTCTTAATTCATAACACACACTTCAATGCTTAGATCTCTCTTCTATATTTGACAACTACTAGATTTTGGTCATAACTACACCATTTCCTTTTTGCACTTTAATTCCCCTTTTCTGGTTCTTTATTTAATGTGAATTTGACATATACCCTTTTCATGTCTCGGTTCATGCATCATGCCGCAATGTTCAATTCTCTTTTCCATTTTTGGTAACTATTCGAATCAGGTCATAACTACCCCATTTCTTTAATCAAGAATTGATTAGTTGAATCAATTAATCTTGAGCTTTGTGTAATCACTTATAGGTTTTGCCTATTCCTTCATTTGTTCATTGAGAACATATTAAATGTGGGCCTTTGATTTCTTTATTTAGGCCAAGTCTAACCACCAAGATCTTTTTTTTTCATCTCATTATTTCTTATATATCAGGATCACTTTCACTCCTTTCAATTTATTTGAATATGCTCGATCCATAGCTTTAGTCAGACATTAATCTTCAGTAGATTTGACTATATCTCACTTGTCATGGCATTCATGAGATATTTCACTCTGATAGATCTTACCAGACTTGCTTGGTCTTTAACTTTGCCACTGTGCATTAACCTTCAAGAACTTTAAGGATTTAGATCCACTCACTCCCTTGGATCTTCTTAGTCCTGACTTGTGTGTGTCACTGGTTCATCAGAGATGCTTACTCTTTATTTTTAACTTTATCATTAACCTTCGACCTATTAACTTAATCTTGCTTCTTTTGATGTCTTTGATTTAATTCACTTTCATTGGTATCTTCAGACTTGCTCAAACTTTAACATGCGTATATACTTTTAGGGAGTTTGTAAATTTTCTTACGAAACTTTGCAAGTGTCCTCTCCTTCGAAAGAGTCCTTCATACAAATTATTGCAGGCTTTTTTTTTGAGTCCCCTTTGGGATAATTTTTGTATACTTTTTATCCAAGTCCCCTTCGAGACAATTTCTATGGACTTTTTGTCTAAGTCCCCTTCAGGACAATTTTTGTGGACTTTTTGTCAGGGTCCCCTTTAGGACAATTTATGTAGACTTTTTATTCGAGTGCCCTTTTAGCACTTTTGTTTAAGACACACACCCTGTGGGGGATTTGTAAATTTACCCTTCAATTTTTCTGTAAGTGTCCACATACCCTTCAAATGTTTTTGCAATGATCTTTTTAGAGGCTTCTTGAACGGTCCATTTGCCCTTCAGATTTCTTGGAATGATCCCTTCGACTTTTTTAAATGGTCCACTTACCCTTCAAACTTCTTGAAAATATCCCTTCGACATTTTTGGAATGGTCCACTTACCCTTTGGACTTCTTGAAAAGATCCCTTTGGCATTTTTGGAATGGTCCACTTGCCCTTCAGAATTTTTGAAAAGATCCCTTCAAAACTTTTGCAACGGTCCACTTGCCCTTCAGATGTTTTGTAAAGTACCCTTTAAACATGTTGTTTGGGTCCACTTGCCCTTCAGACTTTTTGCAATGATCCCTTTGGAATTTTGTTTGGGAATTTTTTTTTTGACAAAGACTTAAACATTTTTTTGAAACAATTCTCCAAGTCCAATTCAAGTCTTCATATTGCATGACTTATAAGATTGAAAGAAGTTAAGTCTCTTTGGAAACCTGATCAACTCTTCCTTTACCGTTTTAGGTTCTTGAGACTACTTAATTTATAAACATGAGAGGAAGTAAAGTCATTTTGGAAACTTGATTAACTCTCCTAGACCCATTCAGGGTCTTGACATTACTCTACTTATTTTATAAGTAGAAGCAATTTGCAGATCCGATTTACACCACCAGACTAGGTCAAGTTCTCAACCTTGCTTTACTTATTTTATAAGTAAAATCACTTCAAAAACTTGATTTACACTCTCCTAAACCAGTCAGGTTCTCAACACGGCTCAACTTATAAAATTGAATGAAGTTAAGTCTTTTGAAAAACTCAATCAACTCGTGAGGCAAGACTCATTCAGATTTCTTGACATGCTTGAATGAAAATATAGAGAGAAGAGAAGTAGTCTTAAAAACCCGGTTTACTCCACAAGTCTATGCAATGCAACACCTTTGTCATTAATGTTTGATAGAGCATTCATCATTTGACATTAATGACAATATTACAGAGAACAATCTCGTTGTACACCATGACACTCATATTGCCAACAATCTCCCCCTTTGTCATTGATGGCAAAACATTCTTAGAATGACTACCCTTCTTCATTCCTTCATAGTTTTTCTTTCTCCCCCTTTGACATTAATGAAAAATAGTCATTCCCATAACATGTAAATGGATTGCTCCTTTACTATTAGCTTGTCTATTTTGATCCTTGGACCTGGTTGGATAGGGCACTTTGAGAGAAATTCCCCCTTAGGCAATGGCTCATTTTCCTAATTCATACTCAGACACATTCAAATTGATTCCTTTGGATCTATTATTCCTCTAAATATCATGTATATATCATTGGTCTAAAATACCAATCGATAATTGACATACCTCTTTATAGATAGGCATAATGATCTAGAGCCAACACATCTATGTCTCCTCCTTTGTTATCACATAGCAAAGGGACTGCAACTATCTCACTAGACTAGCTTTTCTCTCAATCAAGGAGTTAATAAAATTACTTCAATACTCCCCCTAGATTCATGCCCTATCACTAGTATCTAATGATGTGATGTAGTAGCTATTACTCCCTGATTTTTTCTTATTGCATCATTTGAGCATTTACAAGTCCCCATACATAGTCCTCTGATCCTAGGACCTAACCAATTACAAAGCTTTCACTTTGTTTATTCATGAGGATTTAGTATACTATCTAGGCACCTAACTTGGTCTGATCAAGTCATCATCTCAACCTTCTTGAGTCAACATCTGTAGTAGATAGCATCTTTTCTTTCAATTATGACTGAAGCTTTTCACATATGCTCCTTTTCACATCATGCATGGCTCCTCAAGCCATTTAGATTATCTGATTTATCTCCCCTTAATTCTATGGTATATGCAGCCTATCATCTTTAGAACTAAAGATTTTCTTTATTATGTGGCATAAACCAATCTCAACCAACATCCACTTGAGCATTTTTCATATTTTCCACCATAGGTCATACAAAAAGCTCCTTTGCCCTAAGCCTTCTTGATATTGACAAACTAAACAATCTAGCTCCCCCTTGCTCTACTGGCTTACAAATAATTAATACAAGATTATTTAGCATAGGATCATTTACACATCAATATAACATTGGTCTGAAAAGACCAATCAGCAATCTTCATATCTCTATATCAGTTGATATTATGATATCAGAGCAACCATACTTGCTTCCCACTTAGAAGTCTCCATATCCTGACTTTGGAACTAGAGTCCATGAACACATTATTAGCATACTCATTCTATCCCATCAAACACCATATTCATAGCACTTGAATCATCTTGGCATAACAACATCAACTGGGAGCACTCATTCCTACCTTCATCACCTTTTGAAGAGCATCACTTTCTTCTTTACTTAAAGGGGTCTCTTAAGAAGAATATAGAGACACCTTATTTCACAATGTTTTAGAATAGTGTGAAACTAGGATTTACACATAACTCCTCACAGTCCTTATCCTCCTTATTCTTCTTATTCTTTTTCTTCTTGTTCTTAGGCTTGAGAGAAGTGACATGCTCATCCATCAAACTATTCTCCTTTCTTTCTAGGATTGGAATACATGGAGACAATATGGATCCATGATACACTTATTCATCTAATGTATCTTCCTTCTAGCTAGATATCTCATCACTAGGCTCAAAAGATTGACTATTTATGCTCGTTACTTGATCTACTGCAACTGGGTGTTCACTTGAATCTATGCATACCCTTGACCTATCTTTAGTCAATTTATTTGGCTTCTCCATGAGCTTTGTCTTCTCCTTCTCATCAATGGTAGATGTTGAGATCTCTTGATCCTTTCTAGACTTTGTTGCACTCTCCACCACATCAACTAGATTGATGTGATCTACAGACTCATCAAGCTTCATGCTCACCACCTTTGGTCTCCATGAATTGATTTGCCTTCCTTTTTGAGATCAAGGAGCCTGTATAATCTTGTTTTGACTTATATACCTTTGCGTGCATAACCTGGCCATGTGTTCCTCATCATGGCAGTTGAAGCACTCACCCTTTCTCACATTCTTGGTCTCCTTGTGTGTCTTGTTGGGTCTCCTTTTCTCCTTCTTAGAGTCTTATGAACCTTTGTTCACATTTGGAGGTATACTTTTCTATACTTTTCATGTCATAAAGCTCTCTCTACAATGTTTAGCTATATGACCAAAATTATTGCACCAATAACACACTACATTTATATTTAACAAGGATACAATTGAATTTTTACTCATAAAGTTATTTCTCCTTGTAGGTACAACTCTACATTTACTAGCCTTATGACCAAACTGCTTACAGTTATAGAAATAAGCATAAAAAGATGAAGAATACCTAGTCATATCATTAGGCTACCTTGTTGATCTTATTCTCTATGTGTAATAGGCTACACCAGTTACATTTGTCTTCTACATATTCTTTAAAATTGCATAGATAGAATCTTGGTTCTTCTTTGCTTTAGGATTCTTCTCTCCTCTATCCTTCTTCTTATCAACATTGCTTATATTTGACTCTACTCCATTACAAGCTATCTCCTTCTTGGATCCTGATCTTCCTGCTTTAAAGTTGCCATACAACTTAGTAGATGCATTTGTCATGAGACTCTTTCCTTTCTCATAGCCAAGACTAGATCTTTCTTTTGAGGGATTTTATGAGTTAATCAAAATAGAAATAATCTTTGAACTTCATTTTAGTTTTAGAACTTTGTCTATTTGCTCTTTGGCCTTCTCAAGCTCCTTTCTCAGGGTAACTATTTCTACCTCTAGCTTCATAAATTCAATAGATTTGAGGTGGAGTTCAATCATGACTACAACTTATGTTCTTTTGAGCTCTTCAATTTGAGTCTTTAAGCTCACCATCATTTGATCAAACTCTTCAAGACTCTTGGATAGATTTTTAATTTCCTTTTGTCCAATCTTCCTTTGTTTTGAGTTTTCCTTCCTTAGACTATCAATCTGATTTAGGGCATAGATGTGTTCTCCTTCTAGATCTACTTCTCCTTCCTCTTCTTCATCCCAATTTTCATCATCTTGATTTGAATCTTTTGACATTGATTCTATTATCATGAAAATAGATTCATTTCCCTTTGCTACAAAGGCACAGTCATAGTCATCATCTAAAATCTCATTGTATTCCATCGAGTCACTACCTTCCTTTATGCATAGAATTTTATTATTCTTGGAGAAGTTCCTTCTTTGGGAATGGTGAGGTTTCAATCTTGTACCATCCTCTTCTTTCTCAGAATCACCCTTTTTCTTATAGTGACATTTGGCAACAAAATGTCATATTCTACCATAGTTAAAACATTTAAAGGGTAAATTACCTTTGTATTTTCCAAATCATATTTTTAATATTCTAACAATGTTGGTAACTTCCTCATCTATGTTCTCAGATCCCAATGTAGATGCTTCTTCTTCCTTTATCTATTTGGAAACTTTGAATGTAACTTCTCTTTTGGAAGAATCTACATTGCCCATTATCATCTCATAGGTAGTGAAGGTTCCATGTAGCTCATCTACTATAAGCTTTTCCAAATATATTTCTTCTTCTATTTTAGATATTTTGGAGTCGTATCTTGATGATAGAGATCTCAAAATCTTCTTGACAATAGTTGGCTCATCTATTGTTTCTCCAAGTCTTCTGATAGCATTCACAATCTCATCTACCCTGAGGAGGTAGTCTGTAATCTTCTCTTCCTCACTCATCTTCAATCTCTCAAACTATTCTTTGTATGTCTACATCTTGGCTTGCTTCACCTTGTCATCTCCTTCATAGATGCTCTTTAACTTTTTCCAGATGTCTTTTACACTTTGACAATACATAACTTTGATAAACTATGAGTTTGACAGTCCACCAAGAATAGCATTCTTTGCCTTGGCATTATTTTCATATGCCTTCTTGGTAGCTTAATATTTAGGAGCTACATCAAGATCTATTTATCCATTTACTATAGACATCCATACATCAAATATTAATGAGGACAAATGTGTTTCCATTCACATGCTCAAAAAAGCATAGTTAGATCCAATAAAGAGAGGTGCTTTATTTGAGGAGGATCCTTTATGACTAGCCATTGTGTTCACTAACCAAGATCTACCTAAGTTGAATAAGCTTCTTCATAAAGAACCCTAAGCTCTAATACCAATTGCTGAACACAACTATCTACTGAGAGGGGGTGAATTAGTAGATCAGAAAAATACTAGTTATTTAACTTTTCAATGAAGATACAAAACATATGCATATGAAATAAAAAATGTAGAGAGCACACACTCACACAAAAACAAAGTACACCGAATTTATACATGGAAAACTGAAAGGGAAAAACTATGGTGAGAACAACTACTAGAATATACTTTTCTAATCTAGTTTCACAGTTAAATCACCTCACTGGCAAAACCACACTGGTTACATTCAAAGACACCTATCCTTAGGAGACACCTATCCCTAAACTGAGCACTAACTTAGTTTAACCTTACTGGTTAAAATGTTTAAGGGCACCAACCCTAAGGAGACTCTAATCCCCTAACTAAGCACCAACTCAGTTTATTTGATGGCACTAACCAATCAAAACTATAGAGATACAATTCCAATATATAAGATGGATTCACAAATGAATCCAGATCAATTTTTTTGTTACAAGTCTAGTTTGTAATTGCTCATTCTTTACTCAATATCTACACATTCTCTATGTGCTCTTTCTTCCTCAATCTCTATTTCTTTATCTTTCACTCTGTGTCTACATACATTTCAAAGTGACACTCTTTGAGTTACTCTACAACACTCTCTCAATTGCAACAACAATAACTACTTCACAATGAATAAGATGTGTATATACATTGATTTTTAGGGTTTCATCTATGCAACATGTTCACACTTTAGCTACTCTTAGCTAATTCTAGCTATCTATTCTCATTCAATGCAAATTTGACAAATGCAAATTCTCATGTCTCGATTCATACATCACACTTCAGATCTCTTTTCTATATTTGACAACTACTAGATTTTGATCATAACTGTGTCATTTCATTTTTGCACTTTAACTCCCCTTTTATGTTTCTTCATTCAATGCAAATTTGGCATATACCCTTTCCATGTCTTGATTCATGCATCACATCATAATGTTTAACTCTCTTTTGTATATTTGGTAACTATTGGAATTAGGTCATAACTAACCCTTTTCATTGAACAATAATTGATTGGTTGAATCGATTAATCTTGAGCTCTGTGTAATCATTTATAGGTTTTATCTATTCCTTCATTTGTTCGTTGAGAATATATTAAATGCAGGCCTTTTATTTCTTTCTTGATGTCAATTCTAACCATCAACCTTTTTTTTTCATCTTGTTATTTCTTATATATCAGGATCACTTTTGCTTCTTTCGATTTATTCAAATATAATCAATCCATAACTTTAGTCAGACATTAATCTTTGAAAAATTTGACTATATCTCACTTGTCATGGAATTCATGAGAGCTTTCGCTCTAATAGATCTTACCAAACTTACTTGATCTTTAACTTTACCACTATGCATAAACCATCGAGCACTTTTAAGGCTTTGGACCCACTCACTCTATTGGATCTTGTTAGTCCTTACTTACATGTGTCTTTGGATCATCGGAGATGCTTTCTATTTGTTGTTGACTAGATCTTTAACCTTTGACATATTGACTTCATCTCACTTCTTTTGGCATCTTTGATTTGCTTTGCCTTCATTGATCTCTTTAGACTTGCTCAAACTTTAACATGCCTATATACTTTTTAGGAGTTTGAAAATTTTCTTATGGAAATTTGCAAGTGTACTTGTCTCCTTTAGAAGAGTTATTCATATAAATTATTTTGGGATTTTTTTTTGAGTCCCCTTCAGGATAATTTCAATAGACCTTTTTTTGGGTCCCCTTGGGACAATTTCCATGGACTTTTTATCTGGGTCCCCTTCAAGACAATTTCCATGGACTTTTTGTCCAGGTCCCCTTTGGGATAATTTCTATGAGATTTTTGTCTGGGTCCCCTTTAGGGAAATATTCATGTACTTTTTGTCTGAGTTCCATTTTGACACTTTTGTTTATGACACACACCCTTCAGGTATTTTCAAATGTACCCTTCATCTTTTTTGTAAGGGTCCACATACCCTTCATATTTTTTTGTAATGATCTTCTTAGAGGCTTCTTGAATGGTCCATTTTCCCTTTGAATTTCTTGAAATGATCCCTTCAGCTTTTTGAAATGGTCCATTTAACCTTCAGACTTCTTGAAAATATCCCTTCAACATTTTTGGAGTGGTTCACTTATCCTTCGAAAATTTTCAAAATATCCCCTTGGCATTTTTGGAATGGGCCACTTGCCCTTCAGACTTTTTGAAAAGATCCCTTCAAAATTTTTGTGAAGGTCCACTTGGCCTTCAATATTTTTGCAAAGCACCCTTCAGAAATGTTGTTTGGGTCTACTTGCCCTTCAAACTTTTTGCAATGATCCCTTCAACATTATGTTCGAAACAATTTTTTGACAAAGACTTATACATTTTTTTGAAATAATTCTCTAAGACCAATTTGGGTTCTTCACATTACATGACTTATACTATTGAAAAAAGTTAAGTCACTTTGGAAACCCATTCAACTATTCTTTTACCCATTTGAGTTCTTGATATTGCTTAGCTTATAAACATAAGAGAAGTAAAGTCATTTCAGAAACCCGATCAACTCTCCTAGACCCATTCAAGTTCTTGACAATTATTTACTTATTTTATATGTAGAAGCACATCATAGACCCAATTTACACTGCTAGACCAAGTCAAGTTCTCGACCTTGCTTTACTTATTTTATAAGTAAAATCACTTCACAAACCTAATTTACACTCTCCTGACCTAGCTATGTTTTTGACACGGCTCAACTTATAAAATTGAATGAAGTTAAGTTTTTTGAAAAACTCAATCAACTCATGAGGCAAGACTCACTTAGATTTCTTAACATGCTTGACTAAAAGGATAGAGAGAAGAGAAGTTGTCTTACAAACCTGATTTACTCCACAAGTCTATACAATGCAATAGAGTTGTCATTAATGTTTGATAGAGCATTCATCATTTGACATCAATGACAATATTATAGATAGTAATCTCCTTATATACCATGACACTCATATTGCCAACAACATGTTTCCCAAGCTGCTCATGTCCAAGAGCCCATTCAAGTTGTTGAAGAAGAGTCTTTTACAAACCCTACTTTTCAACCAAAAAACTTAGGAAACCGTACCTATAAAATCTCAATCCTCTCTTAAAAGAAGAAGAAGATTGATCTTGGTAGTTGATAGTGATGAAACCATTATTATCAAGACACTAGATATTTTCAGACAAAAACCCAACAACCATTACTAGTGAACCTCACACTAGAGAAGAAGAAGAAGAAACCTTTCTTCCACATGAAGATTTCGCTGATGACTTTGTTGAGAATATTCCTAATGAGAGTCTCATTCCTCCTACACAACAGATAAAGGATAAAGGAAAATCCCCCATGATTGAAGAAGAGGGACAACCTTCAAAGGAAATAGATGATATAGAACTCTAATATATTTTAGCCTTGTCATAGTTAGAAGCCATTATTAAACAAAATGTAGAGGATATAGCTAAACTGATTGCTACATCATGAAACAAAGATTTTGTGATCGATCATTTAATGAAATAAATTAAAACTCTAGAAATTAAATCCTTGAAGAAAAAGGATGAGGTAGAGGATGAAATTATTGATGTATGGTGTTCTACTAGATCACTTGAATAAGAAAAAATTTCCTTGAGGAGGAATATGCTAAAAATTGAAATGAAAGATGCTAGACTAAGAACCCAAAAAGACTTTATCTCTTCTTATATTCCTCCTAAGGTCATGATGGAACAAGGCTATCAAAACTACTTTGTCTATTTTAGAAGTAAAAAACCAATGGGATCAAGTCTTCTCACAACTTGAATAAATGAAGATACATAATTATCTACTTAAAAAGAAAAATCATCTTCTTAAAGAAGAGAAATAGAAAATGCAAGAAGAATTGATTCAGGCCCAACAAAAAGAACAGGTTAAACAAACTCTTCAGTTTACCTATCAAATAAGTGAAAAATTGTTATCATGTAGAGTCCCTTCTTCTGCCTATAGCTTATTTTTACATGGATAGTTTTTAGATGGCAATTGTTACAAACATCTTTTAATTTACCACATGAGATAAACACCAGTGATGATTTCATGACAACATTTAGAAATAGTACACCTAATAGATAAGATTTGCTTTGTGAGTTTTATTTATGTGACATTGTTCTAAGAAATACAAATAATTTATTGGTAAATATATTTGTGGGAGATCTTAAAATGAGAGCTTTATTATCTGCATATAGGAATCACATTACTTCGTAGGATAGATATGATGATCACACTAACATTGCACAAGATGCTGGATTATGTATTAGGCCTCAATTTGTTAATGCACAATATATGTTATTCTAGTTTCATAGCTATTACCAACAACCAAGAATTCATGATCATTATCTTTTCACATTGCAGGGTGTCCTTCTCAACTTTGAGTTGTTTGTGCAACATAATTTTGATGATATAGTAGTGGCTTGTAGACAATGTTGTTATATGCTTGTAATTACATTAAGATCAAGAGAGATGATGTCACCCACCACCCTTCATTGGTCTTTGAGAAGAGATAATGTTATTGTATAGATAATTTTATAAGTCTTACAAAGGGATGGAGGAAATCCATGGATTGGAATGAGGTTTAGACCTCCATTTCTACATTCTCCAATGTCTCCTTGGTAGAATACGTGACCATAATATCAGGGACAATTTGATATTTGGGTTCATTTTGCATAGATAGATATGGGTTTCACTCCTCATAATTAGAGGATACTTGAAAACAATCTATATTCCATTTATGATTTGAGTCTAAAGCTACAGTAAATTGTTCATAATTATTGAGATTGAGGATATACTTTGCAAAGGGACTTGAAAAAGGTAAGGAGTGGGGGAGATGATGAGTCCATAAATTGACTCATTATGTCCTTAAATATGTCAAAAGGTTGAGAATTTTGTGTAATCTTGATATAGTTTATGGCCTTAAATATGTCAAAAGGTTGAGAATTGTGTGTAATCTTGATGTTTAGAACTTGCATAAATTAGGAAATAGATTCTTTTGTCTAAATAAACTCATGTAAAGTCTAAGTCTATCTTCTTTGCACTTCTTTCTAACATTTGCATGTTTTAAGGTCTATATTTTGACTTATACAAGTAAATAGTAGTATTAATATGGGTTTTGATAAGATTGTGAAGACAAAGAGGATCTAAGGTGAAGATTGAACCACATAAGACTTATCTATAGATTTTAAAGTTGCTACATATTTTTACAAGTTAGCTATGGATTTTGACAGGTGAGCTACAGATTTTGATAGGAAAGCTATAGATTTTGACAGTAGGCTACATATTTATCTAGTTTTGATATGGATTGACCCATATTGTTTTAAAATTGATCATACTACATTCCAAAAGGTTCAGATTGCTCCTCCACCCTCTTCATGATAATCTAAAAAACTCTTTTCAACATTTCAATTTCTATTCATGTATATAAATATATATTTTACTTTTGTTTAGTATTCCATTTTGGGAGTTACTACTCTAGGTTGTAACGATGAAGATAAAAGATAGGAGTATCACTATATGTAAATATTTGATTGATATAGTTAGGTGTGTAAAATGTTATCTATGGATTCTTTGACTCCTAAAATATCTCATTGCAACAACTTTCTATTCCAACCATATCACTCAATCTGTCCAAAATATCTTATGTTTTCAAATTAGTTACATTGTTTCCTACAATATTAGGATAAACAATTTCTTGCTATAGAATAAATAGATAGATCGATGCTTAGATATATAAATTTTACAACTACATATAAGGATATCGTAATTTTCATAAATTTTCTAAAATACAAGTACTACAACAATTGCTTTCTCAATTGATGTGTTGAAAAAAATATCTTGAGCTAAGTTAATTTGGACCTAGATCTGAGGGAGTAAGGGCCCACTCCTGAGGAAATACGAAATCTATTTGGTATTTATAAGTTGATTTTATAGTTCTTTCAATTAAAGACTGTTATAGATATGTGTTTGTATAATTTAGATTGAAAACCTATAGGGGAGATTGAATAGCTAATTTGTTAATTCCAACATAAGAATTAGTTTCATTCCTTTATATTCTTCAAACATAGATTAATGATTGTTTCTTTAATCAGTAAGTGAAGATTTGATGTTATTTTAATTTTATAAGAGTGATTAAGTAGATTTTATTATAGTTGTGTGAAGCATTTTTTAGATTTTGTAATTTAGATCATATTGAGTGGTTTATGTTTCTGCAAAGAGTGTTCTCTTTTCAAACTATAGCTTATAAATTAAAAGTATATATAGATTAGCCTAATAGTCAAAATACCCCGAAAAACAAGTACTGTTAACCTAAATTTAACAAATACCTTACTATAAATAGATTTATGCACCACCTTAGTAAGAATAGACACCAACATATGTTGGCTAAATGAAAGGGTAATAATGACACCCATCAATTGGTTTTGTCACCTTTTATCTGTCTTCTAAATTCACCTTCTAGGATTCAAGATTTGATGTGTTTTGCATGCTTATTATTGTGTTTCTTGACCTTTATACCTTTTTTTTGCCTCCATGTTGTCCCATCTCAATCCTTCTATTTTTTATTAATTTTGAGTCTCTCTTAAGTTCAATTCCAAAATCAACTCAGTTAAACTACTTCATACAACCTCCATTGCTATTCTACACATAAGCCAATTTTGGATTTAGTTTTAATTCAAACAATTGCATTAGATCTTGTAGTCTTCAGGGTTTATATAGCCACAACCTACTTACCACTACTTTGGATATTTACTTTGATCATTTTTTATGTTTATGAAACAATTGAATGTAAGGAGAGTCATTGCTTCTCCAACCAGATCTTTGCAAACGGTGTTCTTAACTAGCCAAAATCAATTGTTTGTTGTTTGGAGTTGTGTCTCTCTCTTTTTCTCCATTTTTTATACTTTTATTTGATCATCCTCTTGGTTATATAATTCTTTTAATCATTTTTGGGCAATGGATGTATCACATTGAGGACAACAAAATAGATACTTCTTTTACTTTTAGCTGATCTACACTTTGATCAAGTTGGGGGTTTTTAGTTTTAGTTTCTTTATTTTTTTAATATATTATATTAATTTAGTTTGATTTCTTACATTATTTTGAATCTTTATTTTGGAAAAGGAAAATTTGGTAGGAAATAAAATTCTTCTCTCTCCTATCTTTGTGCAAAAATATTACTCGTTAGTTTTTTCATTTGTTTGCATCCATTCAATAGATATTTTTAGATCATTTGGATTAGATGTAAAACCCTAGGAAAATATTAGAAAAATAATTCAAAACACTTTATGTTGTATCCATTGTCAAATTTCAGTTTGAAAACAAGTTCTTACTTACATAAACTCACACTAGTAAAGTAAAACCCTAATCAAGTCTAGGTAATCACAAGGTGTTGTCGTGCTTCTAATTTTATTTGTTTAAGTAAATTAGAATTTTTTTTAGCTTAATAATTTATAAAATCATAATTCAAGTATTCTATTTCATTCAAAATAAACCATTCAAACTATTGTGCATTCATATATAAACTTTAAAACATTTTTTAACTTGCATATGCAAAAGAACTATTGGGTGTTTAGTAGTATTTATTATTTAGGATCCAAATAATAATTTGTGTTAGTTGAATAGTAGTAAAAACATGGTTTTAATACTATAATAATCCATATATCATTTACAAAAACACAAAAAATATTGCATTTAGTTTGCATCTAGGAAAAGTAAAATCAACACTTGCATTCTTAAAGTAGATTTTGTTTTCTTGTCTTGCATGCATTGAAAAGTGAGTTGAAAATACCAAAAAGAAACATTTTTTCATTTAAATTTTAATTATTTGTTATTATTTAATTTAATTTATTTATTTTTATTAAATAACTAGATTTCATTTCAATCAAATATTCTTAAAAAAAATCAAATTGTCAAAGCCTTGTCAAGCCAAGCAGAAACATCCTAAAACCTTGTTTCAGTGGTATGCCAATTCAAAAAACATTTCCAAAACAAGATACTACACTTATACCTTATCTTATCTACTTTGGAGGACACTTTCAGAGACATTGGGTCTTACCAAATAAGTTTTTTTCCCTAGGGTCAGAGCATCTGGTCCTACAATCAACACATAATCAGACATTACTACCAAATTGAGACTTGAGATTTTCCATTTTAAACCCATTACCCACATCATTGCTAATGATCTCAATGACTTAGATGAACAAGAGAATATCCCTGATCCACCCATAATCATCCTCCTTCAAAATTGAGGCTATCAAAACAATGTGATTTAGACGTTGATCCTTATTCTCACCCCCTTTTCTTCTCCTTAGTTCTAACATCATCTTATATCACTCAAAATCATGTATGAAATTGATAGAGTTTATTCAAACTGATATATTTGATCTCATCCCTTGATTCATTCAACCCAACCATCCCCATTTCACCATTAAGGAGGCAAAAAGGTATAAATCTAAAATATGATACATATATAGTGATTGGTGGATAAAGCAATTTCAAATTGTCAATGCAAATTTTATTTTGTATAAATAAATGAATATATAGTTTAGTATTGATTTTCAATATACAAATCTGCATCTAATCAAGAAATTTACAACTTAGTGTGATTTAAGAATAATTTTTTATAGTGAAAGTTTAAATCATTTTTAAATAAGATCTGAAAATAATGGATGCATCCACCATTTAAAACATAAGGCATATTTTGTCTTAGGTATTTTATCAAACACATACTATGCATTCTCTACTATACAATTTTTCACATATCATGCCAAAATTTTATTCATTGTTTCTAATATAACATGAAGCCAATGCTCAATTTATATGGAAAGTATATTCTGTTTTAAACTTAACTGTCTTGTCATTCCCAATAAGAAGGCATTTAAGTATATTACAAGTAATTGACCCAAAATTAAGTTTAACCATTTCCCCTATCCTTAAAGAGATGAGAATAAGCAATATTCCTTGATGTATGATCTCAATTAGTTTATTTGTCAACCATAGCATTGAATTATCAATACTCTTACTATCAAAATCCTATTTCTACCTAATGCATATTAGGAATTCTCTTTTAAATTTGTTTATTCACTCACTTAGATTTAAGGCTATTCCCAAATTATTTAACATGAAAAGGCTATTAATAAGTTCTAAGATACAATTATTCATCAGTCTCATCTTATATGATAATTTAGCTATAGGTAGTTTAACTATTGATAGTGCATCTCTAAATGTGCATGTTGGTAAACCAACAAATGTATATCTTATTTCCATGACCATACTGAATCGCTACAATATTTAATTGCTAATGGTCTATATTATAAATTATCAGAATAAAGAACCAAGTATTTTAAATTTATTTGGTTATAGTTGTGAATATCACTTCACAAGGATGGGAGTCCATTAAACACAATGAGAATAAGTACAAGGTGGACTCCCATATTATTACTATTCAATGCATCATTAGAGAGTAGAACAAACATATTAATTTTTAAAAGTTGTTTAACCTAAAAATTTAGAATTCAAAGCATTCTAATTAGTACTGCAATATATATTCATTTCTAAGGGAATAGAACATAAAGGTCTAATCTAGTTCTTTTTATTCTTCCTAAAAACAAGAGTGTTCGTTAATGTCTTTATTTAAATAATGAGATTGAGGTAAGTAAATAATTTTAAACATTCCAGATCTCATAAAGGATAAATAATAACATGCCATAAGTAGCCCTCTCATTATTCAATCTATACTCAAATTTACTATCAACATATCATACATTTTAAAGAAATGAAAAATGACATTTTTACTTAGAATGTATGCACATGTTATTTAGAACTTGTATGTTGATCAAAAATTTCATCATATGCTCATTATTCGATACTAGTTATAACATTATTTGGTGTGAAGATCCACCTAGCCACTTATACGGTGTTTGCATGTATTCCTTAGGATGAATCTAAAATAATCTATTTTGTTTTTATATCCTCCATAATTGTAACATTATCCACTTATACTATTGCATTCAATAATTTTTCCAAAGCTTTCATTTAGTCGAGCTTTCTTTTTTTCATAGAATGGAGTATGCATTACACTAAGGTTACTTAGTTTGACTAAGAATCAATACATTGTAATAGTTTTAGCCAAGGCTTTCCTTTAGCTAGATGATTTCTTTGTCTAATAATTTCATTGCCATAAAATTGTTCATGTATTACACTAATGTGACTTGATCTGAATGAGTATCAATACACTAGGATATCACACTTGTAATGGATACTTGTCCTCTATTAATCATTGTCCTCTCTACTAAAATAACTTAGTTTGTTTTATCATGTTAACATGTTATTTTATCCTTTCTCTTAGTTTGTTTTATCATGTTAACATGATATTTGATCCTTTCTCTCAAGTATGTATATCTTAACTGATATTTTCTCTCTTAGAAGATTGCATGCCTTCTTTGAAGGGATGTATTATACATATATCATCATCCCTTCATCATAGTGTCATTTTGATCATTTATTACTTGATGTACCATGATATAATCACACTGAATCTGAGATGGTATTGCTTCTTGTTCTTTGACTTTAAGATTGATTTTAGATGCATTTTCTTCTATTCACATTTATCTCCTACATGTTGTAAGTTTAGCTATCATTTCTTATTTTAGTCTTCATTTCTTATGAAATTTGTTTACACTTTAATTTCTCAGTTTTCTATCTTCTTTAAAATTAATTTTATTATTGAGTAGTTATTTTTCTTCCCAGTTTTCTTGCTTATTATTGAATCCTTACATATCATATTAAGCTTTTTTCAACCACTGTGTTTGATGGTGGCTACTGCCTTGTTGGTGGTCATAGTCTAAATTATAATAACCATTTATAATCACAACATATTTTAATGACCATAAAGCCTTTTTGTTTTTTATTTTATTATTTTTAATTCTTCCCCATGCTCACATGGATAATGGTCTTCATAAAACTCAATGTCCTCTTGTTTTTATGCCACATATGTATAAGGTGATAATGACTCACACATCTAATGTGCCATATAAATAAATTATGTAAGGGTGACTCCCATCACCAATCCCATGTCAGGATCTATGCTCACTACAAATATTTTTTTACTAAGGCTCTTTCTTGTCCCATGTCAACTTGGATAATACTTTGATATAAGTATTGGTCATATTATAACATAACATGATAATTGATAATATTCATATCAATTTGCAAACTAAAAGTACAATAATTGAAATGCAAAAATGAAATTTTGTTGAAAATACAATAATCCATGTCCAATTTAGAGATATTTGGTTGATTTTCTTTTAGTGGGATACAATGATATCAACATGAAATGACTAGTTTATCTAATATAATTCTATGTTGTGTTCCCTTTTAGTTTTGATTGTAAAATATAATAGTCTTTTAACTGATATATTTTAATTTTGGGAGAATTTCAACATTGTATAATGTTTTAAACTATTTATGATAACATTTATAATTTCGAAATCTCATGTGAAATAGTTTAACTAAGAAATATTTGGATATGGACTATAATATTTTAAATTATTCTTGACAACATTAGTTTATCTAATCTATTTTTATTATAAATTTAATATTTGGATGATTTTTTAAACAATAATTGATAAATTTTGGTTTTGACAATCCTTTAATATTTGAATATGATCTAAATGTTGTAAAACACATTTTTGGTAGAAAAAATCAAATATTAATATGTGATATGCTTTAAAACTGACTATTTTTCTTGTGAATCTACATAAATCAGTTGAAATCTTTTGTTTTGTGAAGGCAACTAGAAGAAAATCAGAATAGTGGCATTTCAAACTACATCAAATTAGAGAAGATAATATTTTATATGCATATGGGTGTTGTTGTTAATGTTAGAGTTTTCATAGGTTAGAATGTATGCATGAGTAAGATTATTGTTGGATAGTTGTGTGTTAACACTTTTTATGGTTAGAATTTATATGTGAAATATTTATTTTGAATGTTGAGGATTAAGATTAGCTAACATTATCACTTTTAAGAGTGACAAACATATTTTATAGAATAGTAACTTTTTCACATTCATATTTTTATAGATTTGATGATAAATTGTAATCAATGTAGGATAGAGATTCCAAACTATACCTTGAATTACGTTTTATTAATCCTTTTATTAAAGGTTTAAGTAAAAGTAATTTTTGAGAAAATTTAGCACATAAGTGAATGGTGATGTGACAATGTGGCATGGGAGATGATGTTAGGTTTAGAGAACAATTATTGCAAAGTAGTGTTTATCTTGTGAGAATGAGGTTTGATATGGTGGAACTATGTCATAGTGAGCAACCATTTTATGTTGTCTAAGATCCTTCAATAGACACACATTCCATCTAAGAGACATCTCATGCATCTAGTGCACACAAAACTGTGGTACAAACCATGGGGGAAGATACCTTATAATTGAGCATGAGTGAATAAGTGCCATAAGAAAAGATCATAAAGTACCAAATTTATAATAAAGTGGGGCCAAATTTTGTTTTAGAATCCTTATATTATAATAAATTTATACTCAATAATAGTGTTTAAGAGCCAATCATAACTGTTGACCCTATAGTTGTACTTGAGGTAATTGTATAAGCTTACTCAAGGTTTGACTTAATAGTGAGATGCATTGAAGAGTCTTTTAAACTTGAATGAGTAAAATATACATAAGATAATGCATGCATGAAGGATTAGTTGGTGCATGATCCATGATGTGTAATGTGTAGGGTTACATAAAGTACACATAAGATGAAAGTGGTGCACTTTAACAATGAGACACAAGGTTGACAAGTGGAACACATCTAGATATGGAGGATGTGGATGGCATGTGATCAATATAAGTTAGATAATCATATGCCATGAGAGAAAAGGAATATTCTAGTATGTGGATGGGAGGAAGGGATTCAAAAGAGAATATTCATAAGGTGCATAATTAATTGACATGAAAACTAGATAAATGTGACAAATGACATGGATCCAAGGGGTTTAATAAAAGTATAAGTAGGAACTTTGGGTTCCCATTTGACACATCTTCTTGGCATTTGGATAAGTTGGAATTTTTCTAGGTGAAGAAGCATTTATCTAGGGTTTGGTTGTAGAACCTTTGAGGTTCAAGTGTAAATATTACCATTAGAGGGAAATTGTATGTTCTATAATTGATGTGTATTGTATATTGATTGTATGATGACTTAAATATATGGATGATATGTTCTAAATGTTGTTATGTTAATATTTTTGTACATGTATGACATGTTTTACCTTGGATTCATATTTTAATAATATATGTGTGTATGGCTTCATGCATGATTCTCATAATGAGGGTCTCGATGTTTATTGTTGCACCTTGGGTGAGGTCTTCAGGTCTAAGTAATAGGCTGGTGTAGTAAAGGGTTGAGTGTCCATATACTTTTGGTGCTTACCATTGCTTTCACAAGGCTTAATTAGATAACAAAATCAGCATAATAATAACATTACATCCATAGAATTTATAACGATTACATATGCTATTAATATGTTTACAACTACCTTATATTTTAGAGCATTTATAATATACTAAGGTAAACTAATTCAAAATATATTCCTCCATATAATTAAACACATGCAATTAAAATGACAATGTACAAACGTAATAATCCTTTTGGTTGACCTTCTCCATACCACATTTAAAGATAATATGATATATATAATAAATCCTAAACATAGGGTGAACAATTCTTAGGTATGTTCCCCTAGTTTGTGCAAGTGAAACCATAGTTTATAGTTAATTATATGAATGAAAGGAAGATTAAAATAAAACTGATTCATGTGATATCTCATGTGAGCCCCCACATCTTCACTTATGAATTCAAATATGTACACTTAATATTTGGCTACGAGTATACACTTATAGGTTGTAGGTTACAGATACAAAACTATATAATTTATACATAAAATAATTGTGTATTTCCAAAACCATGGAAAAGGAAATTATGCATCTCCTCTTATTTTCTTTTTGGGATAATGGGGTATGCTTCAAGTTTAATATATGCAAGTCATCTTTGTATTTACATATATAAATACAATATTTAATTTACTAATTTATAATACAACACAATCTTACATAATATTTTTAGATTGAACGTTATGTCTATGGAATCTCTGAAATGCACTGGTAGTAGTTGTTGATCCCCACATTTATAATGGATAGCCATGTGCAACATTGATATTCAAAATTGTTAACTATTGGTTAAATTGATTTTTATCCAAAATATATTTGTTTCCCTATCTCTAATTAAATAACATTTTTTTTATAAATTTATATGAAAAATATGTATATAAATTGAGTATAAACACATAAAGAGCTGAAACATATATTTTTCATGATTAATATCTTCACAATTCCTATTCATGCGATCATCAACATTAGACATGTATGCATTTAATTTTATATTTTATATATACTAAGTACTCCATTCTACTAGGGTCATTTGATTAAAAAATTTAAAATTAAGATTTTCAATAGCGTTAATAGATTATAAAACTATTGGTAGTGAGAACTATTTTCTATGTAAAAATTATATGAAAATAGTTATGAAATTCAACTACAAAGAATGGGTGACAATGGCATTGATTAAGGTCGAATGAAAAAAAAAATAGACCAGTTGAAATTTTGAAGAAATTGAGTAGTTGTAGTCAATTATTAGATTACATTAGATTGTATTACATTTTCATGACCTGAAAAAAAAATAGTGCACCATTACCCATAATTTTTTTTCTAAAGTGATGGAGTTGGCTATGTACATTATTGGGATCTCTATGTATATAAAAACAAAATCTTATAAATGTGAATGTTGAATAAGATAAATGTTGGGTGTCAAGCATGGGATATGCATTTGCATATTCATCATTTACTTCTAAAAACGTAAAAGTTGTTAAGGCAAGCAAGAAGTATTAATATGATACATATCGTGGCCTAACTATAAGGCATAGCATATTTTGTGCATGATACATATTTTTTTTCATTATCAAACTTAGGATTCTAATAGTACTACATATTTGTATATCTCCCAAATCAAATGTGATAGATAACTCCAAATGATACAATGTGTAGAGAGGTTAGAAGGAGTTGACTGGGTGGCCAATATTAAGTTGATGAAAGAGTTCAAAATTTTATTACAATGATCTAGATTAAGAAGACATTAAAATTTAAGTAAAATAATTTTTTGATACCTAATTAATATTATAGTTAATTATTCTATTGAGCGATTTGAAATGAAATTTATCATCTTGGAATGATACCCAATATCAACACAACTATATCAATACCACTTTTGTTAGTAACACTATATATATATATATATATATATATATATAGAGAGAGAGAGAGAGAGAGAGAAACAAATAATATTGTACTTTTTTGGTACTTATATGTCAAGTTATACAAATCACCATATTTAAAAGATGAAATTCAAAATTTGCAAGAACACCAACTCTCCCGTAAAAATTCATTCAAATTCATGATTAGGTTTGTATGTCATGGTTTTAGTGATCAACATTTAAATTTTTATTATGTAAAATAATAATAAACATGAATTTATGTATTTGTGAATTACGGTTATTTTATTCACCAAATAAGATGTGGGGACACTATGTGCAAAAAATCACAATGATGATTATCCTTTTTCTTCTTCTCTCATTAGATTTAAGAGTAAATTATATCAAAACTTTGTGCACACTTTTATATTGGAATATGTTATCTTGAACTTTATTGGGTATTTGATATGCTTAGTCATTAAATTTATCTCATATAATGTATACAATTCAAAATTCATTGGAACTTCAATTCTCCCTTAAAAATTAATGACTCATGATTAAATTTGTATGAATCGTATTTGATAGTCAACATTTGATTTATTATAATAAAATAATAATAAGCATGAATTTATGTATGCATGATCTAAATTTTATTTTATTTAAGGTTTTCAGCAAATTTGGAGTTAGAAATAGAGATGCTTGGCAGTTCAGTGGTTGTTAGAGATAGAAATTTGTCATTAAATTTTTACTTTTTTAATTGCGAATTAAAATGGGATGTGTGATTACTCATAAAAAGAAGAAGAATAAAATTTTCAACATTTCAAATTTCAACAACGTTAATAGACTAGAACACTATTTACAATGAGAACTATTTTCTAAGTAAAAATTGTATAAAACTAGTTATGAACTTCAACTAAAAATATTGGGTAGCATTGATTTAGGTGAAATGAAAAAGGAATATATCTATTGAGAATACAAAGAAACAAAATAGTTGTATTCGATACTATATTAGATTCTATTGCATTTTCAAGTGTTAAAAAAATTCGGTGCACCTTTACTTGCAATTTTTTTTTTTTGAAGAGATGGCATTGGGTATGCACACTATTAGGATCTTTATGTGTATATCAAAACATTTCTAAATGTGAATACTAAGTAAGAAAATTTTTGGTTGTCAAGCGTGTTATATGTTTTTACATACTCATCATTTATGCATTTGCATGTAGTCATCATTTGTTTTGCATTCTAATGACCTAAAACTTTTTGAGGCAAGCAAGAAGTATTGGTATTATGCATGCCATGGGTTAGATATAAAACAAAACATCTTTTATGCATGATACATATCTGGTTGCATTATCAAACTTAAGAGTCTAATACTACTACATATTTATATGATGTATATCTACCAAATCAAATGTGATAGATAACTTTAAATGATCTAATGTGTAGAGAGGTAAGAAGACCTCAAATATGTATCACAATATGAATGTTTAAGGAGTTTATTGGGTGGCCAAGGTTTAGTTGATGAAAGAGATTAAAATTTTATTACAATGACAATGACTAAGAACAAGATTAAAATTTATGTAATCCAAGATTGTGATAAGTAATTAGTGTTATAGTTAATCGCTCTATTAAGTGACTTGAAACAAACTTTATTATCTTCAAATGACACCTACTATCAATAAGATTACTTATTATATATTGTCTAATTATTTATAGAGAGAGATTACACACGTTTAGTTTGGAATGATAAAATATTAAATTATGATGGTTGATGTAGATAAAGAATATCATCAAATGGAAATAATGGACCAGGGTCAAATTATACTCCTAGGGCCAATTTAATAATCATTAGTAATGGTGGATTTTTATTGATGTATGATTGGGACATATATATATATATATATATATATATATATATATATATATATATATATATATATATATATATATATATATTTATTGTAAGAGTAATGTATTTGTTGAACCCTAAAGGATTGTCTTCATCATTCTTGTTTGATGTCATAAATTTAGGGTATTTAAAGGTGATAGGACTGATATACATGAGTAATATAGTAATGTGTTTGTTTAAAATTAAAGATTTGTCATCATCATTTCTATTTGATGTCACAAATTTATGGTATTTATATTTGATAGAACTGATTTGCATGGGTATTCAACAATAATTATCTTCATCATTCTTATTTGATGGCACAAATTTAAAGTATTTAAAGTTGATAGGATTGATTTGCATAGTTAATTGTAATTTGAAATGTTTGTAATAAAAAATGAATAAATATCATAAATACTTCCTCAGACTCATTATCTATAGATATTTATTCAGCTTGATAGTGTCCTATTGACGATGACTTTCAATTCATATTTAAAACCATGCTAAAATGCTTGATTGTCATTACCCAAAGAAACATCTTAATAGTCATCCATTTGAGTAGGTGTGCCAAGTAGGAAAACAATAATATTTAGTATAGAACCAAAATTATTCATTGTATTGTGAGAGTCCTTATGTGGCAGCATGTGCACAAAAGTATTTTCTTTTGTAAAAAGGAAAAATTAGCTTATTTCCAAGTGGGAATAACCTGTCAGGTGGAATTAAGGGAGAGAAAAATAAAATTATGAGATGTTAAAGGCCAAATTATCATATTTAGAGGGATCGATGGGCATAAATACAATAATTTTACATAAGCATAGGTGTCACATGTTAAGCAATCCATTCATGTCAGGGCTTTTAATAATATTAGAAAAAACCTATATGTTACCTAATATTAAAGACTTAAGGGGTTAACATAATAAATTAAATTTAATACAAATTGGGTGTGTGTATCTTTGGGATTCATATATAAAACCTCAAACCTTATCCAAGAATATTCTCACATTTTTTTTAGGGGTGGCAAGAGTAATGAACTAGGTTTTCTTTCATTTTGATATAAATCATTTATCATATTTTTATTGTAATCATTATTCAACAATGTAAAATTGGCATCATGAGTTGCAGGAAAAAATAAATAAACGATTGTATGGAAATTAGGATAATTTACATAGTTTTCAGGAATTCCTATAAGTGTTGTACACATATTTTACATATAAGATCAATTTTTTTGTTTTTTATTTGAGTATTATTGATAAAATAATTGATCTATTAGATTATTCATTAGTTAAATGTAAATATGACATGCACATTTAATGAGTATTGTTACTTGACTTTTTTCAAGCAAGGTTGTATTATCATTGTATTGTCTACCAGTATATGTCCAATGATGTCCTTACAAATCACATTTCTAAAAAAAGATCTAGATTTTGTTGCTCCCATTTGTGGATGGAGTGAGAGGGTTTACACTTTAGAGTTTGATATAAAATACTCCAAATTCTCATGCACATGTTCCATTATGGTTTTTTGTCCTTTTCTAAAGGTACATTATTATTTCATTATATTTTTTTCCACCATCATTATTATTATTATTATTATTATTATTATTATTATTATTATTATTATTTTCATCAAATATTTTGTATATTGATACATTAATATGGATTGAAAAATATATTTTCTATGGTATTTGATGTTTTAATGTCTATTATATAGAACTTATATCAAATACTATTAAATAGGTGTACATCGTTTAAGCTGGATTGAAATTGTTCTTTGACTTGCTTAGATCAAAACTAATGCCATTTTATTTTCAGATTGGAACTCATGAGAATATGCATGAAATATATTAGGGAACCTTCAATAGATAAATGATGTTAGAATTCTTTCTCTTTCAACTTGGCAAGTGTCTCCTTTGGCCCATGTTTTGGCTAGCAATGATATTTTTGTACAAAAATTTGATTTTTTATTTTTTAGGCTTATCAATATTACAATTTATTGTAAAAACATATTAAATAATTTTAAAATAATTAATATTTGTGATCAATTTTGAGCTTTCTGATAAATTTAAACTGGCCATGTTTCTTTCTGAACATTCCCATTTTTTTGTTGGAAAATGTTGTTTTGTAGTAGGAATAATTAAAACTTGTGCTAAGTTGTCATCTTTTCAAAAAAATTGATGAATTAATTATATTTATTTATAGACTTTTATAAAATTTATTTTGAAATGAAGATTTGTTCAATTTGGTCATCACAATTATTCAAATTTGTGTTCAATTTTGATCTTTAAAATGAATTAAAATTGGTTATGTTATTTTTTAAACATTTCCATTTCCTTTCAATTACCATAACAATTATACGTTCTATCATGGTTTCCTATCCTTTCTTAAATGTACATTTTTTTTCTATTATTTGTTTGTGTCCATTATTATTATTTTCACTAGACATTTTGAGTATTGATACATTAATATGGACTAAAAAATATTATTTCTGTGGTATTTGATGTTTTTATGTATGTCATGTAGAACTTATATAAAAAAAGTTTACATTGTTCTTTGACTTTCTTAGCTCAAAACTAATGCCATTATTTTCTTAAGATTTGATCTCTTGGAAGGATGCATGAAAGATATTAGAAGAATTTCAACAATTAAACAAGGTTAACATTCTTTCTCTTTCAACTTGTTAGGTGGCTCCTTTGGCACATGTTTTGACTAGCAATAATATTTCATTACATAAATTTATTTTTTCAATTTCCTTGCTTATCAATATTAAAATCAGTATTGCATTATAAAAATATATTAAATAATGTGTCTATGCTAGTGTTTAGAATAATTGAAATTTGTAACCAATTTTGAGCTTTCAAAGAAATTTGAATTAATTATGTTGTTATCTACATTAACATTTTTTATTGGAAAATGTTATTGATTTGTTGTAGGAATAATTCTTGAACTTGTGCTCAGGTGTCATGTTTTTAGAAATTTGATGAATTCATTATATTTATTTTGATATGGACATATATTTTTTTAAATACAATTTTTTTAAATTTTGTCATTAAAATTATTCCAATTTGCATCCAATTTTTATGTTTAAAAATAATTGGATTTAGTTATATCATTTTAGAAACATTTCCTTTTCCTTTTGATTGACATTTGACAAAAAATTGTGTTCAATCAATTTGTATGGATGGGTAGGTTAGGGACATAACAACATGGATGGGTTTGTGGGGCCATATGTACCTTTACATGGGAACACTATGAATGCATGAAGGTGAATATTATTGTGCAAAATATGTTTTCTGAGATTCTTTGTAGTTCTTAATTTGGAAGTAAGTTGGTAGACTATACATGGTAAATCACTTAACAAGTGTAAATAAGAAGATAATTTTTTACAAGGTTAATTTATTTTATGAAAGTTAACAATATGTCTCAATAGATAAAACATGTTAAAAAATGAGTATATATTTGAAACTATCTTATATATTGCTATGTAGTTTTACCATATACAATTGTATAGGATATGGGTTATGGGAGAACATTTTTATCCAAAAACCCATAATTGATACAAAAATGATTTGATGGGAAAATTTAAATACCTTGTAAACAATTTATACTCATTCTTGAGTTATATATTGTATATATGTATATTTATATGTTGAATCCTTACCTTAAGTAATATCAATTCATTGATTTCTAATTATTTACATGTTATTGTGTTTTAAATTGTTAATGAATTCAATAGAGGATTTCTTGGAAGTGAAAATTTATAAATAATAAAGTGTTCCCCTATTTAGGTGGCACTTTCTTCATTGTGAAATTTTCATACCACCATGATAATTTTTTACCTTAAGATCTTACTGTCATATTTCAAAACACTTTTTTTTGTTGAGTGTTGACTCTTCTTTCAGATATTAATCCAACATATATTATTATCAATGAGCATGGGAGTTACAATATTTGTGCATTGACCATTACATTCAATGTTTTGATAAAATATTAAAGAACACTTTATCTATACATATGAAGTTTTAACCAAATTTTTACTATCTCATATTTATTGTTCAATAAGATAAGGGAGATATAAACTAAAACTTTAATATGCAACCATGGTTAAGGTTATAAATTAAGAGATACCTTAGACCAGACAATCATTATAATAATAAACAAAATATGCAATAAAATGAAAAAATAAAACCCAGATATTTGTTGGATTTTAACAACAAAATTATAAAACCAAGAAAAAAATAATGAAAATTTCACAAGGAAATGTATTACAACATTTGAACTACAAAACTCTGCTCACTAACTTACAATCTTTGAAAATATATATATCTCAAAACTATCAATAAGAAATACTCTTTCTCATCTCAATCATCCCATGCACAAGCCTATGGGCATGATTATAAAGGCACAAGAACCAAAAACTTACAATAGTGTAGAAAAATCCAAGAGCACCATTAAACACATCTCATCTTGCCACAAACATTAAATGTCTAATATAATTTTGAGGCACTGTAGCAAGTTACGACTTAATGCATCACAAAATACTACATCACATGAAATGTTAAATCAATCCTTTGTATCTTTCAATGATTCAAGGAATTAATTGCAACATTGTCTTCTCATAACATGTCATAATAATACAAATGAAGTTGTATACAATATAAGTCACACAAAATTCATAACTTTTTAATTTTAATTCATAATACTTTACAACCAAAACATGTGCTATAAGAACCCTTACCATAGGATGATCATATCTATCAATAAATGTAGGGTAAATTCTCCAAATGATTCACAAATAAATGTTTTAATGGTGTAGTAAAGAATTAAATCCTTCGAAAACTCTGACCAAACTTATTGTTTATGTAAAAAGTAATGACAAATCTAATGTTATATAATATGTTACTAAATTTTAAATTTTTTTCACATATCTCCATATGACTTCACTTGTACAAAATACAAACATCAATTCTTGTGAAAATATTTGTAAGCTTATTTACATAAGAAAATATTACCTACACATTACAAAAAACATAGGAAAGAAAAATAATAAATGTATGTTTGCTTTCAGGTTATGAGAAACTACACAAAACAAGCACACATAACTTAGGTGGCATAAAACACATAACAAGGCTTTCACATAATTCAAGACATGCAAAACAAAGGCATATGCATAATAAAATGTGTAACATAATATTTATCCAAAATTACTAAACTAGCATATTTTTTGTTGATGCAAGATTTCTCATGAACTTGGATTCTCTTGCATCATAGACCTTGGCTAATGAAAGAAACATGATATTTTAGTCATGTGCCTTATAATAAATATACCAACGTTATTCCTTATTTTGTATCATATGATGCACTTATCTATGTTTTTTTTTATTCCCAAGCCTTTCCACTTTCCATGATACTTTTAATATTAATTTATGCATGTAGTCTTTCCAACTCGCGTGTCAATCACTTGTTCCACTTCATCATGCCTTTTTTTTGATATCTAACATCTCTAATATATTTTTTTAAATTCTTCTCTTATGATTTATTCACTATTATGCCTTCCATAATATGGATATAAATCATCCATATTAAATAAATGTGATATATAAATCCCCTCAGAAAACTTTATCTCATATGCATTCTTTCCAAACTTTCATAGTATGACCCATTATTTTTCCATTTCAAATTATCATAGGCACCTTTTGGAAATCTCTATTTCCAAAAGTGTGCTAAAATGAAATCTCCAACTTGATACTCTACTTTTCTCTTCACATTTGTGTTATGTTTTTATAGTGCATTAAATTTATCTAACTATTTACGTGCTTGCTTATGCACTTCTCACATATGATTTACAAAATCATTTATTGTGGCACTACTGTCTGGCTGATTTATGATGTTGTGTAGCTCTTAAAATCCTATTAGACTCAACCCATAAGGAATTTGAAATGGTGCCTTTCATGTACTCCTACTCATTGAATTATTACATGTGAATCTAGTTTTCATTAGAATATATCCCATGTTTTTGGATTACCTTTAATCAAACATTTGAACAAATTATCCAAACTCCTATTATCTAGCTCTATCTATCCATTTTTTTTAGGATGGTATGTTTAACTAAAATGTAATTTGTTATTCAAGTTATTCCACAACATCAAGCAATAATGTGCAAAAAAATTCACATCTTTCTCTTATACTATGTTTTTTGGCAAACCATGCAGCCTCAAAATCTCCCTAAAAACAAATTAGCAATGTTTGTTGTGTGACTAGTCTCCTTACATGCAATAAAATGTTTCATTTTGAAAAATCTATCCACAATCACACATGGAATCATTTCCTCTATGTTTTCTAGGCAATCCCAAAATAAAATCCATGTTTATATCCTTTATATTGTCTTTGAAATAGGAAATGGTTGATTAATTCAGACATTTTGAGTTCTCCATTTTTCTAGTTGTCAAAATCTACACTCCTGAACACACTTGCACACATATTTACTCATTCATGTTCAAAAATTAGTTTTATACCACTTTAACTAATGTTTTGTTATAATAAATATGTCATGTTAATCCTCCACTATGGTTTTACTTGATCACATTTTCACATGTTGACTATACATATTGTACTCCTCAAAACAAAATTCATCTTAAACAAAATAATCTAATCATGGTTCTCTATTTCTACTCACTAGTTTTGCACATGATTTCCATGCATCTCTAAAATATTCATCTTATTTATACATCTCTTTCATAAGATAAAATCCTATGACTTTCATTCTCAATTCATTAAACAAAATATCTCTTATACTCAATACAACTACCACTATGTTTATGTTTCCACTCATATTCTTCATCACAAATGAATAATTTTGTATACATTTTATCCACTTCATATATCTATAATTCAATTTTCTTTGATTATTAATGAATTTTAATTATTTATGTTCTATATACAAAACAAACTCCTATGGAAATAAATAATTTATACACTTCTTTAGCACTTGCATAATGACATAAAACTCTTGATCATACAGAATATTTGTGCTTCACATCATTTAACTTCTCACTAAAATATTTGATAGATATTACTTCTTGACTCATCACTTCTTTTGATTTACCTTTTACATTTTAATTTATATAAAATACCTTACATAAATCTAATAATTCAAACACTAGTTGTTTAGTTACCTTCTTAAATTTTTAGAAACTAGGTTTTACTTTCATAGTCTATAATTTTTTTATTTTATATTTATACATCACATCAATGATAATTGTGCATGTTATGATGAAATACCTGGTATATTCATTTTAAAAATTTGCTAATCCATGAAAAATATGTGGCTTAAATGTACAGTATGGTGATGACCAATCCAATATAGTTTGGACCTTTTTTGGGTCCATATTCAAACCTTTATAAATATAAAATACCAAGTATATCTATTATTTATGGATGAAACTACATTTATTCAAATTCATGAGAAAATTTTCATCTCATAACTTGTTTATCACTTTGTGTAAATGCCACATGTGCCTCTATTCTATTGAAAATCAATGTCATTAAGATATATAATGGAAATTTTACCTAAAAATGGTTTTATGGCTTCATTCATTAATTTCATGAATGTACTCATAACATTAGGTAACCTAAATGGTATAACCAACCACTCATATAAACCTTAGTATGACTCAAACATAGTCTTGTATTCATCACCCACCATTATGAGAATATGGTAATGTCCACTTATCAAGTCAGTATTTGTGAAATATCTTTCTCCACTCAAGAAATCTATCAAATTATCTATGCATGAAAATTTAAATCTATACTTTATGGTTATGATGTTAATGACTCTATAATCAATGGACATTCTCAATTTAGGTTCTGCTATTATTGGCATTACACATGTGCTAAATCTTTTTTGATCAACCATTTATTGAATATCTCTTAAAATTATCTTTATACCTATACATTCTCCTTCAATGTAAATCTAAGCACTACTTTGTTTGGTAAACTTGAACTTGGAATCAAATCTATGTGTTGACCTTTTCTTCTCATGGGTGGCAACCTAGCTAGTAGTTCATTAGACACAAGCTCCTCATATTCACTCAATATCTCCTTTACTTTGTGTGGAATTGATTCGTCAGCTGATCCACTTGCATCTTCATCTTTCATTGGCCTAAAAATTAATTCATAACATGCAATTTTAGCTTTCATGAACTCCTTTCTAAAAACCATCAAAATATTTGGACTCTTGTCCATTTCTTTATACTTATCCTTCAAATGAGTTATTGTATGTGTCAATTCATATTTCACTGACACATAAGTGTTTGCATGACCATAATGTTGTGCCTTGTGGTCAAATATTCAAGGAATTCCAAGGAAAATATGGCAAACATATTTAATAATTATATCACATAAAACCTCAACCTTATATGTACCAATATAAAAACTTACATGATATTATTCATTTACCAAAACTTAATGTCCTTTCAATAACAACAAAATTTGGATGTAAAATTATCTTCATACCAAGCTTCGCTACCATTTATTATGAAAAAAATTATTTATGTTTCCAATATTATCAATTAATTTATACTTCTTACACTTAAAAATTATTATGAACAAATATTTTCTCTATGTAAGACTATTATCCTCATTCTTAGAATTCAACAATACCCACTTCATCATTATATCTTATCCTCTAGTTTATGGTTCATGTATGATATGAATAGACAAAATTCTCTTCATTTACTTGTACAATATGCACATTTTGATCATTGCCTCTGCTTCCTTTGTTATGCACATGTAGACACTAAAATACTATATGTCCTATTTAAACATATCTAAAACATGTACACAAAAATAAAAGACCTATACCTCATCCATAGGATCCTATACTTATTAACCTTTTTTACTTCCACATCCTTATCCATGTACATGCATGAATTTTGTTAACAAATCTTTATACATATACACTAACAGATTCCCTAAATAGATCATAATTTTATCATACTGAGTTCATCTTAAATTTCCATGTGTAATTTAATATAATAATTTGATATATTTTCAACATCATATTCAATTTGACTTGATCTAATGATAAGTCTATAGTACTATTTAGTGTAGTAGTTAACACTCATCTCCCTACATCACAATTTTTGAAGCTTCTCGAATAAACTCATAGTATAAACCAAAAGAATTAATTTTGTCTTAATATTCTTGAGAAATGTATTCCAAGTCTTAATCGTATCCTTGTCTTTGCATAATATTTTAGTTTGAACATGCTCTCACCATAAGTATTCTTAACCTTTCAACTTTGCGTCATTAAACTTAACTCACTTGGAATCTTACATACTCTCATACTAAAAATAATTCTCCAACTTAGTGATCTAGTCAATTAGTACTTTGGGACTAAAAATATTTGAGTAAATTTTGGGGCCCAATTTTAGTTTACAAGTCATGCTTACAATAACTCACAAGAACTAATCTTTAGGTTCAACAACCTCTTATATATCTTGATCCTCTAGTGCCTCTTCTACAAATTTGGTATTGATTTCATCATACAACACTCCAAAACCTTAGCATTGTGTAATCTCCATAGCCTTTAGTGAGGCTTACATATCTTTCATCAATCAAACAAAAAATAAAACTCTTAGTACTCCAACCACTCTTGGCTTTCTACCACCTAAGCCTCCTCAATGTGCCATATCTTTACAAATCTAATTCATATGAATATATTTATTTATTTATTTATCCACACCTTATACCCATTTTTCTCATTAGAAAATTTCTATAGTCATTTTGTACCCAAACTCATAAATGCAAAAGGAAACAATAACTTATAAGGACTAAAACCTTGCTCTAATACCAAATGATGCAATCGTGGTTAGGGTTATCAATTACAAATGATTTAAACCATGTGGCCCTCAAAATACACATTATAATATGCAATAAAAGTCAACATACCACATATATTTATAATATTTCATCGATGTAATTACAACACATAGAAACAAATGAAAAGCTCACAAGAAGATGCATTAGAACATTATATCCATAGATCTTTGCTTGGTAATTTGTGGTATTTATAGTTATAGATGCCTCATAATATCACAAATAATTATTATTTCCTATCTCTATAATCCTATGCATAGGGGTGTGATTACAAAGACACAGTAGTCACCTACTTATTAAAATGCTCAACAACCCACAAACATCATTAATCACATCTTAGTACATCATAAATTTTAAGGCACCATAGCATGTTACAACTTAATACATCATGATATACTAGATCACATGAAATATTAAATGAATCCTTAACAATATCCCATGATTCAATGAATTAAATATATCAACTACTTATCATAATAGGTCACAAGAATATATGTGCCCAAATAAAACTACTCACAAGACATGTCGCATGAAATTCAAAACTACAAAAGGTTAAATCATAAGAATTCACAACCAAAAAATGTGCCAAAAAACCCTTGCACAACAATATTAATATATCTGAATAACCTTACCATATATTACCACAAACTCTCCAAATAATTTATAAATAAAACACTATACTCATGCTATAAATAACCAACTCCTCCTAGAACTATGACCAACCCTACTAATTATTCATAAATAATGAAAGATATTATGTTTTATAAGATGTCATTGACTTTTAAATTACTCTGCATATGTTTTTAGGACTACACTTCCACAAAATACTAACATCACTTCTTTACTTAGCTTTGGTACACTATAAGGTATGCATAGAATAAAACAATAAATGTGTTCATGTTCACAAGGTTTGAAAAAATACACAAAACAAATAAACACAAAGGTGGTACAAAACACACAAAAAGTATTATGTATAACTTATGATTTGGTTAGATTTACAAACAAAGACATGCAATAAGACACTTGCACAAACAAAACTTAGCCAAATTTTATAAACTAACATATTTTTGGTTGATACAAGATTTTGCATGAATTTTGATGCTCTTGCATCACTTTTTAACCTCAACTCAGTCAACAATTTGGTAAAAAATTAAAATTAGCCATATTTAAAAACACACCAGATAAACACGGTTATGAGGAGAAGGGACTGTCAAGCCTACTTGGTCTTTAAGGAAATGATTAATCATTATAAAATTTTCTAAACTCCCTTGAATGTTTATAACATCACACATGTAAACAACATAAAAATTACATTATATATTAATTTCATATTCATACCTCCTAGATGTGTAATGATGTGGAGACCAAACTTTTAGAGGCCATAACTTTTGATTCATAACTCTATTTGAGATTTTTTTTGCACCAAATTGACCATATAATTTTTTTTTTAGACATAACAAGTCCTATATAGTTATGGATGTTTTTATAACTTTGCAGAGGCTATATCTGATCATCTGAGGGTCTGAAAATGCATTTTAGATTTTTTTTAAAGATTTTTCCATTTTTAAAAATATCATATTTTTGTATTCAAACATGATATTCAATAAAAAATCATCCAGCAAGATTAATTTAATGTTTAGAATATATGTGTATATTTTTAGTCTCATCCTCTATTTCATACAAAACATCTAAAAATAGTGGTTGAAAATTGGATAGAAGATAAAAGTTACTGAAAATACCAATTTTATAGAATTAGTGTTAGTTAGTTTTAGGTAGTTTTTAATTTATTTAGAATTTTTAATTATGCATATCAACTCCAATTCCATGTTGAGCTTTATTTAAATACTCGTATCTAATATTTTATTTATTCAATGAAAATCAACATAGAAATTTGCTTCCATTTAATTTCTGAGTTATGCCTATTGATATTTTGCTTAGCTAGTCTATGTTATTATCATCTGGTATTAGAGAAAGTTTGAATCTTGGAGGATATTTCTTTGTGAATTTGTATTGGTTTTTAAAAATATATATTTGGATAATATTCTATGATTGAATAACAAGTGTAAGAGATGGTAAGAGTACAAGGATGAAGAGGAACCACTCAAATGAATAAGAATATGTAAGAGCTACAGAGATAAGTAGAACAATTAACCATAATTATTGAAAATCAAAGATAAAGGTGAGAAAAAGATGAAACAAAGGAAGAAACTGATCATGAAGATTAAATTTTGAAAGAATATGGAAAAAACCACCATTAATTAAAGATATGATGGTTAGGGATTTAGAGGGAAGGAATAAAGGATTCAAGGTTGATATTCCAAATAATGAACGTAGCGTAAAAATATAGGAGTTGATAGATTGGATGAAAAACATGGAATAGTTTTTCAAATGGAAAACTCCGAGAGATGATAATAAAATAAATTTTACATGCACAAAATTGAAGGGTCATGAAATTATTTGGTGGAATCACCTGTAGAAAGAAAGACATAGAAAAGGTAAAGAGGATATCAACATGTGGAATAAGATGAAGAAGAAGTAGAGGGAGAAATTTAATATTGTGAATTATCCACAAAACCTATACAAAAAATTATAAAATTTAAGGTAAAAGGATAGAAGTATATAGGTGTATATAGATGAGTATTACAAGGCTTCCATATGAGTGAAGCATGATGAAATAGAATAACAAATGGATGTAAGATATGTAAATGATTTGAAGTTTTTTATTCAGGATGAATTGAGCATGCATAGAATACTTTACATGGATGAGGCTTGTCAATTAGCTTTAAAGGCAGAATAAAAACAAAATAGATAGTCTTTCAAAAGATTAATTAGGCCAAGAAGAGGATAATCCCTTCCATTAAGGGGATGAGGTGGGTTCAATACCACTAGAGGTGAGTTTAATCCCACTAGAGAATATTCATCACATGGTGTAAAAAGGAAAGATGATAATAGAAAAGGGTTACAACACACATAAATTGGAAAATAATTTTAGAGAAGATAAGGCAATGGCAGTGCTAGAAGGTTGTTTTCAAATCAACATAGGTCTTATACTTGTTATAGATGTGGAGAACAAGGGCACATGACATTTGAGTGTCCACACTATCATGAAAAATAAAAAAAGGCAAGAGGATCATCCAAGAGTGAATTTAGTTGAGGCTGAGATAGAAAAGCAAAATATTGAAGTTATAGTAACATATATCATAGAAAATATCATGATGAAGAAAACAATGATTACTCAAAGGAAATAATAATTGTAGAACAAGGAAGGTGGTGATTCATAGTTGCGAACAAATATTTTTAAAACAAGGTGCACTTCACAAGGTAAGATATGCAAAGTAACTATAGATGGTGATAGTTGTGAAAATATAGTTTCTAAGAATGTGATTTAGAAAATAGGTTTGTAACATGAGAAACATCCTTATCCCTATTAAATTTCATGGTTTAAGAAAGGGAGTGAAGTTATAATAGATAAAATATATTTAATCAAGTTTTCTATGGAAAAACTTAAAAGGGTGAAATATGGTGTGATGTTATACTAATGGATACATGCCATGTATTATTTGTAAGGCCATAATAGTTTGATAGAAAAAAAAATGACTATGGAGTAATGAATACTTATAATTTTTGGAAAGGTGGTACTAAACTAGTTTTATTACATCTTAAATAAGAAGGGTAGGTTGAAAGCATGTTGTCCACAAACTAATTTATCAAAGACATGTGGATGACAATTGGTTATTATGAATTAATAGTAAATACAAAAGACATAGAGATGGTATAAATACCAATAAAAGTAGCTAAAGTGTTAAAATAATATGTAGGTGTTATATTTGATGAATTACTAGAGGGTTTGCCACCAAAAATACACATTCAACATCATATTGATTTGATTCCAAGATAGCTCTATCCGATCAAGCATCTTATAGGATGAGTCTAAAAAAAATGTAGAATTAAACAAACATATTATTGAACAGGTGAGCAAGGGTGTAGTAAGGGAAACTATGAGTCCATGTGAAACAACAACATTACTAACTCCAATGAAAGATAGAGATTGAAGGATGTGTGTAGATAGCAGAACAATCAACAAAATTACCAGCAAATACAAATTTTCTATACCTCATTTAGATGATATGATGGATGTTATTATAGGAGAAAAATACTTTAATTAGATTGATCTAAGGAGTGGTTACTATTAGAATCAGATTCATGAAGGAGATGAATGGAAATCAACATTTAAGACTAGAGATGCATTATATGAGTGGATGGTGATGTCATTTGGATTATCTAATGCATCTAGAACATTTATGAGGGTGATGTATGTAGTAATAAAAGATTACATTGGTCAGATTATGGTGGATTTTTTTATGATATTTTTATATTTAGTAATACAAAATAAGAGAACTTAAGGCATTTAAGAATGGTATTAAATTTATTAATAAAGGAAAATATCTATATAAATTTTAATAAGTGCAGGTTTATTTAGAATAGTTTGGTATTTTTAGGATTTATAATTTTAACTTATGGTTTAGGAATGGATGAATAAAAAGTAAAAACAATTTTTGAGTGGCATATTTGAAAGAGCATCATAGAGGTAAGAAGTTTCCATGGTTTATAAAATTTTTATAGAAAGTTCATTAAGAATTTTTGTACTCTTGTTGCACCAATAATAGATTACATGAGAGAAAAATAATTTGTGTGGATAAGAGCAAAAACATAAATATTTTAGTTGTTGAAGAAAAAGATTACAAAAACCCCATTTTAGTATTACCAAATTTTAACAAAGTATTTGAGATTGATTGTGATGTTTCACATGTGGGAGTTGGTGTTTTGTTGAGTCAATAAGGAAGACCAATAATATATTTTAGTGAAAAATCAATAGAGTTAAGAAATAAGTATTCTGCATATGATGTTAAATTTTATGTTATTATATAAACATTAAGACATTGGAGGCATTCCCTGGTGCCTAAGGAGTTTATTCTGTTTACAGATATTGAGACCTTGAAGTATGTGAACACTCAAAAGAAGTTTAATAGTATACATGCAAAGTGGGTGTATTTCTTGTAGGGATATACTTTTGTTTTGAAAGATAAATCAGGAAAGCAAAATCAAGTCATTGATAGTTTGAGTAGAAGAGTGGCATTATTAATTCCTATGGTGAGTGAAGTAGTTAGATTTGAGGTTTTTAAGGAATTATATGACACTAATTCATATTTTAGAAATATAGTTGAACATTTCAAGAATCCATTATCAGGTGAGATATGTACTATTCATGATGAATACCTTATATAAGATACTTATCTCTTTAAAGAATAATAATTATATATTTCATCTAGATTTCCAAGAGATAATATTATAAGAGAAATGCACAGTAGTGGTTTAGGTGGACATTTTGGTAAGGATAAGACAATATCTTTGGTAGAGGAAAAATATTTTTGGCTAAAGATCAAGAGAGGTGAAAATTATATTTCAAGATGCAAAACATGTCAAGTGGCAAAATCACATGCATATAATAAAGGGTTGTCTATGAAATTATTAATTCCAAGATGAACATGAAAAAAATTTGATTATGGATTTTGTGTTGAGATTGACAAACACACAAAGAGGTAATGAATCAATTTTTGTTTTTTTGGACAGGTTTTATAAGATGGTTTATTTTTTTACATGTAAGAAAACTAATGTTGACACTAGAGTTGGAGAACTATTTTTTAATGATGTTGTGAGATTGCATGGTGTTCTAAAAACCATTACATCAAATAGGGACAAAATTTTTAAGTCATTTTTGGATGACTTTAAGAAATAAGTTGGAAGTTAAACTACAATTCAATAGTGTATACAACTTAAAAATAAATGGACAAATAGAAATTGTAAATAGGATTTTGAAAAATTTGTTGAGATGCATAGTTGGAGAGAAGCCCAAAAAATGGCACTTGATTTTACCATAGGTTTATTTTACATATAATAATTTAGTAAACACATCAAAAGGAATATCACCATTTTAGATTATTTATGGGATAAATCCTATATGTGTATTAGATTTAATGTAGTTACCAATTGGAGAGGAAGTTAACGATGATGTAAAAGAATTTATAGAGCATATACAATAGTTGTAAGAAGAAGTGAGGAGAAAGCTACATTAATGTGATGAGAAGTATAAAGTAATAGTATATGTAAGAATAAGGTCAAAAGGACTATTTTGAATAATTTAGAATTATAACCACTAAAGTGGAGTGGAGAAATTTTTCTCCAAAAATAATTTTCTTATGTTCCAAATAAAATGGACTATTTCAAATTATTTGGGCATAGATCATTTTGAATAAATTAAAGTATTTGAAATAGTTCGGACTTATACCCACTAAAGTGGAGTGGAGAAAATATTCTCCAAAAATAATTTTCTTATGTTCCAAATAAATTGGACTATTTCAAACCATTTGGACATAGATCATTTTGAATGAATTGGACTATTTTGAATGAATTGGACTATTTTGAATAATTTGGACTTATACCCACTAAAATGGAGTGAAGAAAATTTTCTTCATAAAATAAATTTCCTATATTCAAAATAAATTAGAGTGTTTAAAACCATTTGGGCATAGATCATTTCAAACAAATTAGGCTATTTAAAATAAAATGTACTTGTACCCACTAAAGTTGAGTGAAAAGAATTTTTTCCAAAATTAAATTTGTTATATTTGATATAAATTAGACTATTTCAAAGCATTTGGGTATAGATCATTTTGAATAAGTAGGGCTATTTTGAATAATTTAGACTTATACCATTTGAGTCTTATTAGATCATTTCGATTAAATTGGGCTATTTTAAATAATTTAAAATTATACCCACTAAAGTGGATGGAGTATATTTTCTCCACAAATATGTTTTAAATATACTAAATAAATTTAATTATTTCAAATCATTTGGAAGTATATCATTTTGAATAGATTGGACTGTTTCAAACTCGTGGCACCCTTTTGGGCCTTCATACCAATCATTGATCCTTTGAAGTAGCTTCTATTGCTGGGACATGTGGCACCATTTGACTAACCAAATTATGGACGAAAACATATTAAGAAATATAGTTCATCTACATAATAAAATATCTTGAAAATTATTTGTAATTCATTGGGAAGATCTTCATGAGCAAGTGTCAATATACTAATTCAATAATTTCAAGGAATCTCCAACTATAAATCAAATTACACTTAACCAAAACAAAGTAATTTTAAATTAAAATCAATTATTTTGAAATTAATTGAACTATATTTGAAATAATTTATAGTTTATTTTTATGAAATTGATGATAATATTTATTACTAGAATTATAGTTTATAATCAATAAATACACTTAAAAGAATTAGGTGAAGTTACATCTTTCTAAACATTAGTTCACAGCTACTGTCATGGATTTCTTCCTATCTCCCAAGAAAGTGATGATTGACATCTTTTTGATTATCTAGTTATTTTCATCTTTTTGACTTCCATTTATAGTATATATACTTGATGTAACATAACTCATTTTCAACTTTTGATTTGTAACACAATTATGAGAATTATATCAATAAACACCCTGTTGGCAATTGAAAAATCATCTTTGAAGGTTCCTTTAAAAATAACTTCATCCAATTTTTTATGTTCATATTGAAAAAATTAGAATATCATTTCCCCCAAACAAACATGAAATTTTAACTTGTGTAACCCATGGCTTGAATGAGTATCCTCAAATGATTGTCCTCTATCATTGACCAAATGCCAACATGAGAAAAAGACTATAGTGTCTCCTTTAAAAGTACTTTGGAATGATATCGAATGTAGTATGACATATTTTCTATTTTATAATCTTATTTTTTCTCCATATCATGCATTTGCATATCTTTTTCATTCATGACAAATAATACTAAGTCATATAACCCCAAAATCAATAGTTTTTTAGAAGTCAGTTTTAGTTGCTCATTTGAAATGTCTGCAATTTATTAAAAATAAATGAATCATTTATTAACAATATTATATTATAAGAAATATAAGATGAAAAATTTCTAAGAAAATGTTTTACATGTTACTAGACTGGTCGTTGATATGATTTTGATTTGCATTTCTTATTGTAACATAAAAACATAATGCATTTCATTTGATTCATTTTTTTGCATTTATTTAAATCATATAAAGATTCATATTTAAAGCACATATAAAAATAAATACATGCTAAGTCACATTGTAACTATAATATTCATTATACATAAATGCACCATTTTTATTGCAATTTTTGTAACATATATATGCATATAAAAGTTCATATTGAATCCTTATAACTTAACCATGACTTTATCATATTTCGAAATAGTGTCATTTTACCATAAATCATTTCTCATAGATGTTGATAGGAATTTAGCATTCACCAACCAACATCTACATTCTTATAGTAATGAAAGTATCAACTTTTCCTATGCATACCAATACATATTTATATATTTATGTAGCCCATCACAGAAAACAAAATAGGATTTACTCTTCTAAGCCATAGTTCACTATCACTAAATTCAAATGAATATACACCTTAATAGTTGAACCCCCTTAATATACTTTCAATAAGATAATCAAATTAAAAACTATTAGTAAATTAAACATGTAAACAACATTTTAATAGGTAAATACAACCACATTCAAGTCTACACAATGACACTTCCAAATCCCAAGTTGATGCAAGTCTATATTTTATTACCTTCTACAATCTCCTATCTATGAAGAAAAATTCAGTTGTAATGTGTTTAAATAAATAAATATAATTATAATATTCTATACTTGTATAAAATTATATAATTATACATTTATTGAAAGGGGTTTTCATCTTTTTTTGCCTTTTTATAGTTTGTATAGGTGCACTCTTTCATTGAAACTTTGGTTCTTTATTTCCTACAAGGTATTATATAATGTAGTAACTAAATTTTTTTGTCATTAATTGATTTGATATTTTTATTTTAAAAATATGTCCTATTATAGAGTTTTACCTTGCGTTGTTTTCGTGGAGGCACCAACCTACAGAGTTGTGTCATGGGTGGTTGTGTTGAAGACAAAGTTCTAAAGCTGCATTGTTAATTGTTTTAATTGAGACATAAATAGACGAGTAAATATTCCATCAGTATTATGAATAATTGATAAATAAAAAATTATATATAATTGAAAAATATGCATGATCTTATGTTACCTTCTACAACTTACGATGTGTCATGTTCATTGATATGATCTTCCATTATTATTATTTCTTCACTTGCATGTAATTCTGGTAGTGTTACACACTAAAATATTGCTAAGCTGTTAGGTTAGAAAAATAAAGCATACACAACAAAATATTGTTAAGATGTTATATTTGGAAAATGAAGCATGATTATAGAATAATTTAAAAATGTTATGCACACAGTGGTACTAATCGAAGCAGTTGTTCTTGTATTTATGGTTGTAAATTTTTTAAACAATTTTGAAATTAAACATTAAAAATTATTTGTTCTTCATTTTTTATAATGCAAGATAAATTTATTTCTAATTTTGTACAAGCATGCACCAATCCAACTCCTATATATACCCCTATCACGTCACATGCATCCAACTCATTAAAAGTAGAGATAAGTTTCACCCAAAATATGTTATCTAGTTCATTTTTGAATGGCCTTCCTATTTTGTGTGAACCAGTCATTTGAAATGTTGGTACGCCCTTGTAGATGTCAAAACCTTCCTCTAATCTACTTTGTTGTGAATGGAGGATGAAACCTTGCAGATAAAAATGAGTGGGATCCTGAAAAAAATTGATACCTATAATATATGTCTAATAAAATCCATAACTATCTGGACCCAATAGATTCTTGAGATAGGTCTGAATGGCAGAATAATGTTCTAGTTTATGGATGATGAATACATTGTAGGCCCTGAAAATAATTTTTTCAATCAATGATTTTAGAAATAGGAAAAGATGTTCTTCCTTAAAAACATTAGTGAGATTCAAAATATCAACAATTATCAAATTGACGTTCAGACCGAGAATGATCATTTTACTAAAATCTTCTAAAATGGATGGCCAAAGACATGAAATCCTATAATGGTAGCTAAATATTTATATATTTGTCTTGGAAAGCTAATGTCTATCATTATGTAGATAATTTATCAATATGCTTAATAAATATTGAGATAATGATTCCCAACCTTTTGTATTATTTGAAATACCTTCATTCAAGACACAAATTGTCAAACCTTTGTGCAAATTTTTTATAATACTCCATTACCTTTGAAGGTGTAATTGTGTGGTCTGATGGCAATGTCATATCATGGTTGCTAGAATAATCTATACTTTTTTGATAATATGTTACTTTATATCTTGACCTTTTTGTACCAATTATCCATGTTGTTGTATCCAGGGGGTTTCAAGAAAGAATTAGACCATTTTTTCAATAAATCTGCTCGTTCTATTTTTTGTTTGTCTAAAATCCCTTAAATATTTCTAAGTAATATTATACCATTCATATTTAAATCTTGTTTATCTAAACCAAGTAAATTACCACTTTCAAACAAATCAAATGCCTTATCAAAAAAATCTCAAATGACCTATTCCATGAAAAAAGGCATTTTTCTCCTATAGTTGTTGTGATGAATAGTTCATTTGTTTGAACAAGTGTCTATCTTGTTCATGTATTTGTTCTATCTTTTTATTCCCTATTTCAAGATTATTCCAACCTCTTAGTTTGATAAGGTCATGGGTAGATCAAACTCTTTCTACAAATGAAGCCTTATAAATTATTCCATTAGCTTCATTATATTGGTTACATATTTTGTGCACAATATGAAATGGAGTACAAGTTTTTAGAAATCTTGCCCTTCTAGCAAAACATTTATTTTTTAATGATTGTGAACTATATTCCTCCTCTAAAAGAATTATCTACTGTGTTATAATTGTGTTTTGGCCATCTACAATTTTGAAACTCATAGTTTTTTTCTCCATCATATCTTCTAGGACATCCTTTGATTGAATAATACATTCAGGGTTACTTGGATCAAAAGGATTTAATAAAGCATCCTTCATCAAAAATTCATTATGTTTTACAAATGAATGAATTATATCATTCACCCATCTTTCATTTAGATTTCATATTTTGATCTTAAAATCCCCCAATTCATAGAGCCCTACAAGAATGTTCAAGGCATAATTGATAGAAGAAATATACTATGTAGGGAATTTACTATGTGTCTCATCAAAAGTTTGTGTCAACAAAATTGTTTCAGCATTTTGTTTGATCTTATTTTTCTCCACTAGTGTGAGTACTTGTATGGCCTCTTTCAAATATTCATACAATTTTTTTTCCCTTGCTTGTCTTGTTTTCTTCAATGGTTTTTTTTGTAATGAGTATAGCGTATCTTAAATACATGTTTACATGCTGGCAAGTAGAAGTTGTTATCCCTTATTCATATTTTTATTTCAACATATGTTGTATTCTAATGACCAAATTATTGTTGTCTATCAACCCCAACATTTGAAGGTTGTCATAGCTATTCAAATGAAACCCAAATGTTTCACAAGAATGAGAAAATTTAATTTTTGTCAACTCTATTTTACTAGGTGTAAATTTACTGAAATTAGTTGTAGCTTGATGGAGAATTTTATTTTATATTTTATATACTTATAGTTGGAATTGAAAGGCATATTCAAGTTCATCCTTATCACAGGTAAATATTATTCCAGTTAGATAATAGTTTTTCCCGATGTAGTGTTAAACAAGTATATATCTGCATGCAATTTTGACATACTAGACAATTTAAAATACCATTCAACAAGAGGAATTTTGTCACCACCATAAAATGTAAGATGTTGATTTGGATTCAATTTGAGTGTTGGTATTTTAAACAATACTCTATCCAAATTCTCTTGGAGTGAGTCATTCTTTTACCTTTTATCTAAATTCTCTTTGACTGAGGCCTTCTTAGAAATTCTAAATGTGGGAATTCCTTTGTTACTTGAATACATTCTATAAATCAATTGAAATGATTTAAATATTGATCTTTTATAAAATTTAAGTTTCATATTGCATCAGTTTATGAGACTTTTTTGTGTTTGAGTAGTGATTAAATGTATATCAACAAATTCTAATTCTACACAACATTACAAAATACATATTAAATCTTCACAATGTATACATTAACACACACTTAAACTAATAAGGTATGACCAAATCAAAAATAAATTACATGCACCAGCCAATATAATCTGATGGGCAAAGCAATCCACAAACATATGTTTCAAAGGAGAAATATGAGGGGAAGTATGTTTTTAATATGTGTCAAAACACCCATCACAAGGTACCTTCAAGGTATCTCTTAGGAGATACCTTTCAATCATGCACAAGAGTGAATTTTTTTTACAAGACATCTCATAAGAGATACCTTCAAGTTAACCATGATGGTATTACAAGTGTCTTCAAGGCCCTTGAAGGAATCTCCTAGTGGACACCTTGAAAGCACTTTACTTCACCATGAATGTATCTCCCAATAAAACTTTCCTTCACCTTGAAAGCACTACTAGTTGACAAATTGGTAACTTAAAGGGCCTTCTAATACTTGGGAGAGCCCACATTTTAGGTGTTCTTATGCACATGTTCTTTCCACCTAAATATAATTTAACAATTTTTCTTGTTATGTTAATATTTTTCGATCCAAATAATTACCTTGTTTTACCTCTAAAATTTTTCTTTACCTTGATGGTCCTTTTAATATCTTCAAGTTATCTCTTAAGAGATACCTTCAAGTTACCCATGAAGGTATTACCAGGGCCTCAAAATAATCTCCTATTGGATACCTTGAGATTGAACTTGCCCAGTGTTATTGAGGTTAGCAATATCTTCAAGGTATCTCCTAGGATATACCTTCAAGTTATCCATGAAGGAATCTCCTAGTGGATACTTTTGATATCTAAAAATCTTGTTCTCAATGAACAATTTCCTACAAAAAGATTTACAGATGTTGGATGTAACTATGATCTATAAATCAACCTCTAGGATTCCCATGATTCTTAGAAGAAGCACTATGGTGATGCATTTCTCCCTTTGAACTACCTCTAGAATTTTTTTTAGAAATGGGGCCCACTTCCCTCAATGAATGGCATGCCTTTACTTTAAGGAATAACTCCTTTATTTCCTAAGGATCACTATGATGAAATGTGTCATCAGTGGAAGGGACTGAGACTTAGCCAAAAAATGAAGAAGGGGAACTCAAGAAAGAGGAGGTCGATACACCACCCACCAAACTTCATTGAGCATGTTGATGATGAAAAGGCTGACTGATCCAAAACTTCAAAACATGAATCACAATCCATAAATACCTTAAGGTTGAACTTACCCAGTGTTATAGAGGTCTATAAGGGTTTTAATAGGAGACCTTTCAAATAGGCACAAGAGTGGATTTCTCATTCAAGGTATCTTCTAGGAGAAACCTTTCGCCCAGATCTTTGAGTTTTTCTATATAAAACTTTCTAAGATTGTTTGACTATGTTTGTCTGTGTGACCATAGGGACTTTCTTTTTTGATCTACCCTTCCCCCTATGTTGGAAGCTTCTTGGAGTGAAACATTGTAAAGGAGATAATTTCAAGTCACCCATTAATATACCTTTATGTTACCCTTAAGGTGATAATTTCAACTCATCCATTAAGGTATTACAAGGAGTCTCATAGTAAAATACCTCAAGGTGGAACTTACCAATCATTATTATAGTGATGAAAGGATTCAATGAGTAAATAGGTTTTTCAATAAAATAAGGTAGTTAGCAATACATTTATTTTTGTGTATAAGGTCTTCTCTATCTTATTAAGGGGTAAAGGTGTCTTAATTCCAAGATTCAATGTGAAACCATCAAAATTATAGACCCTAAGGGATTTTTTGAAAAGACCCTTCAACCTTTTGTCACTTTGCCCTTTCAAAATAACCCTTTGTAATTTTGTCATTGGACATTTTGTCCAACTCAAAAATCTTGAAACAATCCCCCATAGCAATTTTGCCAATGCAATTTTGAGAAAATAATGACCAAAAGGGCACATACTCTTCAAGCTTTGTGTAACTTACCCTTTAGGAGATTTGGCAAGGATAATTTCCCCATATAATTGCCTTTTAGCCTTTTTTCAAAATGGCCCTTTTCCCTTCATGATTACCCTTCAGTGCTTTTGGAATGGCCCTTTGCCGTTCAAATTTACCTTTCAAGGATTTTGTCCTGGGCCCTTTCCCCAATGAGAAGTGCCCTTTGGGACTTTTGAAAGTACCCTTTAGACCTTATAAAAGTAGCCTTTTGGATTTCTAAAATTATCATTCAACCTTTTTGAAAGTACCATTCAGCCTATTTGGCATGGCTCTTTACCCTCTCTACTTACCCTTGAGGAATTTAGTCTCATACCTTTCCCCAATGAGATATGCCCTTTAAACCTTTTGAAAGAGCCCTTTGGCCTTTTTTGCAAATACCCTTCATATTTTTTGTCATCATCACTTTGGCCTATGAAATAATTCACCTGAGACAATTTCACTGAGACATTGATTTATTCAAACTTTATATGTGTTGCAGTCATTTTATCATGTTGAAAACTTTATTCTATGTCACTTGGTTTAAGCTTTTATATGTTCCCAAGCCCTAACTTTAATATTTCCTATTTTTTGTAGGAACCAATCTCACTCACTGCCAAGTGACATTTTCCAATTTGGAGATCATACACACCTATTTTGGTAATATATTATTCCTGACTCTTATTTGGATTAATAGACATATTTTCAGATGAACATAGTTTTAACTCTTTTAATGTTGCTATGAATTATTTCATGTGTTTCTATATTATAGGTTGAATGAATTTTTATTTGGAAATGAACACGCTTAGGGTATTTTTTTGGTTGTACATTGTTCCCCTCTCTCATTTGGATTAATGGACATGTTTTCAAATGATCATGGTTTAACCCTTCCAATGTTACTATGAATTATTACTTGTGTTGCCTCAAGTTCATTTTGTAGATTTCTTCTTCATGGAATAAGTGGAATTTTCCTTTACACAGAAGGCACCACTATGTTATACATTGAAGACCCCTATAATACCTTCAATGTATCTCCTAGGAGATACCCTTAAAACATTCATAAGAGTGGATTTCCCCTTCAACATATCTCCTAAGAAATACATTTCAAATAGGGATAAGAGTGGATTTCTCCTTCAAGGAACAAGTGCAATTTTTTTTTATGTGGAAGGCACTACTAGGTGACATTTTGAAGGCACTTGTAGTACTTTAAAGGTCAAACATGCATAAGAGTGGATTTTACTTTGAAGGTATATCCTAGTAGATACCTTTCAAAAAGGCACAAGAGTGGATTTCTCATTCAAAGAACAAGTGGAATTTTCCTTTACATGAAAAGCGCTACTGCTAGTTGTATAAACAAATGGTGACAAGTGGAATATCCTATTTTGGCATTACTAGGTGATATTTTGAAGGCCTTTTTAATACCTTAAAGTTATCTTGTAGGAGATACCTTTCAAACATGCAAAAGAGTGGATTTCTGCTTCAAGTTATCTCCTAAGAGATACTTTTCAAATAGGCACAAGAGTGTATTATTCCTTCAAGTAAAAAATGCAATCTTCCTTTACATAGAAGGGACTACTAGGTGATATTTTGATGAACCCTATAAGACCTTCAATGTATCTCCTAGGAGATACATTTCAAACATGCACAAGAGTGGATTTACCCTTTAAGGTATCTCTTAGGAAATACATTTCAAATAGGGACAAGTGTGGATTATCTTTCAAGGTACAAGTGTAATTTTTCTTTACATGGAAGGTAGAAGATTTACAATTGTGGGAGCAAATTTTGGTCTGTAAAGCAACCTTGGGGATTTTAGAAGCTATCTCTTTGTTTAATTTTGAGGAAAGGAAAAAAAATAACATGTAAAGTAAATTTAACATAAGGTGATGCACCAAGAGATTTGAAGCATTAATATATAATTACATAAAATAAATGAGATCCTTAAGTATTAAGACCTCGAAGGAGCATAAAGCATGAGCTATAGTATATTATGCAAGAAAATACCTAAACTATAGAAGCAAAAGAAAATAAATAGCAAACAAAGATAATTATATACTCTAAATAGCATAGAATGTCACATCATCTTCATTGTAGAAGGAGAACAGAATATAGAAGGCCATGAAAGGCACATACAAAGCATCCAATCACATCTGTGAGGTGTACCTATTAAATTTATAGAATATAAAAATGCTAACTACTACTATCCTAGTCTATTACAATGGCTAAAAATTTAAGAATACCAAATATGATAACTAGTGAAAAATAATAACCATCCCCTCTAAAAGGGAAGAGCCTAGAAAATATATCCATGGTGGCACCTAGGGGAAATAACACATAGAGATTTTAACACTCAGTGCCCATGATGGTGTTATGGAAATAAAAGAGGTTATTTAGCTAATGAGTGTAGTTAGCCTTCGAATACTGAATATGGTGAAACAACATTATTTTTTATGGCCACTATGCTTAGGAGAAGCGAGTTGGTATGACTTGTATAATTCTAAAGCTGCCCCACCTATGATGTGTTTAATTGCCTTTATCCCCCTTTAAATCATTATATTACACATTAATATGGGCTTAAAGTGTTTTAAAAGTTATTCTCAAAGGGAGGGACCCACACTCTCTTTCAATGGTGCTCCTTCAAGTTCTAACAAACTGACACCACTCTCAGACAAGCATGGATATGACATGCATCAAGTTGGCACTCATTTAGAGGGTTTGGGGACTTATTTAGTGAGATTAAGCATAAGGGAATCATGTATCAAAAGTGGATGAAGGTAGGTAGTTAGGTAAAAAATTTAAAAAGGCCCCCAAAGAAGGAAAGGACCGAAAGGGGAGCCGGTAAAAAGGTATCAAGGATTTGCTAACTATCAAGCAAGCTCAAAGCCAAAGATGAACTATTCCCAAACTAAAAAACATGGATTTATGATCCATAGTTACTAGTGACTCACAGGGGCATCCACCTATGGATGGGAGAACCTAAAACTCTAGTATTTGAACTAGTTGAAGTAAAATTGCAAAAATGGGAGGAAGGTGCAGATACCTATACTTTTTAAAAGGCCTCTAAAAAGGGCACCAATTCTTCCTCCTTCAATTGGGTATCCTTTTTTAGAGCCTCAAAGGCTCTATCCAGATCTATTATCTCCTTGAAGGAGATGTTTACCAAGCCTTTAAACATTGTTAGCATCTGGAACTCCAGTTGGGTGAGTGGGTGCAAAATTTTCTTCACCTCCAAGACATCATGTGCTTGATTGAGAGTTGTGAAGACAATCTAGTCATTTAAATTTTTCTCAAGTAGTACCTTGATCTATCCCTTAGGGAGGACACTTTTATCTTCTAAGAAAGAGGGAGAAGTCCCAATTAGACTAACTGCTTGATGCATCCCTGTCTATCTCAGACCACATGCTCTAAGGCATTAAAGAATGACTTTAACTTATTGGATACCTTTTTATAGCCAAGAAATGTATTGAGCTTGGCCATCAATTAATTTTGATTGGTCACCCTTGCTACTTGTAGCATCACATGAAAATCATTACAGATCTTCGAGACAAGGCTTTTTGACTTTGGGACCTAAGGTCATATGAAGGTGATCACTTGATCAATAGATGTGATCACCTAAGATGATAACTTATATGCATCTATAATGAAATTTAGTGATATCTTTAGGTTTGTCATTTTGACCTTGATCTTTTCCCAATAGGATTTATATAGTTATTACACCATAAATAGGATTTTTAAGGCCTATAAACAAGTGGCAATGTCATTCATCAGCTTTTTAATTTCTTGGTCATTGACCAAGGATTCCTATTGTGAATTTTACTATAATTATAGATATGATCAATAAAAATTGGAGAGCCCTTTGTGGACAAAAGCCAGTTCAGTCTCCTCTTGTAGCTCATTTTCTATGTTCACTTATAGGTTAAATTCTTATTTCAAGATTTCATTATATATGTGGCTTTATAGTTTGGACCTTACTTTATTGAGCTTTACATCTCTAGTTTTAGCCTCAACACTGAGGTGTTTAAGCATATGTTTCACTCTTTTATGCTCCATCTTAGTCTTTTCTAGTTGTCAAATCACCTTGAGGTAGTCTGTGGTAACAAACTTTTATGTCTCTTCTATTAGCTTGACTTTATCAATATGCTTGGCCTAGATGATATGAGGCTGACAACTTGAATACTATAGTGCCCTAGTTGCATCTATCCTTGGGGATTGATTACTTAAGAGGTCAGATGAGAAACCATAATGGACTATTGTGTAGGGTCATAAAATGACTACATGTGAGTTTTAGTGTAGGATTTGGCCTACTTCCCTATCTTTCTTTCTATTTGGTCCTCTCAAGTTGTTCTTCTTACATTTGCCTACTACTGGTACTGATCTGGCCATTGAATACTCTCCCCTATGAAGGGTAATCCTTGTGGTAGTGTAAATGAAATAGTTACTTACATATGTGAAGTAGTGGGCATCATTCTTCCAGAAGAATTTAGATGTAAGGTGAGGATGGATGGGGAAAACAATAGAGGATTATGCCAAAGTTGAAGGTGGTGGGTTGAGGAAAGTCATGTAGGATGAGATCGTGACCACAGAGTAAAGTAATGTGATCTCTGTGGAGGATTGGGTGGAAGAAGATGATAGAGGAGCCAAGGTGGTGCTTGTCTAAGTAGTAAAGACTACCATAACCTGAGGTGAGATGGTGGATGGAATTGTGAAGGTGATGATAGAGGTAGAGGTAGAAAGGTGTGGACTTGAGAATCATATTTTATTCTATATAGGCTCAAGTCGAGGGATGGATTTGGGTATCTCAGGCTACTTGTAATGGGATGAACTAGTTACAAGGTACCTATAGGGAGACTATTGTTATTACAAAACTATGGAGTGAGTATAGGGGATATGGCCAGGAGGAAGTATTTTCAACCTCCAAAACCCCAACCTCTTTTTGTAGTGGTGTGACTCCTGCTACAAACCCAGGAGTAGCTTTTTCCTCTTATTCTTTTCCTTCTCATATCATTATTTTAGGGGAGGATTTTTCCTCTATTAATCCCTCTATTTGATGATGTTCCTCACAAAGCTTATCAAATATTCTATCTCTATCATCCTCATTGATCTTGGTTTAGGGCAAGTTGATATTGCACCTATATTTTTAAAGGTGACCTTTTTTATTCACTCTATCCTAACTCTTTGAGCTACTTCTTCATCAACTTTGATAATTTCTTAGTTGGATTGTGATCTCAAACCTTCTCATAGAAAGACTCCCATGGTTTAATGACATCCAATGAGATATGAGCTAGGTCCACATAATTTTTGGGAATGTCTTCTATGGGTGGCTTCCTCTACTCTAGGTAAGGTCATGCTTGATTCTTGGGGGAACCAGTGGTCTTCTATGGGTGGCTTCCTCTACTCTAGGTAAGGTCATGCTTGATTCTTGGGGGAACCAGTGGTCTTCAAGTTTTCTATGTATCTAGTTGGATAATAGTTCCATCTATCATTTATTAAGTCAAGGCCAAGCTCTACTAGTTTGGATATGAGTAGGCATTCCTCATGTTTTTTTCACACTGTAATGCTTCCTCTTGTAAAGGGGACATCATATAGGCCTTTCTTCTTTTTCTCTACCTCGTAGATAGATTCTATCATGTAAAGTTGGTGAGCATATTATAAGGCTATATTCTTATTTATTAGCATACACAAAAGTCAGAAGGGTTCTCCCTGGAAACCATGCACTCAAAATAGTGAGAAGTGGGCTCCCTAGAACCAATTGACTGAGACCTTGCTCTCAGTGAGCCACACTAGCTATGCTTCAGTAATTCTAAATGTAAGGGGATCCATGCTAAGGTTGATCAAAATTAGAGCTATAAAAATCTCTAAAAACTCATAGTAGTCCCTAGTGACAGATAGGATGTGGGTCCATACAATGACTAAATTCACCATGTTGGGGAAGTTGTCTATTTCAGAGGAGTTAAGGTCAAGGTATTTGGAGAAGAACTAGGGATGTTGGAATAGAATGAGATGTAGAAGGAATGATGAGTAATGGAAGGTACCCACTGTTTAAAATTTTTCCATCTCATCTCTTATGGAGGTGGTGATGGATTATGTAAAATATAACCTAAATTCTTGTCCCTTTTGTGCCAAGGTTATGAGGAAGAGTGCCACTAGTTGGAAGTCTTTGACATTGGCATCAAATTCCATTCTAAATATGAAGGCCTACATGGAAAATGATTCTGTCAGGTGATATGTAGGAAACCTCTTGAGGGAAATGGGCATAGGAAGCATCTCCATGATTTTTATTTTGAGGAGAAATCCAAGTAAGTCTCCCTTTTCTTGGACCTAGAAATCCCAAATAGTCTAGAGATTGTCTATGTTATAGATCTTAGCCTCCAGATGACTAGGGATCCAAAACATCTCCTTGATGTTATATGTACCAATTTTTACCCTTAAATTATTATTTTCATCAATTATTCTAAAGTGGGCATCATATATTTGCATGTATATGGTGATGATCTCTGATCTAGGATGAACACAAAGAACCATGAAATGTGCCAGTGTGTATTCCCATAACCTATAGATGAAAGATTCATAGTCATTTTTATAGACATTGTAAGAATTCAGGTGTAAGCACCCTCTCTCAGACTCTTGGGGTTCTTGGCCAACTTCAAGTTGAAGAGATTATCTATGAAGTTGATGACCAATGTTTGATCCCTTCACTTTCCCTTAGATTTTTTTTTGGTTTTGGTCACCTTTTCTTTTATTGGAGTAGGGGTGGAAGCATTGGCTTTGCTTATTATGTGTTTGAGTGAAAGGTCACCCCCACTACTCAACTTGTAGGTTCTTTATCTAATGGAATGTTGGTCACTTCCTGATGAAGATGTAGAAGCTTCCATTGGTGAGGAATTTTCTCTTAAACCACTCTCTATTTTTGTTGAAGGTCTAGAATAATGGTTCTCTACTTTCCTACTTGTAACTGTAGACTCAACCCTTCCTATTTCTCTCAATTCACTTGATGTTATTGATTCTCTCAATGTATCTAATGGTTGTCTTGGATGTGGCAAGTGTATTCATACATCGATGCCACTAGGTAGGCCCATGATGAGATATTTTAAAATTAGGCACCCTTATAAATAATAAGGGCATTTGACATTAATGACAAATAAGGTGGGTAGATAACTGTCTTTTAGAGAATGTTTTTTAAATATTTGGGAGGACTAGGGAGGGGAAACATGAAAAATAAAAGAGTAACTTGTGAAAATAGAAATTATTTGGAAAGGAAACAATAAATGGAAGGAAAAGGAAGCAAGGGGAAATAGCAACAAGAAAAAGGAAACACATGACAAAATGGGAAAATAACTATTTATGTATAAGGGAGAAGATGAGTAAGTCAAAATGCTTCAATTTGATCCAATTGATGGGGATCTCAAATACATTATCCTCTTGATATTATAATTCATAATTTTTCCCCCACCTATCATTGATGATGTGAAATGGTCCTCTCTAAATAGAATCAAGCTTCACATGTTATCCTGGCTTTGTGGCATGTTGATCATATTTGAGAACTAAATCTCTAGGTTTAAATCTCAAGTTTGATGACTTCCTATCAAACCATTACTTAATCACTTGTTATTAGATGAGATTCACATCACTTGTCTATTCTTTCAACTCCTAAAGTTTGAGAAATATAGCAAGCCAAACCTACATTGCTTTATTTTCTTCAATTTCAATAGCCTTCAAGAGCTATTGTGTGAGGATTTTTGATGATACTGTCATAATTATTTCCTTCCCATATACAATATCATATGGGGAAGTCTTCATAACCTATTTATGTGTGATGTGATCCACACATAGGGTCATTTTCATGTGTTGATTCCACTCCTACTTGTTATTTCAAATTCTTTTGATCATCTTGATTAGATTTTTGTTTGTAGACTCTGTCAAACCATTCCCTTACAAGTAATAATTGGATGAAGCCTTTAATATTTTGCATTTTCACTTATCTTCACCCTCAAAAGGGTTTTACCTATAATTACACTAGTGTTAATGAATATGTAGAAGTATCCATCAATAATTCTTCTTCAAAACCACTCTCTATCTTATTGAAGGCATTGTATTAACAATCTGTACTCATAAATTCTCACAATTCTCGACTCAACTCTCTTTGCTCTTTATTCTCTCTAAATTGCTTAATGTTATCTAAATTTGAATGTGTCTAATTATTTTTCCAAATGAGGATAGGGGTATTTATACTCTAATGCCCCTAGGAGATCTCATAATAATTGTCTTACAATAGGTATTTATACTATAAAATTAATGACAAGAGAATTGAGTCGATAACTATCTTTTAGGAAATGTTTTTAAACTTAGGAAGGATAGGGCAAGGGTATGTGGAAGGTAGAGGCTCACTTGTGTCAATGAAACTTATTGGAGAGGAAAATTTGAAGAAGATATCTTTCATACATACATAAGAGTGTATTTTCCCTTCATGGTATCTCCTAGGAGATACATTTCAAATAGGCATAAGAGTGGATTTCTCCTTCATGGAACAAGTGAACTTTTCCTTTACATGGAATCCATTACAGGGTGGTATTTTGAGGGACCTTATTATACCTTAAATGTATCTCCTAGGATATACCTATCAAACATGCATAAGAGTGGATTTCCCCTTTCAAGGTATCTCTTAGGAGATACCTTTCAAATAGGTACAAGAGTGGATTTCTCTTTCAAGGAACAAGTGGAATTTTCATTTACATGGAAGGCATTACTAAGTGATATTTTGAAGGCCTTGGTAATACATACAAGGTATCTCTTATGATATACCTTTCAAACATTTACATTATTAGATATCCCCTTTAAGGTATCCCCTAGGAGATACATTTCAAATAGGCACAAGGGTGGATTTATCCTTCAAGAAATAAGTGGAATTTTCCTTTACATGAAAGGCACTACTAAGTCATATTTTGAAAGCCTTTGTAATACCTTTAAGGTATCTCTTATTATATAAATTTTAAACATGCACAGGAGTGGATTTTCACTTCAAGGTATCTCCTAGGAGATACATTTCAAATAGGGATAAAAGTGAATTTTCCCTTCAAGGAACAAGTACAATTTTCCTTTACATAGAAGGCACTATTCGGTGATATTTTGAACACCAATTTAATTCCTTAAAGGTATCTACTATGAAATACCTTTCAAACATGAAAAAGAGTGTATTTCCCCTTCAAGGTATCTCATAGGAGATACCTTTCAAATAGGCACAAGTGTGGATTTCTCCTTCAAGGAATAAGTTTAATTTTAATTTACATAAAAGGCACTAATGGGTGATATTTTGAAGGCCTTTGTAATAACTTCAAGGTATCTCTTAGGATATTCCTTTCAAACATGCACAATAATGGATTTCCCCTTCAAGTTATATCCTAAGAGATACATTTCAAATAAGCACAAGAGTGGATTTCTTCTTCAAGGAACAAGTGGAATTTTCCTTTATATGGAAGACACTACTGGGTGATATTTTGAAGTTCTTTGTAATACCTTAAAGGTATCTCCTAAGATATAACTTTCAAACATGTACAAGAGTGGATTTCACCTTCAATGTATCTCTTAGAAGATACCTTTCAAATAGGCACAAGAGTCAATTTCTCCTTAAAGGAACAAGTAGAATTTCATTTACATAGAAGGCACTACTAGGTGATATTTTGAAGGCCCCAATAATACCTTAAATATATCTTGTAAGAGATACCTTTGAAACATGCATAAAAGTGGATTTCCCCTTTAAGGTATCTCGTAGGAGATACATTTCAAATAGGGACAAGAGTGGATTTATCCTTCAAGGAACAAGTGAAATTTTATTTTCCATGGAAGGCACTACTTGGTGATATTTTGAAGGCCCTTATAATACATTCAAGGTATGTCTTAGGATATACCTTTAAAACATGCATAAGAGTGGATTTCCATTTCAAGGTATCTCTAAAAAAATACCTTTCAAACAGGCACAAGAGAGGATTTATCTTTCAAGGAATAAGTGGAATTTTCCTTTACATAAAAGGCACTACTAGGTGATATTTTGAAGGATCCTATAATAGCTTCAAGATATCTCCTAGGAGATACCTTTAAAACATGCACAAAAGTGGATTTCGCTTTCAAGTTTCTCCTAAGAGATACCTTTCAAACATACACAAGAGTGGATTCCCCATTCAAGGTTTTAGAATTAAAAGGTACCAATTGAGAGCTTGGTATGAATTAAGGGTTTCCAAATGGTGAGAAATAGATGAGTTATCATGAAAAGTTGCATTTTGAGAATCAATGAGGCAATCAAAAAGTGCCACATGTCCAAATTTTGAACCAACTATATAGTTTAGTCATATTCAAGGGATGTGAGTCCTTATTTATATCCGAGGTGGTAGCCACATGTTGAAAGGTGGAAATATTTAGCTTTAAAGCTAAAAATGATGGAAAATCAAAATTAAATGAAGGCTAGATTAAATTTTAGATCAATTAATTACTAGAAGTAATTTTTTGAAGTTTGAAAAGCTTGCTCATTAATACGCCATGAACTAGGATCACCATCAGTATTTCATTAATAAAACTTGCCAAAAAGGTATTCTATGCATTCATCATGCATTAAGACAACATATTATCTCATCAATCAAAATTAGAAAACCATGGCTAAAGAATTAATGTCTTGACCCACCAAGTCAAAATAGGTCCCATTTCTATATTCATATGGGACAAACACAATCTTCCATGGCACTAGTTTCAATACTATTGCATTGGAAATAGATGAAAAACACTACAATGACTTATTATACCATGTGGAGTGGTTTCCTCCCTAGAAGTTTGCCTTCCAAGGGCTAACTCTAGCTCAACCATTGCCTCCATCAATAGAGCCCCCTATTGGTTCTTCAGAGAAGACATGGATTAAATAGATGTAATTGGCTAAAAATACATAAAAATAACACCACATATATAAGGTTTTTTTAATAAATTAGGTGTGCATATATATATAAACAAAGTTTCAATTGACTATAGTTTTACTTTGAAGTTTGAAGATTTATCTCCATAGACTAGGGACTTAACTCTAAAGACTAGAATCTATGCTCCGAATACTGATATCTATGTTCCTAAGATAGAACATCATGAATAGGAAGAATCCACCTCAATCATTGAGAATGAAAACAATTCCATTAGACCAACAATGCTACAATCCATAATTTGATGTGACATTGTTTTCAAAATATCTCTAAAATAATTGATGTAATGGTATTTTGTGATGATGTTTCCAAATGGTCTTTTCAAACAAGATTGATGTAACTATGTTTTAAATAGAGGGTATTTCAAAAAGATTTGGTATGATGCATAATTAATTATGATTATTAATCTTAGTACTGCCAATAATGACCTTTATGACACATCATTAGTACTTGACTAGATAAAGCAGATTCTCATTATATCTTACATGGCATGATCCAAACAAATAACCATAACTATCACCATCATTTTTTTCACAATCATATCATATAACCTAATTTTCTATTCATTTTTGCATTATCATTGCCAACAATTACTAATTCATATCTCTAACCTCTTGCTTCACCTATTCCCTTTGTGAATTTGAGCTCTATGTTTTTACAATATAGTCATATTTGCAATTAAATAGTGCTTACTCTGAAGATGGGTGGGATAAAGAAAAAAAGTGAAATGAAATCCTCTGATATATTTCTACAAGATGAAGTAGCCAGAGATGTCTTTGAAATAATAGGTTGGTTTAATTTCTTTAAAATGTTTCAGGGATTACATGAAGAAATTGTGCAAGAATTTTATGAGAATTTTAAAGAGGATCATGTTATTATCAAAGTGAAAAACATTCTAGTAAATCCCTTTATAATGAGTGCACTATCTAGGATTCTTGAGGATGGAGTATTTGAAATTGAAAAGATCAATTTTTCTAACCTAATTTATATGTTTGTTGAAGGAAATAGGCCACATCCCAGACTATCCAAATCCCCCCAAGGAGTGGCGAAAGGAATTTTGAGAGAAATTCTTCCTCAACCTTGGAAAAATGTTAATTTTTGGATAATGAAATATATCACTTATGATGGTAAATTTATAGTAGTGGGTGGATATGCTATGAGACTCCTTCTTCACTTGAAAAAAGAAGTTATTCAGGAAAACTATAAGATCAATCTTCTCTCTTTCCTTCACAATGCTCTAATTAATGTTTCTCAGAAGATAAGATGAGGTACTAAGTCTACCCACCATCATGGATTGGTTAGACTTATTTGTTTCCATTATTTTCTTAATAAACTAAGGGGCGAAGAGGCTTTGTCCTCTTTCCTCCAATTTTTTTCTCCAATTCCTACCAAAAAGACACCACACCCTGCCTCTCCTTCTTCCACTATAATCTAGAATGAAAAATGCATAGTTAAAATTGTTGAATCACCGTCTCCACCACCATTAGTTCCAAAGATACTATGCCAGAGATCAAAGTGATAAATGGGACTTTAATTAGACACCCCCAATCCTCCTCCAACTAAATTCTAGTGCATTCACTGACTTATCTTGTATGAAGAAGAAGAAGAAGATGTGTAGGCCATATTAAAAATTATATTTGTAGAGGAAACCCTAGAAGAAGAGGGTGTACCTTAAGAAGTAGAGCATCTTGTGCCCTCTATTGCTAATAAGGGTAATGAACCCTTGATTTAAGAAGATCCATCTTCTCCACATTATATCAATGAAGAAAAAAGTTAAAACATGCCATGGATTTATCACACCATGAAAAAATAATCAGACTACAACAAATAGAGTTAGATGTTCTCCATTCAACTTTCAAAGCTAAGGACTTGATGATTTCTAATTTGAAACAAAGGTGGGAAGAATATATTACTAGATTTAGTGAACAATAAACAATTCATTAAGAAATACAAGATAAACAAACTAGGGTCCACAATGTAATGTTTTCACAAACCCAAAAATTGAGTAATTTGTAGAATTCTCTTACTATTAGAGACACTCAAATTATTAATTTGTAGAATTATCTTGTTATCAAAGACACTCATATTACTAATTTATAAAATGCTAGTGTTGATAAGTGTATTCTAATTAATAATCCAAGATAAAGTATTTATGATAGAAATACAATGATTTCCCGACATACTAATAGAATAATAGAGTTCACCACTCAAAATTTTGAGTTACAAGCCTCTATTCAAGCCATGCAAATAGAAACATGAGAGATTTTATTTCAAATAGATGGTCCAACAAGAGTTCTTCCCTCTTCCCCTATTCCATTACATGAAATAAGTTCTTCCTGGCATATCACCCAAAATAAAATTCAAAAATTGAAAGATGAAAATGTGAAACTTAAGGAGGAATCTCAGAAACAACTGGCAGAATCCTAACAACATTTACAGAAAGCATAGGTTTCTATCTAGAACATTTGTGCTATTTATGAGAAACTATTAGCATGAAGGTAGCCTTCATCAATTTATGCTATTTTCTTACATGAGAAGTTTTATAAATGGTAGATTCAATTAATTTCCCTTGGTTTTTCACATATCATTGAATATGAGTATGCATTTATGACATTTTTCTAAAGAGCATTGAAGAAAGGTAGGATGTCATTTGTGAGTTCTATACTTTCAATTTACTGTTAGGATATCAATATAATTTTTTGATCAATTTATTTATTGGAGAGACACAATTGCATGCTTTTATCTCCACTCTAAGTAACCGAATGGCATGGCAACAAACCAATAATAAATTTCTAGAATTATAAATCACCATTGGGTTATGTATGAGACCATAATTTATAGAAGCAAAGAAACTCATTTCTTCCTTTTCAACCATTGTATCATATGAAGAACAAGTATCGTGAGCTATTGATATCTAATATTGTTTCTTTTAAATCTTTTCTAAACCACCATTCTTCCAATGATTTCAATCCAAGTTTTTTTAGGTGGGAGACATTGCCTATTGACTTGAAGTGCAAGGAAGTCCTCAGCCCTACCAATATTAAATAGAGTCTAAAAAGAGCCAAAGTAGTTTTCCAGATAATCATTTGGTACTTATAAGAAAGAGGTTTAGATGTTTGGATTGGGATGAGGTTTAGGCCTCCTATTATTCTATGTCCTCTATCTCCATGACAGTGTTGGAATTCTCAAGCAGAAGTTGAATTTGAAGCTTGGGTGCATATAGTTTTAAGAGATATTAGATTCTTTCCAAGGGGCTACCAAGACTAGGGCCATTATTTTGAAGTTTATGATCTGATTCAGAGGTTTGAATCAAGAAATTTGGATTAAGGATCAGTATTCCACATATTTACAAAAGGACTTCCAAAAAGTAAATTGTGGGGGAGAAATGATGAACATTTCATATAGCTCATCATATTTATATAAATTTTCCCCAAAGTGTTGAATTTGGTTATATATTGTATTACATTTAATATTTAAAGTCTGATCTAAGTAAGATATGAATGTAATTTGTTCATTGTTTGTATGTGATTTATTGCAGATTCTTTACCTTGTTATTGTGTCTAACTTTGATGAATAGCATAGTTTTGAGTACAACAACACATATCATGGATGGGGTAATTTTGAGTAGAGGAACACATCCTAAGGATGGGGTAATTTTGAGTATATCAAAACATCCCAATGATGGATTAATTTTTAGAAGGCAACACATAGTTTTTATAACTCTTTCGACTACGATTTTGAAGATTCAACAAGCGAGATCTAATGATTGAACGCTTTGAAGACACTCTAAATAAGCTTAAGAATTGCTCTACATATTCTCTAGGTTCACTATGAAGACATACATAAGATGCTCTAAATAATTCTATGAATTCCTCAAAGATCTATACAGGGTGATTAAAAGACCTGTATCAAATGCTTCGAAGATATTAGGATGTTTTCTAAAAACTACAAAAATTATGTGTAATGCATGATACTGAGAGAAATTAGTAGCATTTTACTACAAAAATTTTGTTTAAAAAATAAATAAATAAATGATTGGATGCAAATGATAGCTTGAAACCAAAAAAAAGGAGTAGCCATACAAATATTTAGCCCCTTATTGCTTCCCACCCCTAAAAAATTTCCCCCTAAATAATAAATTCTCCTATATAATAGGTGAAGCTATTTGATAAGAAATTTTTTAATATATGATGAGGCATTATACCCTTCTACCCAATAATATTGAAGCACGAGGGAAAATTTTACCACCCTAAATAATAATGTTAGGTGTTATTCAATCATTCATTCATTAAAGTTTATGATGCGACATGAGAGAAAAGTCTTCCACCCCAAAAAATGAATGTTCAACTTAGTCTAAAATGGAAAAAATTGAACTTAAATAATAATCACCTATAATAGGCCAAAAAAATACTTTTTAACTTAGTTTAAAACATAAATAATTTGTAGTATCCCGAACAAAGCTAACAAATGAATGATGTGATGAGATAGAAACAGTGAAACCATTGAAACCCTCTCGCATCATAGGACTTTTTTACTATGATTATTTACTTATAATTAATAGCAAATGTTTGTTTTCCCCTCACATTCACCATTTCATTATCTCGACCATTTCGTTATTTCTTATAGTTAATGAAAAATGATTGCTTTCCCCTGACATTCACCAGTTGGGTCCCTATTGAATGCAAGTGCTAAACAATACTAATCTCTACCATTTCATTATCTCTCATTTTATTATTTGCTTTCCCCTCACATTCACCATTTGGGACCCCATTAGATATGAGTAAGCCCTAAACAATCCTAATCTCCACCATTTCAATATTTGCTTGCAATTAATTAAAAGAATTGGATTTCCCCTCATATTCACCATTTGGGTCCTTATTGAATACAAGTAAGTGCTAAATAATCCAAATCTCAACCATTTCATTATCTTGACCATTTCATTATTTGCTTACAGTTAATAAAAAAATGCATGATTTTCCCTCACATTCACCATTTGGGTCCCTATTGAATATAAGTGTTAAACAATCATTATCTTGACCATTTAACAAGAAAAATCTTATCTTAAAGTAATAAACAATGAATAAAAGGTTCATGTCAAGCCAAATAAATCACATATTTTAGATACATTAAAAGAATACATTACATAAATTAGATACTTGACAAGAAACACCTACAAAAATGATAGTGAAAAATGGGATCAACACTTCCACTACTAACACCACAACTGCATAAATGATAGTGAAAAATACAGTCAATGTTTAAACCACTAACACCACACTTAACCTAATAGTCAATAAAAGAATGTTTTTGAGACTTTAAAAGGGAAAGAGAAAAATATAAACTTAACCCTAATTTGAAAGCGCATAGTAATTTTTAATTCTATACTAATTTAAAAGTTTACATAAAAAAATTTAATATATAAAATTATTTTAAAAAATTTTAATATATAAAATTATTTTAAAAAATATTTATATATTTAAACATTTAAACAATGCACATTATTTAATAAAATATTTAGGCCCCCACCCCCCTGGAATACCTTTGAGATAATTTTTAGCTGTGCCTCCGCCCCGGCGCCCCCCCCTTGGGGAATACCTTTGAGATAACCTAATTCACAAATTCAAATACTTGTGAGGGCAAGTTACCTTTCTTGAACTTACAAACTAATATTTGGAGACAAATTCAACAATAAAATGGCAATTAAAATAAGTAACACAAAATCATACCTAGTAACTCAAAGACCTCTTGGGAAAGGATTTTATGTACTTATCTTAATTAATAGTTGTTATGTGAGGGCATAACTAGTAGTCTACAAAGGGAGTTACAATTACCAAGACAAAACCTGATCACCCACAACTATGGCACTCCTTATCCAGTAAGTAGAGATGCCCCCTGATTGAAACCAATGGATTTACATTTTTGACATAGTGATTGTGCTAATGATTTAGAAATAATAAGATCTTGCATAATAAGTTGAGTTTCATCCACATTATTTTAAGATGTAACATAAGCAAATTTTTTAATAGGAATTTGACTCCTTAATTTTTAGCCCCCCAGGAATACCTTTGAGATAATTTAATTCACCAATTCAAATACCTGTGAGGGTGAGTTGCCTTTCTTGAACTTAAAAAATAATATTTGGAGATGAATTCAAGCCTAAAATGGTAATTAAAATAAGTGACACAAAATCATACCTAGTAACTCAAAGACCTCTTGGGAAAGGATTTTGTGTGCTTATCTAAATTATGGTTATGTGAGGGCATATTAAGTAGTCTACCTCAGAACACTACTATATAGTATTTTTATATTAATAGACTTTGAATACATTTATAGAATATATATAAATGTATATTTGTGTAAATTAGGGAATTTAATTTCAATAAAATAGCAATAAACTCATCACAACAAATTACACTTGATGGGCCTCCTACCATGGATTTTGGATCACATCAAGGGGTCATCAGAATTGGAAAATGTTCCACTACATAAGCATAGTATAATGAAAATTATATAAATTCAAATATGAAAATAGAAGTAATATTATCATCATGGAACTTTGGAACCACTGGTAATGATTTATAAATAATTATTAGGCTCTTCAATGCGTAATAAGTGAAGTTTCATCCACATTTTTTTGAAGATGTAACATTATTAATTATTAGGAGAAACAAGTGGTTGTGGTATAATAGTAGGCATACACATTGGAATAGATGGCGTTTTTTGAACATATATGTCCACTTCAAATTTTTATCATATTTCTAAACCCAAAACTCTTCTTAGCCGCTTCTAATTTGTTAGCACCATTGTAACAAAAATAATTTCTCCATTGCAATCACCAAGGAAAAACCTAATCACCCACAATTTTGGTGCTCCTTATCCAATGAATATGGATGCCCCCTGATTAAAACCAAGGGATTTACAATTTTGACGTAGAGATTGTGCTAATGATTTATAAATAATAAGCTCTTACATAGTAATTGGAGTTTCATCCACATTTTTTGAAGATGTAACATAAGCAAATTGTCTAATAGGGATTTGACTCCTTAATTTTTAGCCCCCCCCACCAAGGTATACCTTTGAGATAATTAAATTCACCAATTCAAATACCTGTGAGGGTGAGTCACCATTTTTGATCTTACAAACTAGTATTTGGATATTAATTCAACCCCAAATTGGTAATTAAATTAAGTGACACAATATCATACCTAGTAACTCAAAGAGCTCTTGGGAATGGATTTTGTGTGCTTATCTAAATTATGGTTATGTGAGGGCATATTAAGAAATCTACCATAAAACACTACTATATAGTATTTGTATATTAATAGAATTTAAATCTATTTATAGATTATATCTAAGTGTGTATTTGTATAATTTAGGAAATTTCATTCTAATAAAATATCAACAGACTCATTGCAATAAATTACACTTGATGGGTCTCCTACAATGGGTTTTAGATCACATCCAAGGGATTGTCAAAATTAAAAAATGTTCAATAATCTGCTACAAGACCATAGTATAATGAAAATTATAGAAATTCAAATATGGAAATAAAACTAAAATTATCATCATTTAACTTTGGAACTGATAGTAATTATTTAAAAATAATTATTAGGCTCTTCAATGCATAATAAGTGGAGTTTCATCCACATTTTTTTAAATATGTAATATTATTAATTATTAGGAGAAACAAGTGGTGGTAATATAATAATATGCATACACATTAGAATAGATGGTGTCTTTCAAACATATATGTCCACTTCAAATTTTTATCGTATTTCTAAAACTAAGATTTTTCTTGGTCATTTCTAATTTTTTTAGCGTCATTATAACAAAATAAATTTCTCCATTGCAATCAACAAGACAAAACTTGATCACCCACAACTATGGTGATATTTATCCAATGAAGATAGATACCCCCTAATAAAAACCAAGGGAATTAAAATTTTGGAATAGATATTGTGATAATGATTTATAAATAATAAGCTCTTGCATAATAAGTGCACTTTCATCCACACTTTTTTAAGATGTAACATACTAAAATTGTCTAATATGGATTTGAATCCTTAATTTTTATCCCCTCCCCTAGGAATATCTTTGATATAATTTAATTCACCAATTCAAATACATGTGAGGGTGAGTCACCTTTCTTGAACTTACAAACTAATATTTGGAGATGAATTAAACCCCAAATTGGTAATTAAAATAAGTGACACAAAATCATACTTAGTAATTAAAAGACCTCTTGGAAAAGGATTTTGTGTGCTTATCTAAATTATGGCTATGTGAGGGCATATTAAGCAGTCTACCTTAGAACACTATTATATAGTATTTATATATATATACTTTGAATTCATTTATAGATTGTATCTAAATGTAGGTTTGTATAATTTAAGAAATTTCATTCCAATAAAATAGTAAAAGATTCATTGCAACAAATTACACTTGATAGGTCTCCTACCATGACTTTTGGATCACATCTAGGGGATCATTAGAATTAGAAAATGTTCAATAATATGCTATAATACCATAGTACAATGAAAATTATAGAAATTAAAATATGGAAATAGACGTAAAATTATCATCATGGAACTTTAGAATAGATGGTAATGATTTAGAAATAATTATTAGGTTATTCAATGCATAATAAGTGGAGTTTCAACTACATTTATTTGAAGATGTAACATTATTAATTATTAGGAGAAACAAGTGGTGGTGGTATAATAGTAGGCATACATATGGAAATATACGGTGTCTTTCAAACATATATGTTCACCCTCAAATTTTTATTGTATTTCTAAACCCAAAAATTTTTGGTCGCTTTTAATTTTTTTAGTGTCATTGTAACAAAAGCAATTTTTTGATTGCAATCACCAAGACAAAACCTAATCACCCACAACTATGGTGCTTATTATCCAGTGAATATAGATGCCCCCTGATCGAAACCAAGGGAGTTGCAATTTTGACATAGTGATTGTGCTAAGTGGCTATCTCTTTACATGAAGAATGTAAGCCATCATAGACTAAAGCATTTCATGGTGATTCAGATCCTAATAAGTTCACACCCATAATTATTTTTAAGATGAAATTATTTTGACATCAATGTCATGAGTTTGAAGTAACTAGTAAGTTTAATTATTGATTTAAATTTTTCACTTTACATAACCCCTTTTAACCCACCAACACACACGAATTATATTAGTTATTAAAAAAATATAATTGGCATATTATAATATATATCATAATATTTTATATATAATGGACTTTAACAATATGGGGTCAAAAATGTGATCATCGGTACATATTTAAAACTCTATGGTGCTTCACCATCTGCATAGCAGATTAGTTTGAAGAGAAAATCTATTAAACATAAATACTGTTTGGTAGACAATGGACATTAAATTTAAATAATCACATATAAACAAGCTTAAATCATGTATCCCTTCTCAATCACAAAAGGTGCAATTTTATTAATGAAAGTAAATGATCCATAGATCATTATCAATTGGATATGTAGTGAAGCAATTTGAAAATAATCATTTATAGGGCCAAATCACATCAATATAAAATAAATTAAATTTAAACAAGAAACTATAAGGCAAGCAACTTTAATCTTGAAAAAATATTTCAATACAAAAATCATAAAATCTTCATTTATCAAGATTATAAAAGTTATAATATATCTATATATTGTTAATGGTACATAAATAATATTAATTTTTTAACAAAATTAAATGAATTTTTATTCCTTTAACATATTCTATAATGCCACATAACATCATAAAATTGGTACATACAATCACAAGTATGGAATTTAAAAACTACAATGCTTCACCATGTGCGTAGCAGATGAGGTAGATTACTTCAAAGATTAAATCTATCAAAAATTATTATGTTTGGAAGCAATGAAATTAAAAGTTGAAATAACATATCATGAAGTTGAAATCATGTCACAAGCATTAAATTTGATGTTGTAGATGACACTTGGTAGTAAAGCATATGTACAATCAATTAATTTCAAGTAATGTGATTTATTAATTCATAGTAGCCCTTCAAATTTGGTTATAATTTTTTTCAAACTATTAGATTACATATAAATTATACAAAGGAATTGAGTCTATTCTAATTTAAAAAATGACCATCAAATTTTAGTTAATCATTATGTCTTTTGAGCTATAATTGAAATTAGTGATACATAATTCTTTTGTTGAACATATTTAAATTAAGATAAAGTGCCAATGAATATCTGTCTTGGTGAGTTTATTTCTCCATTCAAATCCTTTAGTTTATTTATACAATCTATAAGACTAGAATGATAATTTTCTTACTAACTAAAATTTTAAAGTTTGAATGTGAGAGGTGTTTCTGACTGCAGGTACCACAAAGTGAGATGGACATGTGTTCATTAGTTTCCATGGACAATACTGGTTGGCATTTTTGATTGGTGTATACCACAACCTTGTTCATGGTTTTTTTTGTAATGCATAGTTACTAAGATGCATGTATTCTACACCCATGTTTATAAAAGTAAGAATATAAACACATGATAACCATCCATTGTAATAGACTAGGAGTGGTGACAATTACCAAACATTTTCATTCTGCAACCTTAGTAGGTGCACCTCATGAATGTGATTGGATGCTTTGTATGTGCCCTTGCAGCCTTCTATATTCTATTCTAAATCTACAAGGATATGATGTTATGTGCTATTTGGAGTAGAAAATTACCTCTGTCTACTATTTATTTTCTTCTACTTCTATAGTTTTGGTCTTTGCTCTCATAATATACTGTAGTTCATGCTTTATGCTCCTTTATGGTCTGTGATGCTTTAGGATCTAATCTATTTTATGAAATTATAGGTTAATGTTTCAAATCCCTCAGTGCATTACCTTATATTAGATTTAATTTTAATGTTATTAGTTTTCCTTTGTTCTATCCCTTTTCACCCCAAAAATAAAATGAAGAGCTAGCTTCTAAAATCTTGGAAGTTGCTTTACAAACTGCATTCGTTCCCACATCTGTAAAGCTTCCAATAGAGGTTGTTTATCCTCGAAGTGAGCTATAGTTTTTGTAATATAATGTTAGAAACTCTTTATTTCATATAATATGATTTCATTGTTTCCAACTATAGTTTTGTATCCAATCATATTTATTTATTTATTTTCAAATAACTTTTTTAAAGTAAGATACTCATAATTTTTTTGAGCAACGTATATTGCACAAAATTTTAAAGAATGTAGGACTACAAATTAGGTAAGATAATCCTAAAATTTCTTAGAATCACAACCTTAAAAATAATTAGCAATCCCCTAGAATGGGACCCCTACATTACGTAGGTGAGTTTGATTAAATGGTAACATGTGAAATTGACAAATGGGAATATTAATATATAGAGAGATGTAATTCCTATAGTATGATGATGTCAAATTGTTAGGGGTTAGTTTGAGATATTTAAAAAAAAAAAAAAAAAACTCATTATTCAGTAATCCAAAAATTAATGTGCCACTTCTAATGTAATTCAAAGATTTTCCAATCCACTATTGCCACCATTTATTAATGAGAAAGAATTTTTGAAATTAATGGTGGATGGTTATGAACAATGAGGTTCCTTCATATATTATGAGGAAATTTTAATGCAAGTTTAATATCCTTAATGAAATTCTTTATTAATTTTATTATTAAGAGTTTTTAGGGCCAATAAAAAGGCTTTTGATAGGATAGGTTGGGTGCATATCATGTGCCTAATCAACCTATGAGAATCTCTATAAAATAACCACTTTAACCTGAGACAATCCCCTTTATAGTGAAGGATGTTGTAGAGATTCATAGTTTATATGCAGTTAATGACACCCTCATGTAACATACGAGTAGATTGTTTGATACTGATGCTTATGAGAGTGGACATGGAGATGGTGCAACTAACACTACTACTTAACCACACTAATAAAGATCATGCAGTGCTCTATGCACTGTAACTTAAATTAGATAAGGAGAAGGATTTGATGTAAATAAATTATAGTGGTGTTTCTAATTGGATTTGATGTAAACCAATTATGGTGCTCTATGCTCTATGAAATGACATAGATGGTGTCTTTGGAACATATATGTCCACTTCATTTTTTTATCCAATTTCTAAACCTGAAATTCCTCGTTGTCACTTTTAATTTTCTATGTGTCATTGTAACAAAAGCAATTTCTCCATTGTAATCACCAAGACAAAATGTGATCTTCCATAGTTGAGTTCCTTATCCAGTGAACACCCTAATCGAAACCAAGTGAGTTACATTTTTGACATAGAGATTACATGTTAAGAGTCTCTCTCTTTACATGTATAATGCAAGCCATCATGGTCTAAATCATTACATGGTGATTCATATCCTAATCAATCTGTGCCCATAATTATCTTTAAAGATAAACTTAATTAATATTCTGACATTATTAAGGGTTTGGAGTTACTAGGTTTAACTATAAATTATAATTTTACACTCCTTCACTTTACACAACCCCTCTCACTAATACATATATACATACATTATATGTCATGATATGTGTGTGTGTGTGTGTGTATTAAACTGAGTATAATTATATAAATTATATAAATTATATTAAATATATTATACTAAAATATATAATGATAATATTAAAATATATTATATAATATATAATATTATATAATTATAATATTATATAATATATAATATTGTAATATTATATTACATTATGTAATATATATTTTTAGTATATATTTTAAATAAATATTATATATATATATATATATATATATATATATATCATTTTAATATATTAAATATATCACTCACCTTGAATTCAACTTGACTGCTTTTGAGGTGCATTTACATTCAGAAATAAGGAGTCCCCAATGAATTTGAAATTCAAATTTACTTTGAAAAATAGGGTCCATATAATTTTCACACATTTTTATGTGGAATAAAAACTACCAAACATGTCTGACCAGATATATTCCTATTCTTACATATTCTTAGTTTTTTTAACATACATTATAAAGCACTGACAGATTGGAATAGAGCAAGTTGTAGAGTGTTTGCAGTGTTGACCATATTTGTTACTGTCATTTATGTAGATCCTTATTTTCATGTATTTAATCCTAGTAATGTTCAATATTTTTTTTTACTCTATCTAAAATGTGCACAAATCTTTATTTTTAGGTATTTATTCTTAATAGTGTTTAATATATTTTTTACTCTATCTAAAATGTGTGATTCATTTTTGCTGACTTGGCCCTTTTATTCATTATTTAACACTTTAATATGTTATGAAATCACTAAGATTCAGATAGTCTACCTTGATTATTGTAATATTCTTTGCCCTACTAAAGCGTGCCTAGTTGTGATGTTAGTGAGTCATTTGTTGAAAGATTGTGCACATGACTATTATTCAAGTAAACATGGTTTTCAAATTATAACACTAAAATTTTATAAAAAAAAAATTAAATATAATTATAAATGATCTACCTATATATTCTTCAATCAATTTTTAATAAAAAATCATATAATTTTTAAGAATGTGTGTTGAGCTCAAGGAGGCCCTAGGTTGGCCTAGGCAACAATGAGCCCTATTGTAAAGCCTATTTCAAAAGGAAAAGAGGTCAAAGGAGTCAAGTGGGTATATAAGACAAAAATTGGTAAACTCCACTAATTATAATTCAATATGGGTAGAATCCTTGTTTGGTTTAAATTCTAGGGAAAATAATCACAAAATAATTACTTTGCACATTTTTTGATCATCTTCATCATCTAGTGAAAAATAACCAATTGTGTAGATTTAGCCAATAAACCATGTAGTTAAAATGTCCTTCCTTATAAATGGATGAGCATGAATAGTTACTCAAAATTCATCTCAATTGTGCATAAAATGGTGATCCATTACAATCCAAAAAAAATGTTCATCCCATCCATGATAATAGAAAACATAAGATAATATAATGGGTAGTCTCCCTTAGCTTTATGCTATGGCATTTACCATAACAATTAACCATACCCCCACCTATAATTAGGATTTGAAATTCTAGAGATAGGTAAATGAAATAGTCTAATTGAGTAGCCAATTTAATTTTGATTAATTTGTGTGTACTCCAAGAGTAAATAAATATAATTGACTTCTATTTCTTGAGGAAACCTACCACTTTAATATTTGGAGGAGTATTAATACCTAAAAATGGATGACCAGAAATAGTACCTTGAGAATATTTAGATTCATCTTCAAGTCCTCCCAGACTATTGATGTGTGTCTATGCCAGGAATGTACTATGACCAATAGAATAATAGTTCTCATATTATAGGGACAATAGGAATATAATACTGACACCTTGAGTCTTCACTTAGTTTGTTAGAGATATTATTTGGTTACATCTTACCACCTTCTAGTCTAAAATTAGATGATATTGTAGGGACAATAGGAATATGGTAGAGATACAATCTACGTAAATTTATCATGATGTAATTTTCTTTGTATTTTCCAATATAAGCCCAAACTCTTAAAAAAAAATGGATATACACAACAAGCATTAATCTAAAGTGATTCACGTTAAAAAAGTTCAAAATGAGGGAGTAAGGTAGGGAAGAAAAGAAAGTTCTCTTGCAACAATAGAGACCAATATATCTCATTTGATTTATATTAGCAACCCAGATAGCGCCTAGTTGAAATTAGACTACTTAGATTTGATTCATATCCGGGCATTGGAATGATATAAGGTTGTGGGATGCCTGTATCTAAACTAAACCTCTAGTTGTGAGGCTAGCTCCTTTAAATGTAAATTTAGGATCAATTACTAAAAGTATTAGATGTTGGGATAAAAAGAGTAAGGAAGAAACTGAAATGATTGTTCAAACATAACAAGATCCTCTAAACTTTGAAAATATGCAAAACCTTATTGCTTCAATGTCTTGACTATCAACATATTTTTTGAGTCCCTTAAGTAGTTGTAGGTGAAGATTTCATGGAATTGAATATTAAATTGAGTTTGGATCCTTGAGGTCTCCTCTAAAGTCCAAAACTTAATGTGTTATTAATAAATTAACTTGTAAAAAAGAAACTATTAGCCATCTAAAATCTTGAGAATCAAAAATCACATAACACACACAAGAGAACACTACAAACAAGCTCTCAAAATCTTTGTCTCCTTGTACTAATTTTGGTAATAACTATTTTTTAGTTAAAAATGAGGGAAAAAATATTGTATTCTTTTCACTGATGTCTCCAAGGTGACCAAGGATGTTGATGAGGTGTCATGTGTGCTAGAATGACAATGACAAAGTGTGCTTCAATGATCCTCCTCAATATTCATGCATGTTTCTTCAATGTTTGACTAATAAATGCATTTTATGGATGATATTATTGGTATAGACATGTTTCAAAGACCCTATGGGATGTCAATGGTGATTATAATTAATATAGGCCATGAGTGCACTTCATTTGGTTGATCATTGTTATTATCTAGACATTTTGGTCTAGTGGTAGGAAATCTGAGTAGGCATTTTATTGATGTCACTATTTCCACATATGGATGAGTCTATGGAAGTTGGTCATATAGTTGTGATCACATTAGTCCCTAGTTTTAATTTGAATATTCAAATTTATAAAGTTAAAATGGAGTGCTTTGTATTTCATCCATAACTTTTAATCTATGATAAATTTCTTTATGGAGTATAAAACAAAATTGTAGAGGACTCCACGGTGCTTCTAGTGAAACCTAGTTAGATGATTTGAATGTTTTTATAGTAAAATATATTAAGCTATAAATTTAACTATGTGTTTGATTATATTATATAAGTGACTTGAGAAGGATATTTGAGCTTGTTTTGATGTTGTTTAGACATCTCATGATGAATTAGCTATTGGAAGGTAATTTAGACTCCATGAGGATGATCTGTATGGCATTTGGAGGTGGGACCAATCCATATAAACTATGAAAAAATATTAATAGGTCAAATTTTTATTATTTCATAGTGTTCTTGTATACAAGGTCTCTATTGAAGTTGATTGAGCATATGCAGAACTGAGTAATGGTGATTGTGATCATTTGATGTCAAAATATTGATCTTATAGGTTGAGGATGAGTGAAGAGCTCTAGGTTCATCCAAAAGGATGATTTGGATTCATTGTGTGTGAGTGAAGGAATTTTAATGTTTGAGTGAGCTTGGTGGTTGATCTAAGAGGTAGATTAGTGTGTGGATTGTGTGTATGACCATTTGGTCATGTTGTTGATGGGTGATAGAGTTATTGTTGAGGATTGAAGAGTGATCCAAAAGGTGGATTTGGATGCATTGAGTGTGTAGATTTTAGAAGAGGGGTTATTTGGGATATATAATGTGTCCTAATTTATATTTATGTGTTGTTTCAAGTATGTAATGTGCTTTGGCCAATAGGGTGTGTTGAGTGACAGAGTTGTTACTAAAGGTGAAGTGTGATAGTGATAGTTCCATCATTAGGTGTTTAAGACATCAATTCAAAGGTGGAGTTATTCATAGGTGTTATTTTAGTTTCTTAACATCTAAGGTGGTTTTTTCTTCCTTATAAGGTAAATCTTACTAAAAGTCTAGTTATTGTGGTTACTCAGCTAGACAGGTGTAGTAGGACCTTGTGGGATTGTAGTCTCACTAAATAAGGGATGGTAGTTCCTTGATCAATTTTATCTAGTCTAAATTGGTTTTTTTATAGGATATTAGTCCAATTGAAAATTCCAATGGGTTTTATTCCCCAAAAGGGTTTCCCATGTATAACTAACTTTATGTGCTTGATCTTGTATTATCTCTCTTATTCATTGCTATGAATGATGTGTATGCTTCATAAATGATTTTGATATTTAATTAAGAGTTTGAAAGAGTTTGGAAATTGAAGTTAAATTATTTGGGCTCACTAACTCACCCCCAGTGATTTTACCTCTAACAATTGGTATCAAAGTGGGTTCTTTGGATGAAGCTTAACATCTTGAAGGAGATTCTGAATAGGTATAAAGATGGATAAATAGTTGAAGAAATAGGATCAATAGTGGAATGATATGATCAAGGATCTTGAATATCATATATGTATTTTGAAGAAAGATACCAAAAAGGATGAGAAAGTTATCAATGATCTCAAGGTTTAGTTAGAAGATGCCAAGAAATGTTGGTATTCAAAAGAAAAGGACATCATGTTTGATAAATAAACTTTCCACATGGCATCTTTATATTCATGGCATGCTCTTGGATGGGGCCCTCTAATTTTTTTTGGTTTTAGGAGTGCCATGTGTTGTTCTTGTAGGCAATCAAAGTTAGCATTAGGGTTCCTTCCAAATAAAAAGGTGTCATGATTATATCAAATCCCTTGCAAGGACCTTTGTAATCAACATGGAAGATATTTAAAGGCCCTTAGATGTATATAATAAGAGGTAAATTGAAATAAAATTCAAATTGTGTGCATGTTCAAGGCATCTCCTAGGAGATATCTCAAAATAAAATTCTAATAGTTTGTACTAGAGTATTTGCCAAATAAGAAGTCGCCATGGTTATATCAAATCCTTTGTAAGGAACTTTGACATCAACATGGAAGTTAATCTAAGGCCCTTGGATGTATATCATAGGATATACTTTGAAATAAAATTTGAATCATGTGTATGTTCAAGGTACATCTTAGGAGATACCTTGAAAGAAAATTCCAATCATGTGCATTAGGGTTCTTATCAAATAAAAAGGTGTCATGGTTATATAAAATCCCTTAAAAGGACCTCTGTAAGCAATAAAAAATGTATTATGAGTCTATTTGAGGTATATCAAAGGAGATACCGTGAAATAAAATTTCAATCATGTGCATGTTCAAGGTATCTCCTAGGAGATATCTCAAAAGAAAATTCCAATAGTGTGCATCAGGGTTCTTTCCAAATAAAACTTTGTCATGGTTATATAAAATAGTTTAAAAATACCTTCTAAATAAACATGGAAGGTATTCTAAGGCCCTTCATTATTTACCTAGGAGATACTTTGAAAGAAAATTCCAATCGTGTGCATGTTCAAGGTATCTCCCAGGAAATACCTCAAAAGAAAATTCCAATTGTGTGCATCAGGGTTCTTACCAAATAAAAAGGTGACATGATTATACCAAATACTTTACAAGGACATTTTAAATCAACATGGAAGTTATTCCAAGGTATTTCAAGGGAGATACCTTGAAATAAAATTCCAAATTGTGTGCATGTTTAAGGTATCTCCTAATAGATATCTCAAAATAAAATTCCAATAGTGTACATCATGGTTCTTTCCAAATAAATTTTTTTCATGGTTATATAAAATAAATTTTAAGGACCTTTTCAAGAAACATGGAATTTATTCCAAGGCCCTTCAATTTATTTCCTAGGAGATACCTTGAAAGATAATTCCAATCATGTGCATGTTCAAGGTATCTCTTAGGAAATACCTCGAAAGAAAATTCTAATCGTGTGCATCAAGGTTCTTGTCAAAAGGTGTCATGGTTATATCAAATCCTTTGAAAGGACATGTGAAATTAACATATCAAGTATTCTAAGGCCATTCAAGGGAATGTAGGGACATAAAGGCCCAGGTCCATTGAGAATTAATGTAGTTAGATGCCATGCCTTTTAGTATTTTCAAAACAATAAAATAACTGTGGCACAAAAAAAGTATGATGAAATAAATGTCTTGGGGAGTTTGTCTCTGATGAATTATTTCATAGTCCAAAATTGTTATGACAAAAACCCTGAAGGGTCTATGTAAAAAATGCTGAAGGGCACTATCAAAAGGTCCAAAAGGTACTTTAAAAGGTTTGAAGGCCACTTTCAAGAAAGGTCCAAAGGGAACTTCCAAAAGGTCTAAAGGGTACTTTCAAAAGGTCTAAAGAGCACTTTCAAAGTTAGAAGGGCACTTTCAAAAGGTCTGAAGGGAACTTATCATCTAAGAAAGGGCCTGAGTCATTTTTTCAGTAGAATTGCATTGGCAAGATTGTTGTTGGGAATGATTTCTATATTTTTACATAGGAAAAAATGTTTGATGACAAAATTATGAAGGGTCATTTTGAAGGGGAAAAATTCCTAGGAAAAATGGCTGAAGGGTCTTTCAGGGACTATCAAAAATCTTGAAGAGTACTTTTGGAAAAATTGTTGTGGGGAAAATGTATCAGGAAATTTGTTGTGAGAAAGATGTTGTGGATAAAATGTATTAAAAAATTATTGAATTACATAAGTTTTTAAGGCATTCCCAATAAAAATCCCTAAAAAAATAAAGTCTAAAATATAAAACCCAACAGTTAGAAATATAATGAAAGGACTTTGTGTTTAGATTAATATTATACCACATTAATAATAAAAAGGATGAAGGAGGGTCTTAGACATAAAAGGGATCAAGCATGGATCATTAGACTAAGGTTTGGTCATGTTAATAAACATGACTAATCCTTAGTAAAAAAGTTGAACTAAGTCTATGGCATATTTATATTTGGTTCCATGTAAAATCTAAATAAAGGCTCCCACCAAATTTGAATTTATGCCTAAGAAAAATTAGTTGAAGTTCTCTCATTACTTCTATTTATTTTCTCTACATTTATAGATGTTTATATGCCATTTGACTAAAGGGTTGAAATATTAAAGTAAGTTTGGGTTCTTATTTGTTGTTTGATGCACCCCTTCATATCCTAGACTACTCCATCTAAGTCATCCAGTAGTGCCTTCCGTGTAAAGGAAAATTATACTCCTTCTATGAAAGATAAATCCACTCTAGTCCCTATTTGAAAAGTATCTCCTAGGAGATACCTTGAAGGTTAAACCCACTCTTGTTAACACAAGTCATTCCTAAAATTTATTCCCACAAAATGTCTGATGCAAAAACTTCGAACAAAAAAGTCCGAAGACCCAAAGTCTCGAATAATAATTTTGAAGATCAAAATCCATCAAAAAAAATATTAAAAAAAAATATGAAGACCAAAATATAATAATAGGGTTCAAATGTTCAAAAACCTGGCTCAATCTTGTGAATTATTTGATGTAGCTATTGTACACAGACATAAAACTACACCAATGAAAGCACTAGTACACATATAGAAGTATGAATCAACTTAAACTCAACTATCTTAATCAACATGTTTATCAATCTTTCAATAGCTATTTCACATCTACATATTATCATATCAATCAAAATAATCAATCCTTTATTCACATCTACTACATACTAAAGATTATTGAAACACAAAAACATGGGAATAAAAACTAATTGCATAGAAATTAGAAATAAATACTCAAAAACTTCAGTGATGATCAAAATGGATGTTGCTCTTGTGTTAAAAAATCTTTAAAAAAATATAAGTTGGGTTATAATTGTATATATAGACTTGGGGAAGGGGTCGCCCATCCTCCCAGTTCATGCAAAGTGATTACATTAAGTAGTTAGAACATGTAGTTCTAACTGTGGTCTAAAACCATATAAGAGACAACCTATAGTTATCACATGAGAGATAACTTGTAGTTATCAATTAAATAAATTAAATTTTCAAAACTATGCAATATGTCCATGTATATAAAATATAAATTCAATTTTAAAATAAAAACTCTCAAACTATAAATATATTTATCATTACAAAATCATACATGCACACAATCCTAACCTTAAGGCTACATCATATGAACCACTGCATGTACTTTGGTTGCAATGGTAGTTGAGGTGGTAGGAGAAGAAATTGTGGATATCGAAGCCTCACTATAGTGTTTCTTCTTAACCTCATTATCTTGATATAATTTATGTGCTATGTCATGTTTCTATCAAATAATATTCAAATCCATCAATGGTGGTTGATGAATCCTATTAACCAAGGTGAGGAGTCTTACATGTTCTCCCTTGGTTAACTAAAATATATTATTGAATATCTTGACTTCAGTGAAATTTTTCCTTACAACACATAAATCTACCTATATCTTCTCCAATGTTAAGTCTTGGAGACTTAATTTGAAGTTATATGCCACTTCTTTTACAAGCTGATCAAAATTGATCTTGCTAGTCAATTTTCCTATGGAGTCTTTTACCTTGGATAACTTCAACTCATGAAAGATATAGACAAGTCGTACGTCATGATTGTGGTACTTAGGGATCAAGGCCCTAACTAATTGCAACCATTCCTTAGCCTCCTCATACCTTATGATTACCAAATTTAAGGCATTAGATGCCTCCAGTGTCACCATGAAATCTAGATGACTATATAACATATTAGCTATGTGTGCCACAAGTATTTTTAATTTGGAACTATCCTCTATTAAAGTATTGTATAATTGATTTGTGTTATTCACATGGGGGGCCATTTTTTCCTTCATAAACTCCACTTCTTCCAATGAATTGTAGCATATAAAGGCTACCTCTTAAATATTTGTTCTATACACATAGGAATGTGAACTATTTTTTCCTACTCCTTAAATTTCTCAACTTAGGCTTATAGCTTCTATTGATCCATCTATGTGCCCTCGTGGATAGTAACAATGGCATACCTATGAGGTTGGGTGAGGTCTGCTAGATTTTCAATGTATGGGGACTCTCCTAGTTATCTATTCTACCTCTTAGTGAGGGAGAACACTTTATACCTTTATTCAAGGATGATTTTAGTACCTTTATCATCCACATCCTTATTTTTTCTCATCTTATGTATAATTTCAGATGGTGGATCAAATAAAATAGAAATAGATGGAAGCGTGGTGATCTTGAAGCTAGGTATTTGACATGCCTTGATTCTTAAATCCATTGCACGTGAAGGGATATCTAATTGTAATGCATCAGAAGTTGTAACAACAACCTCTACCTTAATCTCCTTTTGAGTTGGCTATTTATTTTGGGCCTTGATAAGGATATGGGGTAGGGAATACTAGATGATTTTGGACCAATCCACTCCAAATTAGTGGATTAGATGGACTATAATTAATTGTGGTTTGGCCTTCCTTCCCTTGATGAAAATTGTCAAGGTGGTATCTTGAGAGTAGGTGGTAGAACGGATGGGAACATAAATCTATATGGATTAGACATGGAGTTTTGAGGTGGATAATGCAGTTTGCACCTTCTTAGACACCTTCATTTTCTTTAAGGATCTAATAGTGGAAGTGTCTATAGGGATATAGGGGATTGGCATGGTGAGTGGGATGGAGTTGGTAATGGAGGTTGGGATTGGATTAATTTTAGTGATAGTAATGAAGGTGAAAGTAATTAATTCTTCCTTAGGTGATTCAAACACAAAATAAATTAAAACATGGCAAAAAATGAGTACAAAAGATAAAGGGAAACTTAAAAAAGGTTGAGTGTCTAGAAAAGTTGGTGCTATGGGTCATATCTAGAGGCTCATAGCCTTAGTTGCTTCCAACTCTATTTCCTCATTAGAACCATCCTCAATGTCTTTGATTATCACCCTTTCTTCCTATTGTAATGTAATAGGTAAGCCTTGTGATGTTTTTAGTGTAGGACTACCTATAGGAGTCCTTGGCTTCCCCATATAAACTAGTGTGGACTTTAGCTGTGTGGGGGGCCCTTATGATGTTGACACTACTGATTTTGATGTTTTTATCCCAATAGATGAAGCAATATGTACATGGGGCATAGTAGTAAATACTTTAATGGTGCTCAAAACTGGCTATTCTTGTGTTTGCTCTTCCTCATCAAAATCCAAAATAATGGGATCCCTTACCTATGCTCCCCTTCTCATTATTGGTTTAAGAAATCTAAGCTCTCTCTTCAAGGATTTTAAATTTAGTCTCAAAGGGAGTTGTTGGGAGGAGGAAGCTTCTTGGTCTTTGGATTGCTCCTTAAACTATCCTCTTCACAAGTCAAAATGTTCCCATTCCTTGTATAGAGCCTTTTTGATATCTAATTCTCTAGTAGTGACTACAGGGTCATCTTGGATCATTCACAAATGATCTTCCTTCAGTCTAACGACCCTGGATCTCTCCAAAACATCCTCATTAGAATTTTCATTGAGAAACAAATAATCATATAGATAGGGACATGGTTGTTAGGGATGTTGAATGATTGTATGTGCTTTTGAATCTTCCCATGTGGATTCCAATGTCTGTGTGGAAGAAAGGGAAAAGAATAACTCTTGCACTTTTTACCCACCTCTACAAAATAATTCCTCTTGGTATAAACCATTATGCTAATTGTTACAAAGTGGCCAAAATATAAGGCTTTATTTTACTTTGATAGGCACTCTTCAAAACTCCACCATAGCTAAAAGGTGATTTCCTATTCAGCTAGTTTTTCTGGTACAAACTTTGGAAGACACAAAGGATTAACTTTGTTCCACCAAATCATGATTAATGTGAAATTTGGGTAGAGGAAGTAATCCCCTTTTCCTGCCAAGTTATTAGCAATATTTTTTTGAATCCTCAGCATGGGCAAGACATGAATGGCTTGTAAAACATATGGATAGATGTCTTCAGATATCTTAACCATATACTTTAGATAGGCATATACATTCATAAACTAATAATGATCACAAATTTTGTTCTTCTCATAGTCTTTGGTTAGAGTCCAAAATTATCTAAGGTCTCTATAATAGGTTCCCTTGACTACATCAAGTAAATAAGACATCATATAAAAACTATCCAAAGGTGTGGGATGATTTCCTTGTTTATTATCTACTCTCTAAGGTAGAATCTGATTATCTCTCTCAGGGCATACATAACATTTTGGGTAAGAATCATATGCAATAATGGTACCCAGTCTAAATTGACAAAATAGATACTTAGCATACCATAGATTCAATTGAAGAGTGCCATGACAATGAATATGCCCATTCTAAATTTTTCAATAGGAACTATTCCCTTTAGTTTCTTCCCCTTACATGTAATGGTTTGGTTTAGGAGCAACCACAAAGAGAGTGCCATCCCTATTGAGCTTTCAGATCTGAAGTGTACCAGTGCTTTTTTTAAAATAAGCATTTGGTATGCATAAAGATAAATAAGTTTAAAATTTAGGTCTTGAGATGCACACAACAACTATGTTATTTTCTAAGAGATGAAGGAAAGCATCTTATGATATCCTTCCCAAAAAAACAAATCTCGTAGAAGGTCAATGCATGGCATCACCTCTAGTTTAGTGGTAGAAAAATGTAACCTTTGGCATTTAAAATCCAATAGTTCCTTGATGAATTGTCTATTTACAAATGTCATATCATCTCCTACTGAAAATACATCCATTGAATTGATGACGTCTGATAATTCTAAATAGTTTTTGTACATGTCCTTAAATATGGTGGTGTCAAACATTGTGTCCATGAACTCTATATAATCTTTATTTGAATAAGTGGATGGTGGATTTTCCCCTCCAAATGTCATAGATGATGATGCCATTGTAATATATATGCCTTTTGCTACTTGTAGCATTCTTTTATGTGATATGTATGTTGTGCAATCAATTTGACTCTAGCTTGGTCAATGTTTTAATCACAATTATATTTGTACATGGTAGCTTGGGATCTTTGATACATAGGATGGTAGGATACTTCAGATGTAATTTTATTTTAAATCAATAATAATTTTCCTAAAATAATAGGCTAGAAACAAAAGTCTGAAAGACAAAGACAAATTTCTTTCAAGGAAAGTGGCTGAAACAAAAATCCTAATGAAATAGTTTCCAAGACAAATGCTTGATAAATGCAATCATCATGACATTTTTTTTTGTTAGGTGCCCATAAATGCTAAAGGTGACATACATGCTTAATTAGTGTTTCATAATATATTTTTAGTGATCCTTATGGGGGATAATGTAATATGGAGCACCTAGACATTAACTACAAGGGGAGTGGGGTAAATAAATGTCTATCAGTAGATAATTTAAAGTGAAGGGCCAAGGTGTTGATAGATGGCATGTGATGGTACCAAATTTTTCCATTGGTACTTTTTTTGGGAAACAAACAACAAAAAAATTTAAACACATAAACAAAAGTGAAACTAATTAACTATGTATCCCCAACAATATACATTAAAGGGCATTCGAGTACTTCATGGTTACCTTGAAGGTATCTCCTAAGAGACAACTCTATGCATAAAGGAATCATTAAAATTATTACAATTCTCTCTAAATTATCTCATAAGAGATATCTTGAAGGACAATTCCAATTGTGTGCATTTTTAAGGTATCTAATAGGATACTCATTGAAAGTACTACAAACGCATGTTTGAAAGTCTCTCCTACGAGATACCTTATATCTTAAAAACATGCATTAGGGTACACTCAAATTTAATATAAATCCATTCAAGATATCTCCTAGGAGATACCTTGAAAAAAAATTCCAATCATGTGTATGTTGAAGGAATGTTAGCAGATTTTCGTAGAAATTCACTAGAACATGGAAATTATAGATATAGCTTGCATGGTAGGAAGAAGAAAAGAATCATAATAGAATGAGTGAAATTACATAATATTAAATTTTATACACCACAAAAATATAAATATAAACTAACAAGGCATTAAGGATTATGGATCATAAACAACATAATACAAGATATAACAAGCTAAAACAAAATAGAGTAAACAATGTGTACTATGCATAAGTAAAAGAATCTTAGGAAAACAATAATAGAGATAGTATTTTAATCTATATCACACATCAAAAATATATTACACTAGAACATTTTCAACATACAAAAATAAAAGATTCATGTCATTCTTATACTTATCACTTGGCTAACAAGGCTGAAGACATTCAAAAGATCATATAGACAACATAATGATACCCTGCGCATATGTGTCCATATAATATAAACTTATGATTTTATGAGGCCCTACTCTACATCTAACACTTTCTTGGACTTAAAATATTATTTCATCCCAAGAAAAAATATGAGTCCCTACTCTACATTCAACACTTTCTTGGCTAAGTAGGTTGTGGCTACCCAGACTATGCCTTTATATCTAGCTTTCTCTTCTACAAACTTGCATAGAGATCTTATGGAAGAATAAACTTAGGTTAATTTATTATATGCACAATAGGTGGTTTAAACTATGAGGGTTCACACTTGAAAATTTTCTAATTATCAATTAATTCCCACACCATGACAAGTAAAACATACAATGAAATCTGAATTACCATCAAATTATGCACATTTACTTCTATAATGATAAATAAGTCTCTAGCATTTGATAGCTTAAGATAAATATCTGACACAATGTCATCTAACCTATCTGTAGTCCTTTGGGCTTGAATTGATTCAAATTTTTTTGTACATTTTTCTAGACCTAAATATTTTTTTATCATTGTATCCCTTACTTCTAGGAATTATTGAAATATGCCATTCAATTTTTCCCCATTATCCATTTGATTATTCAATACAACTTTAGATTTATCCGCTGTTATGAACTCTAGTTTAGCAAAATCCAAGGATTTGTCAGGGTGCTACCTCCAATCAAGAACTCTTTGTGCAATATTCTTAGCTTAATGTGCAATAGTATCTGAGACTTGTACTTATTCCTCTAAAAGTTCATAAATACCTTCTATCCCAATGTGGATAGCCTACCCTTGGGTGCATAGTTTATGTGTGCTCACCCAATCCTTTTTTAGTTAATTTAGAAACGTATTGAGTTGTTTATCCTTGGACATTATTTGATCACCAAGGACTTGCATATCTAGAGAAGGACAAGAGGCATTAATGAGTTACCTAGCCTTAATAATTTGATTTTGTGCTTCTACTTTCTCCTTCCATAGCTAAAAAATAATACGTTCTAAGTCCAAAGCCTTTTGCGTAAGGGATTTTTGGAATGCATCCATTCCTTCAATTCACTTAGATAATGGTAGTTATGAAACATCCAAATATGTCTCCATGGAAGTGAAATCAAGCATGGTGGATCACATTCAAATAGTGATATTTAGGGATCCCTCCATTATATATACATCATCTATTTCCATTTCAAATTGTGAGTGCTGTGAAGATTTAGATATGATAATCGTGACAAGTGTATCCTTGTGGGTACTACTTGTTATGGTTAGCTGTTTGAAAAATCCAAAACATTTGAGTATGGTGGTTTAAGGCCTTTCCTAATGATGACTATATTTTTTGTGCATCAGTAGCCATATCGAGCTCCTTTCCTTTGGTATATCTACAAACTATGCAGATGATAAACTAGCTTCTGGATATTTTTAGAAAATTTTTACCACAAGTTTGCATTGAGTTTTTTCATGACCTATAGTATCCATAATAATAGAGGAAAGGGGTTTTGTAATGTCAACCAAATATTCACTGCTTACCTTATTCCATACTTGGCAAGTGTGCACTACTTTCTAAAAAAATAACTCCTCCTCCTTATCAAAGACCCTTTGATTGATGTCTTTGATCATGCATTGAAGAACATCTTGTTCATCAAACCACAACATTATGAGATCATACTCCTAAAATATCCTTGGCATATGTGGGTTGTCCAACAAAGACTTACTTTTCCTTGATTTCTTTGTGGCTAGTGGTGGTGAGGCTCTCTATATAAGTCCCTTCCATTTACTTTTTTTTACTGTGGAGGAGTTATGGGCTACTATGATGAGGCCTATGGTTGCATAACTATCTATAGTTATTCTTGCTCTTGTCAACATTATTCTTCAAATAGGGATATCTTCCTCTATACTTTTATTTATGCTTCAACCATTATGATGAAAAAGGGCATTGGAGTCATAGTTGGTGTTGAAAACTCATGCACCTTAATTTGAATAACCATTATACAACTTGGTTATCGATGCATGCTACCCAAAATATTTCATGACATCCTATGGAATTTGAGGGTGTGACCTAATCAAAGTTAGAGACTCAATCCACCATGTGTTAAACTACCCTAGTTACTCATAATATTGCCTTATATTAGTCCAAGTGATGCCTATGAGGGAAGTAGAAAGCCAAGATTTTATAGTAACATTAACTTGGCCTAGCAGGGACTTCCATTAGGTGAAGAATAACAACAAAACCAAAAAAAATATTAGCTAGATAAAATTAAATTTTTGATATTAGTGGTATGATTATATGCAATAAAATTGAGCTAATTAAAGTTCTCATTCATTTGTATCATGCGATACACAATGTCAATTACTCCTTTTTTGCCTGCTTGCTTGCTTCATTGTCTACCAAAACCTCTTTATAATACAATCTACCAGATTGCACATTAAAACATCCTCAATGTATTCAATTAAGGTTCCTATACTTTCCCTAGTGGGAAACTTCTCCCAAACATATGGATGTATTGGTGGTGTAGTGGACTTGTATGGTAATAAGAATTTTTTATGATTCAGGAAGCATATGGCTCTCACCATGGCTTGTGCATTGATCTAAATAGTGGTATCTCTGGACAAATGAATAGCCCCTTGGTTGTGTCTTCTTAACAAGGTATGAATGACCTCATCTATTTTCTTGAATGTAGGTAACTTGATTAGCCTCTCTACATCAGAACACTAAAGCAGATGTTGAAGTACAAAATCTCTTGCTTATGCACCTGGTTCTATTGGTAGGGTAAAGATAGTAAATCTGGCTATTTCCATAAAATCAAAGGGATCCAAGTCATTGAATTTGGTTTGTTGAAGACCTATCCTAATCCCCATTTATTCTTTCTCCTCATTTGTGAGTGGGATCAACAACTTGTTCCTCTCCATGACTAAACTTGTAATCTATGTTGTTTGATTGCTTTGTTCAACTAAAATTTAGGACTTGATTTTTTACATGAGAGTATATCAAGATAAGATAGTAGAATATTCTTGTTCGCTAAAGTTTACAATGTTTTTGTGTTGTTCCTCCCCTTCATTTTATGGCTTTTGGTTTCTAATTTGCTCTTATCAACCTCTTTAAATGCACTGATTACCTATGCATGAGTGTTCTTCCTCATCTTTAATATTTTGGATTTTATGGTTACCTTTTTTGTCTCACAAATATTTAAATTACCCCATAGCATGTTTTAGAATCCATGTCATTAATTCCAACTAGATATACCTCAAACAAGATGCAATATTTCAAAATGCCATGTCATTAATGGTCATGCATGATAACTAATAGTCCCTTTTCCATACCTATCTCATCATTACCACTTTTTCGAACATTGATTTAAAAACCATCACAAAAAAAGTCTTGATGGGTAGGGGTTAAAATCAAATTTAATCTATGTGAGTCCCCATGGTGTAATAATTATATGTATCCTATTGGGAGAGAATAAAGAATATGACCACAAACTTGAAGCTATCACTTGGGTTCATTGAGGACTCATAATGACTAAGTGCACAGGTGAGCATGGATACAAACTTGAAGTCTCAATCCCTTCTACTAAAGACACATGTCATTATAACACTCCTCAGGAAAGAAGAGATTTTTTATTTAAAGAAAAGGTACACCATTGGTCGAGGGAAGTGGGCCCCATTCTTAACAAGAATTCTACAGGCATTTCAAAGGGAGACACATGTCATCATAATGATTCTTACACATCCATAATATTTCATAAATTAAGTCCAATCTATGAATCTCTAGGTAAATGGGATGGAAACACTTGGAATAATCACAAAGAGTTACTTGTTTAGTGAATTTGAAATATTTTTTGAGTGTTAAAATGTCGTGGGTTCATGGGTGCATGCCACATGTCCTTGAATATTAAAAATTGAAGCCTTGAGATTAATGTCATAGGTACACTGGAAGGTATTATAAGGCACTGCAAGGTATCGCCTAGTACTACGTTTAAACCTTCAAGAGTACCCATACACATATTTAAAAGGTATCTCTTAAGCGATACCTTCAAAATATTAGGCCCATAACAGAGGTTCAAAACACATATAGGATCCCAAAATATAAGATGCTAATCATTTTCCATAATTTTTATCAAAACCCCTATTACTCAATATCATTTTGTATTGTAATAAAATACATGGTTGAATATTGACTTAATTAGCTATTTTTATCTATGTGGCTATTCCGCTCTGATGCATGATTGAAATGTATCTCTTAGGAGATACCTTCAAATTATGATGAATAAAGAATTAAGTATTCATGATATGATATTAAAAGTTATTAGTTTTTTGGATTGACCTAAATTGTGTCATTAAAAGTAGTGTTTTACATTACTTTTTTAACATTTTTAGGTTTTAACCTATCCCCATGCTTATATTGTACTATAAACATAGATTTATCTCCTTCATATAGGTATAAATTGGACTAATTATATAAATAATATAATTAACAAATACTCTCATGTATTTTGCAAATGTCCAGGCTAAAAAATCATACATTAATGGATTTCCAATGTGGAGACTATGTTTCTCTCAGAAATAATGGTAAGGTTGTTAGTGAAGGAAAAATACACAAATTGACAGGTCTAGATGTTGAATCTATGGAACCCATAAGTCTCACTTCCACATGCCACAATGAGGAAATACCTATTGAATGTGTAAGTGGTAATGTGACTAAAAATTTTGATCTAACTCTACCACTACCATTTCCTACATCTTTTGTGGATAATTTGGGGGATGTAGTAGATAGTTTTACTATATGGAGTACAAAAATGTTGTGACACATCAGAGACAAGTTTTTTATAGATAATGACATGGAACAAAGACAAAATAATGTGAGTTTAGTTATGCATATACAATCATTGCAACAATAAAACCCATTATTGGATTTATTTGTTTGATATATTGATGATCCTACCACATTTCAAAGCCTAAGAAAAAAATTCTTGGGAAAAGGGTATATTTATTTCATAAATGTACAACACTTTCAAATGATGAAAAAAATGATTTTTGGTTTTGTTAAATTTAAACAACTAGGGGAGATTTTTGGTTGCATTCCTATCCCAATGTTATAAAATGAATTTAGAATTTACTTAAGGCATGTTATACAAAATTGTATGACTTATAGTACAGAGGTAACTGAAACATCTATCATTAGATGGCCTTCAAACAAAATAGTGGAAACTAAGACTTGTAAATCAATCAATTTAACATACATGACACCAAAGGAGAAAAAAATTGGAAAAATTTGGGATTTAGTGGATAATGAAGTCACTCCTTTCCTGATATTCCTAGCACAAAGGTATCCAAAAAAATAGCTCATGCCTACAAATACTCGAGCTGAAAAAGAAGTCAACCAAACACTTCACTCAGCCAAGTAGAGTTTTATAAAATCATAGATAGTGAGATTTCAACAATGTATGTGGATAAATGTTGCACCAAAAAATGTTTTTAGTTGAGAATATCATTTGATATTCTAAAATCTACAAAGATAAAGTTGCTTGTTTCTACCACAATAGATAAGAGGCAACATGTCTTGGATGCCCTTTTTACTAGTTTGTTTAATAAAAATAAAAACAAAACTAGCATAGTCTTTTAGGGTACAGAGATATATTTAGAAGCTTGGATTAAGATATATGGATTGAAGAGAAGTAGTTTTTTTAACATTTAAAATTATCACAAAAATGGGGAATAAAATACATTCCATGTAGGGAGATTTTGACAAAAGCCACATAAGAAGACAATGGTAGCTAAAGATTTATTAGACCAATTGGTGGATGATTTTGTAGATGTTTCTCCATGAATAAAATGCTAGGTAGATATAGATGGCTCATGAAAAAATGTCATCTTCCAACATATTTCACTTAAGAATTTATGAGGTGCTACATCAATGGACAATTAGCAGATATGGAATATGAGCCAAAATCCTAGCCAAAATTCAATAACATGTCAAGAAATAATTTTCATGATGTGACCATTGCCACATCTAATGACTTCACTAGGTGTAAAATATGCATCTTGTTGACTCGATAGAAATGTTATGGGTTCCTCTCTAGAGATCAGGAAGAACATATTGATCAAGAATTCATGATACACTCAAATCAAATACTTTTTGCAAGATAAATGTATTACACACATAAATGACTGTTAGAGAAATACCCTAAAGAATGCCTCAGTGTCATTCATGACAAGGTGGAATGTCAAAAAACATTTGTGTCAAGGATAGTGATAAAAATCAAAGTAGTTATCGATAGAATATTAGAGTTGTCAATGGCAGGAATTATAACACATAGTCATGGTGTAGGCGGATATGGGAATTATTTTTATCATATGTTCTTAAGGGTCTAATTTTACTATCACCTCATTGAATAAGTGCTTCAGGGATATGGAAAAAATAATGCTAAATACTTATGGATATTTATTATATAAACCTATAAATTCAAAATATCCAGTGTATGATGCACTTTTGTCTAACAACTGCTACTTTGAATGCAAGAAATATAGAGAAAAAGCAAAATTAATTGGTGCCTTTAAGAAACTTCCTTCTAGGCTATATCTTCAACTAGATAGATGTTGTGGGGATAATAAGAATAGGTACTTCCTTTCATAATTACATTTAAAAAATGTTGAACCTTATATGGAACTAATGTTACATTTACAAATTAAAAAAATCATGTTTTTTTATATAGGTATGTGTTGCAATATTTATCTCTCCTTGTATACAAAGGTGTTTTCCTTGATGTCAAGGTTAGATTTATCCTTGTAGGACATACCCATGAGGACATCAAAAATGCATTTGAAAACCTATTTGAATGCATAGATAAGAAATATGTATGGAGTGTGGAAAATATGATGGACACTTATAGGACGTGTGAAAATACAAGAAATTTTATGTCATATTTGATTGAAGAGGTAGTGGATTTCAAAGAGTATGTTAATAGTTACTAGCTGAAGGGAAGAAATGAAATATTAGGTTTGACAAAAGCTCAATACTTTAATCTACACAAGGAGCAAGGTTATCCCATTATGCATTGCAAAAACTCTATAAGATATAGAAATTGGTCCCTCTGATTACATTATGGGGAACAAAAGAAAATGGTTAGCCAAATGTTCTATAAGGTAATCTAAAAAAAAAAAAATTCAAAGACTTGAAATATAGATAAATGTCTAAATCTTAAATTGTTTCAAAAGACTCAGATATAATTAAAACAAAGAGTGAAAAAGAAATTAAATATAACTTGAATAAGTGTGTACATAAATTCAATGAATTTGATTTGATCAAAAATAGTAAGTGGAAGGATCTAGCATATTACTTCTAAAACATCCATGACATAATGAAAGAATACATGTTCCCTTCTAAAGTTGAGTGTACAGGAGATTTTTGACCTAGAATTCACCATGACCTACCCCTACATAGAGATCTACATAAAATGGTTCATGACAAGACCCTTGATTTTGACATTACATCTACAGATACATATCTTAGTCTAAGAAGCAAGAGAATAAAAATTGCATTTGATCCAACTTAATATGTGCAAATCAGAGATATGTTATTCACCAGACCTAATGATTATATAGGAGTGGACTACACATTATGGGTTTCTAGAGCTAAAAGCAATATTCAAATACTACAAACAAATGGGGATATAGAACAAAGTTTCAATGTATATTGGTTCATCCTAGTTCATGCAGGTAAAAAAGATATAGAAGAAGCATAAATTTATTCAAGATGCTTGGACAAGAAATGGAAGCCAAACCCAACTAACGCATGTTTAGCATCCATACTCATAAATAGTATCATCTACACTTAGAAACCAAATATAAATTGGAGAGGTCATACACTTATTCTCACTGATTTTTTGAAAGCCATTGTAATAGACCATTCGAATGTAGTGTCCCCCTAGGCACTAAAAAAATAGTGATAAAAGGATTGGCAAATTTGAAATGTTGTTTCCTTAATTTTGGAATGAGAAATATGAATGTTTTTTTTTTCAAAATTTAGTCCATTTTTTGAGAATGTATAATGTTTTATTGTTTTATTTATTTATATTTATTTTTAGTGGAACTTAATATTTTGGGTCTTGGAAAATACACTTTGGCATTTGAGTTTTATATTTTCTATTATGATAATTTAGTATTTTGGTAACTGTGCATCTATTTAATATCATTTGACTGTCAGAACATTACATTCTTGCATCTTTAAAAATGGTCTTTGGAAAATCATCTTCATAATTTGCAAATCTAAGAATTTACACTTTGGATTTTATGTTTTTGAAAAATACACTTTGTCATTCCCATGTATGTGAAAAGGTCTTTAGGGTTTATGCCTAGGAATATCCCACTTGTACGCCAAGATTTGTTTTTTAGCATTTGTGTATTGACAAATGTTATTTAGATTATTAGTTTTTCAAATTAAACTTCATACAAGCACCCAATATTATGCCACATAACACAATATTAATGACTCAACTATGCCGAAGGATGACTAGTCCAAATAAAAGTCCTAAATAATGCGAGCTCTTGCAATTGTAAGATGCATCACAATCTTGGTAACTCGACTATGTGGGAGATTATATTAATAATATAATAATAGAATGATATGATATACATGTGGTAGGTATAAAATATGAGATAAACTTTGATGGTGGTGAAGACATCACTCAAATCAGATTAAATAGATAGTTCAATGATCCAATCAACTGATGACACATGGCATCCTAATTAGACTGGGTTTTTAAATCACATATCACCTGAGCACTTATTACTATATTAATTATTTTTCCTTAAGAAATAAACTGCCAAATCTTGTCATCTCTAAATTCATGGTCTATGAACTAGTTTGAACGGTCGTATAATTTGAATTTATTGAAAATATATAATATCGGTGTGATTTATTTGTAATAAATCCAAGTAATTATTGATGAAGTCCAATTTATTTATGATAGTTTTCAGATACTAATTATTTATGGACATTTTAAATAATTTAGACTTATCACAAATACATTAGACAAATGTGATTTATTTGTAATTAGTCTAACTTAATCTCGATATAGTCCAATTTAATCTTGATATAGTCCAATTTATTTATGATAGTTTTCAAAAGCTTGGATTGTTGATAGGTCCAAATTATATGAAACAGTCCTTTCAAATGTATTTTAAGAAAGATATTTAGTGATGGTTTACCTAAGGAAAGAAATATTTACAACATACACATATAAGTTAAAGTAAAGTAAAATTGGTCCATGTAGAATTATGAAAAATAATAATGACAATACTTATAAGGTGATTCTACAATAGAATTTTGATATCTTTCTAGTATTTAATATTTAATATTTATATTATTTACATGGATAGTATGGTGAAGGAGAATAATATGAATAAATATATTGGTAGTAATAGGTATGAAAGAAGAATAAAGAAAAGATAACACACATTTTAGATAAGAAGACAACACACACAAGGCAACAAAGCTATAAAAATTATTTGGTATAATGGGAAGGACTACAATATGAAGACAAAAATTGAATTTTAGAATGGGATCTAAAAACTATTGACAAGAATAAATGGCAGGGTTTTAAATAGTAGAGAATGATATAGAGAATAAACTTTTGAAAGTCAACTTTTGATTCGTGACTATGTTTGAGATCTCGTTTGTACCAAAATAATGTCTCAAAAAATTTAATTCATAAATAAAAAGTAATATTCAGTTATGGATGTTTTCATAACTTTTTGAGGCCATACATGACCATATGAGGGTTTTCAAATATATTGTAGTATTTTTTTGAGATTTTTGTAATTTTATAAATATCATATTTTTGTACGAGAACATGAACTTCAATTAAAATTAATCCATTAGGATAATTTTAGTATGTATAAGATTATTTAATATTTTTAGGCCCATATATGATTTCATTCAAAACATTTGAAAATAATAGTTGAAAATAGTTAAAAGATGAAAGCTACAAAAAATAACAAATTTTAAAAAAATTGATGGGTCAATTGGCTTTAGGCAGCTTTTGATTTATTTAGTTTTTTTAATTATGCATGTCAAGTCAGATTATGAGTTGATATTTATTTAAATAATTTTATGTAATATTTTATTCATTCAATAATAATTTGTATATAAGTTTGTTTCATGTAATTTTTACGTTATGCCTATTGATATTTTGTTTAGCTAGTATATGTTTTCATAATCTGGTATAAACAGAAAGTTTGAATCTTGGATGTAATATATTTGTGAATTTTTATTGGATTTTAAAAATATATGTTTGGATAATATTATATAATTGAATAATAGGTGTAATATATGGTGAGAGGACAAGGACAAGGAGGAATTGCTTAGATGAACATGATTATGCAAACATTGTATAAGTAAGTGGAATAATTAATCATACTTATCACAAATTAAATAAAAATGTGAGTGGAAGATGACACATAAGATTAAATTGATCACGAGGATGAAATTAAATGAGAAGAGGAACAAGAAAAACCAATGTCAATTAAAGAGAGGATGGTTAAAGCTTTAGAGGGAAAGAACAAAAGAATCAAGATTGACATTTTAGATTATGGAGGTAGTTTAAAACCAGAGGAGTTGATAGATTAGATGGACATCATGGATAAGATTTTAAAATGTATAACTCTAAGAGACAACAAGAAATTATATTTTTCATGCACGAAATTGAAGGTTCATGTAATGATTTGGTGAGATAACTTGTAAAAACAGAGACATAGACAAGGTAAAGAGAAGAATATGAGGGGGAAAGTTATTCCTGTAGGTTTTACACAAACCCTATACAAAATATTATATAATTTAAGGGAAAAAGATCACACTATAAAATAATACACATATGAATTTTACCATGTTTCCATACAAGTGGAGCATGACAAAACAAAATAATAGATGGTTTTAAGGTATGTAAATGGTTTGAAGTTTTCTATTCAAGATGAATTGAGCATGCATATAATACTTTGTATAGAGGTTTATTAGTTAGATTTTAAGATCAAATAAAAATAAGTTACATATAATTTTAAAAGATCAATTGGGTTAATAAGAGGATAATACCCTCTAGTAAAGGGATGAGGTGGGTTCAATACCACTATAGGTGGGTTTAATCCCACTAGAGGAGAATCATCATGTGTTGTAGAAAGGAAAGATGATAAGAGAAAAGAGTTTCAATAATAATAAAGAAGAAGATTATTTCAAAGAGGACAAGGATATGTTGATGTTAGAGGGTGGTTTCTATATCAATGCAGGTCTTATGTTTATTACGGATATGGAGATGAAAGGAATAGGGAATTGAGTGTTCACACTATCATGAATAATAAATGAGGTAAGAAAATTTCCCAAGAGTGAATTTAGTTGAGGCTGAGATAAAAGGGAAAAATACTAAAGTTATAACAACATATATTTCATAAAATATCATGATGAGGAGAAAAATAATTAGTCCAAGGAAAGAACATGTGTAAAGTAAGGAAGGTGGTGATGTATAGCTGTGAACAAATATTTTTTGAACAAGGTGCACTTTAGGAGGTAAGATATGAAAATAAATTATAGATGGTGGTAGTTGTAAAAATATGGTTTATAAAGACATAATTGATAAATTAGGTTTTTAATGTGATAAAATCCCTTATCCTTATCGGATTTCATGGTTTAAGAAAGGGAACAAAATTATAGTAGACAAAATGTGCTTAATCGAGTTTTCTATAGAAAAAACTTCCAAGGATGAAATATGGTGTGATGTTATACCAATGGATACATGTCATGTGTTATTATGAAGGGCATGATAGTTTGATAGAAAAAAAATCATGATTAAACAAAGAACACTTATAGTTTTTAGAAAGATGGTAAGTAGGTAGTTTTATCACCTCTTAAAGAAGAAAGGTAGGCTGAAAGAATGTTGGCCACAAAATAATTTATCAAAGACATGAAGAAGGAAATTGGTTATTATTTATTAATAGCAAATACAAAGACACATAAGTGGTACAAATAATAGTAGAAGTAACCAAAGTGTTAAAAGCATATGTAGATGTTATACTTGATGATTTACCACATGGTTTACCACCAAAGAGAGACATTCAACATCATATCAATTTGATTCCAAAATAAATTTTACCCAATCAAAAACTTATATGATGAGTCCAACAAAACATGTATAAATGGTAAGAGTGTATTAAGGGAAAGTATGAGTCCATTTGTAACACCAACATTGCTAACTCTAAATAAAGATAAAGGGTGGAGAATGTGTGTGGATCATAGAAAAATCAATAATATCACCATCAAATATGCATTATATATATCTCATTTAGATGATATGATATATGTTCTTGTAGGACCAAAATAATTTACTAAGATTGATCTAAGGATGGTTAATTTCAGATTCAGATTCATGAAGGAGATGAATGGAAAACAACATTCAAGACTAGGAATAGCTTATATAAGTTGATGGTGATGTCATTTTGATTATCTAATGCACCTAGCACATTTATGAAGATGATAAACATAGTGATACGAGATTACATTGGTAAGTTTGTGGTGGTTTAATGTGATGATATTTTGATATTTAGTAAGACTAAATAAGAATACTTAAGGCATTTAAGAATGGTTTTAGAGTTATTAAGAAAATAAAAGATCTATAAAAATTTGAAGAAGTGCAAGTTATGAAGAATAATTTGGTAATTTTGGGATTTATAGTTTCATTAGATGGTATAAGAATGAATGAAGAAAAGGTAAAGACAATTTTTGAGTGACCTATTCCAAAGAGCATCATATAAGTAAGAAGTTTCCATGGTTTAGTAATTTTTTATATAAAGTTCATCAATAATTTTATTAGTCTTATTCACTAATAACAGATTACATGAGAGGAAATAAATTTGTGTAGACAAGAGCAACCACAAAATCCTTTGAGTTCTTAAAGAAGAAAATTTAATAAAAACCTATTTTAGCATTACCATATTTTAACAAAGTATTTGAGGTTGATTTTGATGTTTCAAATGTGGGAATTGGTGTTGTGTTGAGTCAAGAGGAAAGGCCAATAACATATTTTAATGAAAAATAAAATAAGGTAAGAAAGAAGTGTTCTGCATATGATGTTGAATTTTGTCACAGTACAAGCATTAAGACATTAGATTCATTACCTAGTGCCTAAGGAGTTTATCTTATTTAGAGATCATGAGGCTTTGAAGTATGTGAATAATCAAAAGAAGTTTAATAGTATACATACAATGTAGGTGTATTTCTTATAGGGATATGTTTTTGTTTTGAAACACAAATCAGGAAATCATAATAAAACAACTACTACTTTGAGTAGGAGAGTGGTGTTATTAACTACTATGGTGAGTGAAGTATTTAGATTTAAGGTTATTACAGAACTATATGATACTAGTCTATATTTTGTAAAGATAGTTAAGCATTGTAGGAATCCATTATCAGGTGACTCAAGTAATATTCATTATGAAAAACTTATACATGATAGTTATCTCTTTATATAAAAATAATTATATATTATAATTGGGTTTCTAAGAGATAATATTAAAAAATAATTTCACAATGGTGGTTTGGTTGGACATTTTGGTAAGGCTAGGACAATAGCTTTGGTGGAGGAAAGTATTTTTGGCTAAAGATGAAGAGATATGTGGTAAGGTATTTTTCAATATGCAGAATATGTAAAGTGGCTAAAACCATGCATAGAATACAGGATTGTACATACAATTATTAGTTTTAAAAGGACCATGGACAGATTTAAGTATGGATTTTGTGTTGGATTTCTAAACACATAGATAGGTAATGATTCATTTTTTTATTGTAGATAGGGTTTCTAAGATAATTCATTTTATTTCATATAATAAAACCAATGATGCCACTAGAATTGTTTAACTATTTTTTAAGGATGTGTGATTGTATTGTATTCTAAAAACTATTACATCAAATAGGGAAATGAAATTGTTATGTGATTTTGGAGGATTTTATAAAATAATCTGGGAGCTGAGGTAGTTCATCCCACCCACAAAAAAATGGATAGAAGCTAGGGTAATTGGACTTAGTTTTCCCATGAAGAGAAGAACATGCTTTGATGATTTCCATTAACACTATAGGGGAATATAAATAATAAAAAATCAATTATTAAAACTATAACTATCTGGTAACTATTAATTGAATATAAAACTAAGAATTAACAATAATATAATAGTGTAATACCTTGCTAACATTCCTCCATTTATTACATTGTTTTTACAAATGTACCCTAAAAACATATCAAATTTCATCTTGCCTAGTGACTTTGTGTGCATATCTAATATCTTTGAATCTATTTGGTAGTAATGGAGTTGAATGTGGTGGTTCAATAATTTTTATCAAATGTAATGGCATTGGACCTCAATGTGTTTGGTTATTTCATGAAACATTGGATTTTTGATAAGCTTCAACACACTGTAATTGTCTCAGAAAAGGATTGGTGGATAATCTTTAGGAATGTCTATGTCAAATAGAATATGATGTAACCAAATTGATTTTTACATATATCCTCATGTAGGATGATATCCTTCGTCTATGGATAAGATAAAAACTACCAATTGCTTCTTACTAATCCCTAAAATTGGTCCAAATCAGAGATAAAAAAATATATCTTGAAGTTGATTTCCTATCATCAACAAATACAACATAGTCCGAATTTATGTAACCTTGCAAGAACAAATGTGAATTATTTTTTTACTCTAGACCATAATATACTATACCTTGGACATATCTCAAAATGTGCTTTACTACAACCTAATGACACTTCTTTGGTTCCTACATGAATCTCGAAAGATAGTTAATAGTAAAACATATATATGGTCTAGTGTATGTCAAGTAAATGGGATTCCCAATAAATTACCTATAGTGAGTTTCATCTACTTGAGGTGAATCCTAAAATTTTGATAGTTTCAAACCTTTATCCATCAGATTTGATAATGGTTTACACTCTATCCTCATGTATTTCCCAAGTAACATCTTGGCATATTTGATCTATGAACAAAAGTGTGATTCCTATTTTTCCATATCTCCAAGCCAAGATAATAATGAAGTACCCCCCAAGTCTGTCATCTTCAAATATTTATTTAAGTCATTATTTATTTCTTTAACAATATCATCTAAATTTACTTTGATCACAAGATCATCTGCATATAAAACAAGAATGACAATTATTGTGCCTACCTTCTCGATATACAAATTTGAATCTGAGGGGCTACGAATGAATCCATGTTGCAATAGATGATCATCTATCTTAATGTAACATTCCCTCGATGCTTACATCTATTTATAAAGTGACTTAATTATACATCATATCTTTTTTGGATGTTGTTCATCAATGAGTCCTTATGTCTGGGTCATATACACTTCTTCTTTTAGATCACCATTTAGAAGTGCACTTTTAATGTCCATTTGTTGAATCTTCAATCCATTTTATGTTGTGAGTGTGTAAACAAATCTGATGGTATTGATATTAGAATTGGGTACAAATGTCTCCTCATAATCAATCCTTCTTTCTAAGCATACACCTTTATAACAAGTCATTATTTGTACTTGTTGATGGATTCATCTACCTTATATTTTGTCTTCAAAATCCAATTATAGCTAATGGATGTATTTTCTATAGGCAGATTGACAAGTTCCCATGTCTTATTATATCATGGATTTAGATATGAATTGGTACAAATAACTAATAAAAAGGTGTCAATATCAATAATGCCATATAATAATAGATTATCTCATAAAGGTAAGAGATAAGCTTCATTGGATGAAACTAAATTTAGGGTAAATAATCAATCCTTCAAAAAATCTCTAGAAATTAACTTAACTTCTAATGATAGGATATAGTATTTGGTGTCATTCTTAATCATGAACTCCACCTTAAACTTATGATTCAAGAGATAACTTATAGATACGATATTTTTTTCCAAGCCAAGGACATATAGTACCTTTGTGAGAGTACATGTTCTTATCCTGAGAGGAATGGTGATAGTTCCAATTCCTTCTGCAACATACTCTTTATTGTATGCAATCCAAACTTGATCTCTAGTGGGTTGATTCCTCAGTGAATCAAAGATATCCTTACATCATGTCATATGCTTGCTTGAACTAGAGTCAATCAACCAAACATTTTTAGTTGGTGATGAGGTTCAGGAGACAAGAACTTCATTCTTATATGTGCTACCACAATCTACTTTTACTGGTACCTCCTCTTTATATTCATCACCCTATTCTGGTTGTTGTTTTGTCATTATATTTTCACATTGATTCCATCACTAAGGACATGTTTTTTATTTATATGAATAATCTCTACTAGATGTGACCTTTTAACTGGATGAGCCTTATGTCAAGGAATTATAATAGTAGTGATCAATGTCATGTGTATGTATGCAACAAATATGACACAATCATTTTGCCTTTTCAAATTTTTATTGTTGTTGTGACTAATTTAGTGGTATTTTCAATAAATTTGGACCATGTTTCTTGGAAATCAAGTCTTTATCCTTGAACTCATCTTGCATAAACTAGATGGCTTCTTTTTATTGAAGTAAATTCACTAATTCTTGAAAAAACACTACTTGATTTGTAATGTTTACTATCATTACAAATGTATCAAATTGAGAGGGGATAGATCTCAACATGATTGAAACCAATATCTTATCATTGATCATTTTTCCAAGTGTAACTAATTCTAATCAAACTTATACTACTTGGCATAATAAATTTTGAACTTTCTCTCCATATTTCATACTAATAATATGAAGCTTGGACAAGAGATGGAGAATCTTAGCTTGGTTTTGTGCCTTGTAAATGATGAATAAAATGTCCCAATCCTCCTTCTATGTTGATGTATCCCATATATTAGGTTGAGCCTCATTGGTGAAATTGAGTGTGATCAACATCAAGGCTTTGGAATTTGACTTGTCATATTTCATTCTCTTATTAGCTCCATCAAGATCAGTCACTAGACTAGTGATGATGCCCCATAATTATTCAAATTGAAGAATCAAACATATATTCATCTTCCATGTGAAAAAATATATCCCTTTGAGAAGTTGGGCATCAGATAAGAGTAATTTCGGTGAAGACTTTGTCTTTTCTTATTTATATAATATTTCAAAAAGCTAACAAGATAATATTTTATTGCTTCAAAATTATTATATGTACAAACAAGTGTACCTTTTTTAAGGATAAAAAGTGGCATGCAAGTGGGCTTATTATGCTTTTGCATTCAAATGTGGATGCTTGTGTGGGCATTCCTCTTTGCATTCATCATTTCATCATAACCTTCATTGAGCTTTGTGCAAATTTTCTATGTCAGGCACTTGACATTAATTCATTTATTTAAACATTACCAATTTTCTAGAGGACATCAAAATAAAATCTTATCAAATTCATCCAAATATTTTAGAAATTTTCTTTCAGATTATCACATATAGGTGTTTCTTTCTTCTTTATATTCTTGGAAAGAGGGGCCTTCACTATATGATTTTATTTTGCAAGAGGATGTCATATATAGAGTAATGAATGGTTTGTAGTAGATATCACCAAACCATGGTAATGTAGTTCAACACTAACAAACTATTATGATTCTCTCTTAGCCACTGTGATGAATCAATGATAAAGGAAACTCAAATCATTGGCTATGCAGTTAAAAGACTCTCTAAGATTCACCACCTCTACCTGATATTACTCCAACTGAGTTAGCATAGAGAGATATTGTAGGTTATAGAGAGCTTATAGGTTAGAGATTTTAATGTTTCTCTTTGACCATAGGGTCCAAGGTTTAAACCCTGTGAGTGATTAAAACAAAAACAAATCATCTTCTCATAATCATAGCCTCAACCAACCTAGTAGCACCAAATCAATTTAATGCAAAGATCAACTCTATAGATAAAGTAATACTAAGCTGAAATGGTAATGATTCAATTTTTTCTTGTATAGAAGGTTTTTAAGATGGTTCATTTTAGTGCATGTAAGAAAACCAATCATGCCACTAGAGTTGTATAACTATTTTTTAAGGATGTGAGATTGTTTGGTATTCTAAAATTTATTACATCAAATAGGGGCATGAAAAATTTATGTCATTTTTGAAGGACTTTATGGAATAATTTGGGAGTGAAGTGACAATTTAGAAGTTCATGCCACCCACAAATATATGGACAAAACTTGAGGCAATTGGACTTGGTTATACCATAGCATGAGTTTGTATATAATATTTTAGTGAATATATCAATAGGAATATCATCATTTTAGATTATTTGTAGGATAAATCCTATGGGTGTTTTATATTTGGTATAATTACCAATTATAGAATGAGTTATCAGTGATGTAAAAGCATATATAGCAGTTATAAGAAGTGATGAAAAAGGTATGGGAAAGTAATCAGATGTATAAATTAGTAGCATATGTAAGAAGAAGTTCCAAGGTATTTTAAGAAGGAGATTTAATGATGGTTTACTTGAGGAAAAGAATTTATAATATACACACAAAAATTTGAAGTACAATAAAATTAGTTTGTGCATAACTGTGAAGAAAATCAATGACAATGATTATGGGGTGAGTTTACCGTTGAATTTTGATATCTCTCTAGTGTTTAATATTTCAAATTTATATTATTTCAATGGAAAAAATGGTGAAGGGGAAGAAGATGAATAAATATATTTATAGTAGAAAGTACAAAAAAGTAAGAAAGAAAATATAACATAGGTTTTGGATAAGAAGACAACGTACACAAGGTAATGAAGTTGTAATAGGTATTTGGTATAGTGGGAAGGACTACAATAGGAAGACAAAACTTGGATTTCAAAATGGGAGTTGAAAACTATTGACAAGAAAAAATAGTAGGGTTTCAATCAAGGAAATTCAAAGGAGTTGAGTTGTTCTCAAATAAAGGAGAATGATGCAGAGATAAAACTTTTGAAGGCCATAACATTTTACCCATAACTCTATTTGAGCTCTCATTTGTGTTTAAAAACTATATAATTTTTTTTAATTTAGACATAGTAGTTGATATCTGGTTAAGAATGTTTTCATAAATTTTTGGAAGCCATACATGACCATCTGAGAGTCGAAAAATACATTTAAATATTTTTTTCAATAATTTTCCATTTTTAAAAATATCATATTTTTGTACCTAGACATGAACTTTAGTTAAAATTCATCCATTAGGATAAATTTAGTGTTTAGAATGTATGTGAATATTTTTATTCCCATTCAATATTTCATGCAAAATGTCTAAAAATATTAGTTGAAAAATTACTAGAAGAAGATGAAAGTTACTAAAAATAACAATTTTTTTAAAATTTCATGGGTCAGTTAGCATTAGGTAGCTTTTAATTTATTTAGTTTTTTTAATTATTTATATCAATTTGAATTAGAAATTGAGTTTTATTTAAATAATATTATATAATATTTTATTCATTTAATGATAACTAGTAGATAAGTTTACTTTTATATAATTTTTGAAATATACTTATTGATATTTTGTTCAGTTAGTATATGTTTTCATCATATGGTATCAAAGCATGTTTGAATCTTGGAGGTAATATATTTGACAATTTGTATTGGATTTTGAAAATATATGTTTGAATAATATTATATAATTGAATATCATGTATAAGAGATAGTGAGAGGACAAGGATGAGGAAGAACTGCTTAGATGAACAAGACTATGTAAGAGCTATAGAGGCAACTGGAACAATTAACCATAATTGTCACAAATCAAAGACAAAGGTAAATGGAAGACAAAACAAAGGAAGAAACTAATCATGAAGATGAATTTAAAAAATAAAAGTAATGAAAAAACACCATCAATTTAAGAGAGATGATTATGGATTTAGAGGGAAAGAATGAAGGAAGTTGACCTTCTAGATTATAGATGCAATTAAAAACAGAGGGGTTGATAGATTGGATGAATAGTATGGAGAATTTTATTCGAGTTGAAAAATATGAGAGGAAAAATGAAATTGAATTTTTCATGCATGAAATTAAATGGTCATACAATGATTTGGTGGGATCATCTATAGAAAGGGAGACAGAGAAAAGGTAAAGAGAATATCAACATGTGGAGCAAGATGAGGGAGAAATTTATTCCTATAAATTATGCACAAACCCTATACAAAATATTTTTGACTTTAAGTCAAAAGGGCCATAGTATACAAGACTATACATATGAGATTTATAATTTTTCCATATGAGTTTAGCATGACAAAATAAAAGAATAGATGGTTGCATGTTATGTAAATGGTTTGAAGTTTTCTATTCAAGATGAATTGGGAATTCATAGAATACTTTATATGGAGGATATTTATCAATTAAATTTTAAATTAGAATAAAAACAAAATAGATATATTTTCATAAGATCAATTGGGTCAAGAAGATCACAATCCTCTTCATTAAGGAGATGAGGTGGGTTTAATCCCACTATAGTAGAACCATCACGTTGTCCAAAAATGAAAGAAGACAATAGATAAGGGATTCAATACCAATAAAAAGGAAGAGGATTTTAGAGAGGACGAGGCCATGGTGATTTTCAAATGAACCTAGGTTTTATGTTTATTATATATGTGGAGAATAATGACACATATCATTTGAGTGTCCAGACTATCATGAAAAATAAACGAGGTAAGAGGATCATCCAAGAGTGAATTTAATTGAGGGTGAGATATAAGATAAAAATACTAAAGTTGTATTAGTAGATATTGGATAAAATATCATGATGAGGAGAACAATGATTGTTCCAAGGAAAGACATGCATAAAATAAATAAGGTGGTGATGCATGGCTACAAATAAATATTTTTTGAACAAGGTGCACTTCATGAGGTAAGATATACAAAGTAATTATAGATGGTGTTAGATATGAAAATATGGTTTATAAGGACATGATTGAGAAATTAGGGTTACAATGTGAGCAACATCCTTTATTATTATTATTATTATTATTATTATTATTATTATTATTATTATTATTATTACTATTATTATCAAATTTCATTGTTTAAGAAAGGGAATCAAGTTAAAATAGATAAAATGTGCTTAATCAAAAATTTTATAGAAAAAACTTACAAGGATGAAATATGGTGTGATGTTATACCTATGGATGCATGTCATGTGTTATTGGGAAGGCCATGATAGTTTGATAGAAAATAAATTAATGATGGATCAAGGAAACATTGAAATTTTTTTAAATGTGGTACAAAGGTAGTTTTATTATCTCTTAAAGAAGAAGGGCAGACTAAAAGCATGTTGTCAAAAAAATAATTTATCAAAGACATGAAGATTATAGGTTGTTGTTATGTATTAATATAAAGGAAATATGACACAAAATTGGTAAAACAATCAAGTAGCTTATAGTATAAGTCCAATATAACATACAAAATTGAATAAATATACAATTTTTGATATTTTCATAGTCCATAAGAATGTGCAACTAATTTTTTGGTGAAACTCTATACATGATTTTGATCTAACACATTTTGAATTATGACCCATGATTCATCATTATTAAAATACATGAGTCACGGGTGGTGACTTGAAATATGTTAGATAAAAATCATGTGCATAGTTTCACCCAAAAATCAACTATTTATTAAATAAACATGTTATTGAATTGGTGAGGAAGGATGTAGTAAGGGAAAGTATGAGTCCATATGCAACATCTGTATTGTTAACTCCAAATAAATATGGAGGGTGGAGGATGTGTGTGGATAGTATAATAATCAATAAAATTACCATCAAATACAAATTTCCTATACCTCATTTAGATGATATGATGGATATTCTTATAGGGTCAAAATACTTTACTAAGATTTATCTAATATATGGTTACTATCAGATTTATATTCATAAAGGAGATGAGTGGAAAACAACATTCAAGACTAGGTATGGCTTTTATGAGTTGATGGTGATGCCATTTATATTAACTAATGCACCCAAAAAATTAATGATGGTGATGAACACAGTGCTATGAGATTACATTGGTAAGATAATGGTGGCTTATTTTGATGATATTTTGAAATTTAAATAAGACTAAAATAAGAACTTAAGGTATTTAAGAATGATATTATATTTATTAAGAAATTAAAATCTCTATGAAAATTTGAAGAAGTTCAAGTTTATGTAGAATGGTTTGGTATTTTTGGGATTTGTAGTTTTAGTAAATTCTATAAGAATGGATGAAAAAAATGTAAAGACAATTTTTGAGTAGTCTATTCCAAAGAGTATCATAGAGGTGAGAAGTTTCCATGTATTAACAAATTTTTATAGAAAGTTAATTAATAACTTTAGTAGTCTTATTGCACCAATAACAAATTTCATGAGAGGAAAGCAATTTGTGTGGACAAGAGTAACAACAAAAATCTTTGAGTTGTTAAAGAAGAAGATTACATAAAAACATATTTTATTATCAACATATTTTAATAAAGTATTTGAGATTAATTGTGATGCTTCACATGTGGGATTTGGTGTTGTGTTGAGTCAATAAGGAAGGCCAATATCATATTTTAGAGAGAAATTGAATGAGGTAAGAAAGAATTATTCTTCATATGATGTTGAATTTTATGCCATTGTACAAGTATTAAGATATTGGGGGCATTACCTAGTGCCTAAGGAGTTTATCCTATCTACAAATCAAAAGGCCTTGAATTATGTGAACCCTCAAAACAATTTTAATATTAGACATGCAAAGTGGGTGTATTTTATGCAAGGATATACTTTTGTTTTAAAACATAAATTAGGAAAGCAGAATCAAGTAGTTAATGCTTTGACTAAGAGAGTGGAGTTATTAATTACTATTGTAAGTGAATTAGTTGTATTTAAATTTATTAAGGAATTTTATGATACTGATATATATTTTGGAAAGATAGTTGAGCATTGCAAGAATCCATTATCATGTGAAATATGTACTATTCATGATGAATATCTTATACATGATTTTTTTCTCTTGAAAATAAAATAATTGTATATTCCAATTGGGTCTCTAAGAGACAATATGATAAGAGAATTGTACAATTGTGTTTAAGGTGGACATTTTGGTAAGGCTAAGATTGTAGCTTTGGTGGATGAAAATTGTTTTTGTCTAAATAAGAAGAGAGATGTGGCAAGGTATATTTCAAGATGCAGAATATGACAAGTGGATAAAAGCCATGCATAACATATATGGTTGTACATGCCATTACCAATTCCAAGAGGACCATGGACAAATTTGAGTATGGATTTTGTGTTGGATTGCCAAACAGACATAGATGCAATGATTCAATTTTTGTTGTTGTAGATAGGTTTTTTAAGATGATTTATTGTATTACATGTAATAAAATGAATTATACCACTAGAGTTATATAACTATTTTTAAATATGTTGTGAGATTTCATAGTGTTCCAAAAACCATTACAATAGATATGGCCATGAAATTTCTAAGTCATTTTAAAAGACTTTATGCAAGAAGATGGGAATTAAGCTACAATTCAGTAGCATATACAACCCATAAATAAATAGACATACAAAACTAGTAAACAATAGCTTGGAAATTTATTTGAGATGCATAGTTGAAGAGAAGCCCAAAAAATGGGGCTTGGCTTTAGCAAATATTGAGTTTGCATATAATAGTTAAATAAACATATCAAAAATAAAATAAATATTTTATATTTTAATGAGATAAATCTTATGAGTGTTTTAAATTTATTGTAGTTACCAATTGCAAAACAAGTTAGTGATGATGAAGAAACATTTGCATAGCATATATAACCGTTTCAAGAAGAAGTGAGCAAAAGGTATAGGAAAGTAATGAGAACTATAAACTAGTAGCATATGTTAGAAGAAGGTAAAATATATTTAAATAAGAAGATTTAGTGACTATTTAATCAAGGAAATAAATATTTCCAATAGGCACATACAACAAGTTAGAGTAAAATCAAATTAGTCCATGTAGAATTGTGAAAACAAAATCAATGACAATGTTTATGAGGTGATTTTATCACATAATTTTGATATATCTATAGTATTTAATATTTTAGATTTATATTATTTCCATGAAGAAAATAATTAATGGGAAGATGATGAAGAAATAGATCAGTAAAAATAGGTACCAAAGAAGAAGAAATAAAATATAACATAGGTTTTTGATAAAAAGACAATGAACATAAGGAAAGAAAGTTATAACATGTATTTAGTATAGTGGGAAGGATTAAAATAGGAAGACAACACTTAAATTTCAAAATAGGCACTTAAAAATATTGAAAAGAGGAAATGGCATGGTTTCAATAAGGGAAACTCATAGGGGTTGAGAGTTTTTCAACCAGAGGAGAATGATGCAGAGAACAAAATTTTAGAGGCCATAAATTTTGATCCATAGCTTTGTTTGAGCTCTCATTTTTGCCAAACTAGATATCTCTAAAATTTCATTTTAGCTTTGTTAGAGATGTTTCAATATTTATTTGTAGGCTATACGTGACCATTTGATGTCAAAAAATGTATTTTAATATTTTTTTAGGATTTTTAAATTTTTAGAAATATCATATTTTTTAATTGGACATGAATCTCAGTTTAAATTCATTTATTAGGATAATTTTATTGTTTAGAAGATATGTGGATATTTTTAGGCCCATCTGAGCTTTCATGCACAACATCTAAAAATAGCATTAAAAAATTACTAGAATATGAAAGTTATTAAAAATAGCAAATTTATAAAAGTTGCATGAGCCAATTAGCTTTATGTAGCTTTTGATTTTTTTATTAGTATTTTTAATTAAGTGTGTCAACTCTAATTCTAAGTTAAACTTTATTTAAAGACTCTTATGTAAGATTTTATTCATTCAATAAAAATCAGCAGAGAAATTTACTTTTGTATAATTTTTGAATTTATGTTTATTGATATTTTACTTAACTAGTCTATATTTTCATCTTATTATAAGACACCACTTAAATAGGATACATATATAACAAGTTTGACACACATTATATGCATTCATTATCTCAAGTTATATACATTATAAGTTTCCAAAAGTTTTCTATTAAGCACTAAGTATTAATCAAATTATTTTAATACCATTATAATTTATATAGGATGTTTCCTTTAAATAGATTGGTGTTAATAATTTAAATTTTTTGAGAGATAATCATACATATGTTATATATAGAAGTTAATATCAATAAAAATCATCATCATAAATAATGAGTGATATAAGTTCATCATTAAACCTAAAGAGCTTATGTATCTTGTAGGGTTCAAGTTTATTAGTTACTCCTCACATACAAATTGTAATATAAATAGTAAGGTTTGGCTGCATAAATGATCTCTTCTTAAATGAGTTCTATTTTTAGTACCTACTAAAATCTAAAATATGAACATGGCTAAAACAAAAATTGAAATTTGAGGTCTAATCATGACTGAAGGCTAAATTTATGGTATTCTATTGAGAATTTAGTAGCTAGTATGGTTCAAGTGTTCATTTTTTTCAAAATTGCAATCTTTATTCATTGCATTTATCAATCTTGTATAGTAACTTAGCTTATACTTTCATAGTTCTAGGCATCTTAAGCATGCAATTTTTTTCTTATCAAATGAGCATAGATGAACATGAAACACACTTTTTTAAAAATGTTATTATTTTTTACTATTCTTATTTATATTATTTAATTAATTTTGGACAAAGGGTGCATATGATTTGGTTTTATTATCTAGATTTTGAAATTATAATTAGTGAATGGAATCCAATCATTGGCTTAATCAGGTGTTAAAAAGGTTCCACACACATTGTAATGCATTGAGAAATTCTAAATGATAAATTTATTTTATTTTCTTTCAAGTTTGTTAAAAATAAGGGTGATTCTTTAAATCCGAAGCATGAGCAAAATTTGAAACTTCTAGGTTCAATTGTGGATGTTAAGAGAAAATTAATCACTTTAAAGATAATAATGATTGAATGAAATGTTTTGGAAAGAGTACCAAATGTTGAAAAAATGGAGATAATGTTGAGGAGGTTGCAAATAAAAAATCAAGATTTGAATATAGAGACAATTAAAAATGATAAGTGGGAGTTTTTAATTTTGAAGCATTGACATTATGGGAAAATAAATTGAATTTGTTGAATAAATAGTTCTTCGCATAGAAGCTTAGTCTTGAAGAATATTTTAAAGAGGAAAAAAACAAATAAAGATCAATTTCCATGCTCGTAGGTTTGATTACAGATTATAAATTTTCTCCTTGGTAGTAAAAATAATTTGTAACTATAAAAATATCTTATAAATTCAAAAATACATCAATATAACATTATAATAGTTGGTAATTTGGGAGTTCATTTATGTACCCGAAGTACCGCCAACAAGGTTTATAAAGAACTACCACCAACAAAGTTTATAAAGAAAATGAAATATAGAACTCTTAGTTGAGATAAGGTTTATAAAAAGAATGAAATAGTAATGAAGGTTTAGACACTACTTATATTTTTACCTTGAAATAACATAAAGTAATCATTAATTATGCTGATATGATATTAGGTTTGAACTTGATGAGGATGGACATTGTCTTATGGGAGCTTGAATTGATTTATTTTCACCTAGTTTCATTTGGAGGAATTCAATACCATTTTTGATATGATTGAAACCTTGCAAATATAAATTTATTTGTCTAGTAAAAACTGTTATATAGATTTTTTCATGTGCAAGTTTTATAAAATATGTTTGGCCTTTATGTAGAATTGTAACTAGAAGCATTGGTAGTATGCATGTAAATTCCTATTAGCAGCCCATTATGGGATAACTCCGACACACTCATGTAATTCATACATGGTATGGAGTGCAAGGGAAGTTAGAAGGTTTATGTTTATATCCTTTAGTAAGGGAGGTAGGAACATATGTAATGTCCTCAACTATAAACTTAACAATAATACAATGGGTTTTGTTTTCTTCATAGGCCATGTGATTTTCTGATTTATTTTCTTAATTTCTTGTCATTATGTTTGAAACATTTGAGTTTTGTTAATTTTGAATGGAATTTAATTCTTATTTCATCACTTGGATTACTTATCATTATGACAAGTGATGTTTCTTGATTTGGTGCTTTGGTGTATGTTTTTTATCACCTATATATTTTGAGTTTAATGGATACATATCTCTGACATTATTTACTAAAATATTTAGTGATAAAATGATTATATTTATTTGTCATCTTGGTTACAATTCTTAGAACTAAATTTTTGCCATATATTTTAATATTATGGAATCAATTTCTATGAGCAAATTATTGTTTATCTTTTTTTATTATGGTTGTATAGTTTATGATTAAATAGTAGGATTTAATTTACATAATGGTCACATTTAATGAAGTAATAACTATCTCTTTTGTAATAATAACATTGCTGCATGTTTAATGTGAACGTGAATATGGTCACATCATTCATTTTTATTAGTTTCAATTGTAATGATTAATTGCAATTTATCGTAAATTATATATTATTTAAAATTACCCCTTCATTTATAAGATGTGACTTACAAATAAAGTACCCTAAAATAAACTTCCAGATGAAGTCCCAAAGCTTTAATTAAAGAAGAACATTTTATATAATAAAAATAATAAATATCTCCTCTTAAATTTTTTTTGGATTTCCATTAAAAATGGTTCTCATATCATATTTTATAATAAAGTGACATTTTTCTAATAAATAAAGAGTTACATAGGAACAGGTAGAATTTTTTTTTAAAATGCCTAAATAAGAAATGTGTAATAGGTTTTAAATATGCTATATAATTGTATAATTGTCTTCATGTCCATATGCCAAAAATTTGACCCAGATTAGTAAATATTTGCACACTCCATTGAAACATAAACATAATATAATGAAAGAGTAGCTTTATTACAACATTTAAGTGTGTGTTTTTCATAAGGATGCCATGTTTTTAGATGAAATATTATTTATCTAATAATTTATATTACATTACATTTGTCATTGCTCATAAATTTATATGCCAATTAGGCAACTTAGAAGACTTATGCATACTATTGAGTCATTGATTCATGAAGAATGAATAAAATAAATTTCTTAGTATTTATAACATAACCCTATCAATTTAGTACAAATAATTCAAACTTGTGTTAATTAGTTATTTTATTTCAATTTTTTTTTGTAAATTTATTCTATTTATGTTGAGACATTATTATAATTTTGTTTTTGAAATGTAAATTTGTTCAAGTTAGTCATTACAATTATTCAAAATTATGTCTAATCTTAATTTTAAAATAATAATAATAATAATAATAATAATAATAATAATAATAATAATAATAATGATGATGTTATTTTTAAGCTATTTTCTTTTCTTTTTAATTAATATTTAATAAAAAATTACTTAATTTAAAAATAATTGAATTGGTTATGTGATTTTCTAAACTTTTCCTTTTCCTTTTGATTAGTATTTAACCAAAAAAAAAATACTTTCAAAATTATTGTATGGATGGGGACATGAGGCCATCTCTCCCTTAATGTGGGAACACCATGGATGTATGAAGGTGAACGCTAAATTTAAAATTATGTTTTTAAAGATTATATGTAACTCTTAATCTAAAAGTACAAGTGGTATACTATATATAGTAAATCACTGAACATGTGGAAGTAAGATTTTTTTTTTACAATGTCAATTCATTATATGAAAATTAATAAGATTTATTAATGGAGAAAGCATGTACTGATAACATGAGTATTTATTTGACCCATTAATGAAATAATCACATATCTTGATTTTTGGTTCTACCCTACACTATTTTTTAGGACAACAAGGAATTGTGACTACATATTAGATTATGTGAGAACCTTGCTATCCAAAAACCTATAAATTATACACAAATTATTTGATGGGAAAATTAAAATAATTTGAAAATAATTTCCACTCTTTCCTAAGAGTTATATCTAATACTAGTGGTAGTTCCTTGCTTTCGAACAAAGGTAAAATTGGTAATGTGTCAAGCAAAAGTTTTTAGGGTATTAGTTCATTCAAAGTAGATATCCAATTTTCTCTTATTGACAAGGAGGAATGGACCTTAGTTTGGGTGGGGGTGGTGGTAGGAGGGAATATTATATAAGACCCCCAATCCAAATAATATTTCTCAAAAAGGGTTAATGGGGGTGGAACATAGTGCAAAAGATCTATTGAGCTTAGGGATAGGTTGATGATGACTTGCTAATGTTTCCAACATTTTTTCCCTTTTTTATGGATATCATATGTTGGGAATATTCTAAATAAGGTTTTTAGTTGGTTCAATGTGGGATGTTAACCATCATTGATAGCTTGTTGTAAGTTTTTTTTAGTTGGTGTTATATTGTTACATATGGATGTTAAGATATTTGTACAAGGTTATGGGGGCCTTTCAAAATCTTCGTATTTACCCATATCTAAAATAAATCCTTTCTTTCTAAATTTTTAAAGGCCAATAAATTTTTTATTTATTTCTATAGGTTGGTAATAGTTTTTTATTAAACTCATTAGAGGATTTTTTGCCAATAAATTTTATAAAAAAATAAATCATCCCCTACATAAGTGGCTTGTCTCCATCTTCCAATGTTGATACCACCAAGATAAAATTATTATACCCTTGGGACATTTCATATTTTAATACGTCCTATTTTATGGTATTAGACCCCAAAGATGAGTCTACATAGATTTTGAATTCACATAAGAGTTTAGAGAGACCATATATATTCAAATAGGTGGGAAATGGTTCACCCAATGGGTCACATACATCAACTTACGCAATATGTGTTTCTAATTCTATTCAAATGAGCATGAAATATGATATTTTCATCTCACGGCCACCATAGACCCCCTAGTGAAATCCACAATTGATGAGAGCAAAATCAAAGAGGGAACCAAATTTTTTTCGTAAGTTATCAACTAACAAAATAATTGAGCAACTCAGAAAATATAGCCCTCAATGAAAACCCTATGATTTTTGTGGTCCTTATTATTGTGAACCAAATTCTAGTGACCAAAGCCTTGATTAATCAAAGTCATTAAAATACTCAAGATAACCCTAGGTTGGTTGTGTTGAGTACTCCACAAGTAGCTAATATAGTGTTTAAATCACAAGTCTATGGATCCTAGGTTTTTCTTAAGCTAACAAGATATTATAACTCTGACAGTGTCTGATATGGAGAACATTCATTATTCATTGGCCCCATGACATGGGAAATTTATCTCTCCTTAATATTTTGGAAAATGACATTCATGAAGCCAATCTTAGAATAAAGAGGGAAAGGAATGTCAAGAGTGGAAACTAGTAACTTGCATAGTTCTCCACCAAATTCAAGCAATATTCTTTTTGAGTAATATATTTGTGGTACTTGAAGGTCACGATGGAAATATAATGAACTTTGAAAGTTACTCATGAATATTTTTCATGGAATGTATATGCTTAAACAAACTTGACCCATAAGTACATGGTTAGAGCTAGTTGTTAGAAATTATACAAAATGCATATTTTATGTTTACTATAAGTCAAGATTAGCAGTTTACCCCCATAGATGATAACCAAAATGATTTATATTGATGCTATCTATCATATGTATAGCTATGACATTGGATGTAGCTAAGTCATCACCATGATATCATTATATTTTGTATTACTTGGATCATATTGTGTAGTGGACCTATATTACCATTTCATTTAAACAATTTTTTTATTTTGATAAGTAATCTATTGGCCTAGTTAACCTTTACACCTCAGAAAATGTTGTTGAAATTGGAGTGCTTTGGTGTTCACTAGAAAAGAAGCTTCTTGTAGAAATCTAGATAGTTTTTGGGTATTTTAACATGATTGAATATGTAGAAGATAAATAATGGATCCTACGAATGCAATGGTGTGTTGGTGAAAGAGAATTCTAGTTTTACATTCAAAACAAATGATATTTATATGATCCCAACCACCAAAAAAGATTCTCTAACCACCCCTTATTTCACTTATTCAAAATATTTCCAATAAATAGATAAGATGATAAATAGAATTAATAAGTGCTTCTTACTAATAAAAATGTATTTACCATTTCTAAGTGATTTGATAAGCTAGTTAGTTTGATCATTTATATTTTTTTGTTAGATCATCAACCCATCAAGTTTTACATTGAGTGGTTTTCCCCATTTACTATGGTTTATATTTACCAATTATACCTAAAAACCTCACACTTACAACATGAATGCACAATTATGCATATCAAGTAGGTTTGGAACATTATCCCACACCACTTTAGTGAAAAAGGTTTGATTGACTATTGGGAGGTTGTCATTGTTTGTATTACGACTTTCCTAAGATTTTTGGGAATATAGTTAGATATTTTAAAGAAATGGGATGACAAATATCATGTGAGAGAGTTAAATAGGGTATCCCAATAATTGTAACTTTCATCCCTTACAGCGTGCCTAAAATACCAAATGGTTTAATTATACAAAAATACAAGCTAGTTGAGATTAATCAACCTCATGGTGGTCAAATTTGTTCTATAATCCACTAGATTTTGTTTGGGGATTGAGTTTCTAAAGATTTATTTCAAAATTTGAGATCTAGGCACTCTAGTGTGCAATTTGTATTTCTTAATAATATTGGGGAATACAATAAAGTGTTTTAGGACCAAGCTTCAAGCCTCTACTAATGAAATGCAAGTTTTTTTTTTCAAAAGTGCATTAGTGTAATGCCATGCATGATCTACTATAGCCAAATAATTAATTTTGATAGGCCCCTTTCTATTGATGGACATTATAATTCCATGAATTTTATGGCTCATGATAAATCATCAAAAAATGATGTATTTCCTTGTGATTTATATCAAATCCTTTGTAATTATGTGGAACTAGCTTGACATAAAATCTATGTTGAATCCATGGCAAGTCACTCTTTAAGAAAACTCATTAAATAAATAATATTAAGTTTATATCTAAATCTGGGAATCCAAATATCATCACCAATTAGATTCCCATCACCCTCCTTAAAATATATATTTCCAACAAAAGAAGGATACCCTTAATAGCTTGGTAGATAGTTGTTGTCTTGAAAAAATAGTCAAAATATGGGCACCCATACACATTATGTAGTAGGCTAATTAATCTAACCATGGATATTCTCCCTTATGAATTTATCTCTAAAGTATCGAGATGTATGGTAAAGGAAATAATTATATTATTTTGATAAAAGAGGAGTTACCATATTTAGCTCATTTAGTTGTAATACTTTTAAAGTGTTGTAGTACTATGAGGCAGCATGGTGTATCCAATAACTTAAGTGTATGTAAAGTCAATTATTATATAATTTTCATCACCAAATAAATCTTGAAATTTAATGTAAGTTATTTTCTACAAAAATTTTATTGAATTTTATATGAATTTTCTCTGATTATACATTTTTAAAAATGTATCATTATGTTGAATTCAAATCTTATATAAAATTTATTTAATTATGATTTTATATGTTCTAATGTAAATAAAATAAAAATAAACATCATTATATTTATTTGAATTTGTTAGATTTATTTCTTAAATAATACTATAACCAATTATAAAAAACTTGTTTTTTACAACACCTTCTTTATCCTAATCTATTCAGTGTTTTTATTAAACCATTTAATTCCATTAATAAACAAATTTATAAGTAAACCATATAAAATAGCCTTTAAATATTCTCCTTAGAAAACATTTTGAGAATTTTTCAAAAGAATATAAATAACTTTATTTCTAATATTGAAAAATATTTTGAGAAACTTTTAAAATTTGTAAATATCTCTATTTGTAATCATCTAAAAATGACACATAAGCTCTAAGAGTGTTAATTGAGACCACCTATCCCTAACTTAGACATATATCTATATTAGGTCCTATTTAGACACTTATCCATCCTTTATGTAGACCACACACATCCCTAAACAACCCTAAGATAATCCAAGATCCTCACTTCAGCATCTTAGCCCTTAGTGCCTTAGGTTCTACCACCTAGACACTGATGCCACATTTTGGACAATAACACCAATGGAGATAGTGTCCCAGTTTGAGTGCAATTATTTTCACCCACATTTGGCCACCAATAGATATCTTTTCAAATCAATAACCACCTAGGGTCAGCTTGGACCAATTTTAAGACCCACACAAGCACTAGAATAATACATATACATGACTTTTGGCCAATTATTCACTAGTTGGAAATTAAATGCAATAACACAAATTAAACCAATACAAGTTATGCATAATCAAGGTTATCAACACCTATTTTTCCCTACTTCTGAATATAACCATCTACATCATTCCCAAGCTCAGATTACTCATATTTCCAATATAAAGCAAACTCAAAACATTGAAGCTGACATTCATACTAGTTTTACTTGCGCTTACATCAATAATTATATGGGGATAAATACATTAGGATTGATCCCTCCATAGAGTATTGGTATGTAGGCAACTCTCATCACCGTGGGGTGTTGAGGATGTCCAACCTACCCCACTAACATAACACTTTGATACTTATACAAATAAGATTCCTTGACAACTTAGAAGTCTAAATTTTCCATACAAAATTAGTTAAAAAATGTCACTAATAAGGAATCAAAACTCATGTGCATAGAAACAAGCCTAGTAGACTTACACACATCTGCACCCAAAAGCTCAAAATAGTTCTACATAAAGGACACTATTGCCAAAAGGAAGACACTATCTATTATCTAGTTAGGGTGTTACTATCCAAGAAGGACTTTGACACCTACATCTTATTCAAAACACTTAAATCAACTCATATCATAGTTTTTATCCTCCATATCTCCCATCTCAATCAATTTATAGTGAAGTACTTGTTTACATCATTTATTACTACTTTTTGAAATGTCAAACTAGGTGAATTATATTAAAAAACAATGGTTATATTTATTGCATATTTCTACCCTAATTTACTATACTCAACCCCTTTAACAACCTAGGCATTAAACTCCATAACTCTAAAAAATTAAATCATTTGGTGAACCCGACTTACTTGAAACATATTATTTCAAACCCTAGTGCAGCATTAGGATTTCCCTTCTTATTTATATAATATACTTAGTTTTTAGTTTATATCCTATCATCATGATTATCATGATGGATTCAATTTTCTACTTTTTGGTACAAAGTCATATGGTTTGTCTTGCATGCCTATTACCTGACATTTAAAGAATGATGCACATGTATGTCACTCCTCTCATGAACAATGTTAGAATTTAACTTATTTCACACATTGGTTCATCCTCTCTTGAGTCCCCCTTCTATGGGGATCATTATTTCATGTCTCAACTTGAGTTACCTCTAGTTACTACTCGATGATAGAGAGCTCGTAAGACTCTTTTTGTTTTGCCTCTAGCTAGACTAGTTGATTACCTTCACCTACATCCTACCTCTACTACTCACCCTTAACAAATAATAGATCCTATGGTTTGAGATGTTACTAGACGGAACATGATTCCTCCTTAGCCTATATAGGAACAACATAATCCAACCATCCTTCCTCATCCCCAACATACTAAAATGGGATCTAAAGATCAACATAAGACATTTTATATTATGGATCAATTGAGAAACACATTGGCTAAGATCTCTATAATGGAATTACTTCAACAGATAACTATTTTCAAATATATTCTTTTTCAAACACTCAATCATATAGCTTTGCATCATGATATAGATCTAGCTTACTTTGCATCTATCATGAACACTATTAAGGACATTGAAGATGTTATATATTTTTCCAATGAGAATTTTGTCTCATAGTCGGTTATTGATCAAAATTTATAGCTTTTCATTTAGGTACAAATCAATACCACCACTATTAAATGAGTTCTAATTGATAGTGGTTCAGGTCTTCACATATGCAACCTCACATTTCTATAGACTATGGGATTGATATAACATCCATTCATAAAAAATATAGGAATATTATATTTCTTTATGACATTCTTAGACAAACATTAGGTTCTATTACATTGGGTATTTCGATTGGGCCAAAAACCCTAACTACATAATTTCAAGTGAAGCCTAATCATTTTCACTATAACCTATTACTTGGGATACCTTGGATACATGTTGCAAAGGTCGTACCCTCTACCTTGTACATTTATGTCAAGTTTTTACATGATGGATAATTATAAACTTGTCTAATAAATAATCAACCATTAATATATTGTAATTGACTAAACCTACCACCCCAAGTACATCTTTAAATGGGATACCACATGTAGATCCCTCCATTCACTCATTATAGTTAGAGGTCAATCCCTCCATTCACTCATTACATATGATTACATCTATGGATATCAACCTAGTTATATAGATTTAGGTATATAGTTTAGGTGATAGACCACATCAGATTATACATATATTACTTGATAGAGGATTGATGGCATTACCCATAGTTCATCATAGATCTATTAAAAAATTGTCACAATAGGAAGGTCAAACCTTTTTTCATTTTCATAGGCGTATAATACATGATACAAATGCATTCTCATAAATATAATAAAGGTTGAATAAGTTCAAGGTTTAGGGAACTATACAGACTACATAGATTCCACCTCGACTAATACAAGCACCATGACAAACTCATCATCGACACAAATACTCAAGGAATGATCCATTAACTATATAATTTTTTATTGAGGATAAATACATCTTCCATGTTATTATAGATAAGTATTTCAATCCTAATACTTTCACTTTGGCATTTTTAAAGCACATAGGACATTAAGAAGGTGACATAAAGCATGTTATACATTGGCAAGATTCCACATAAAATATCACACTACTAGTTACATGTGGCTCCAAGGCGGCCAATACATTACTATTTATAATTAGCACAAGCTCTCATATATATGTTACACTTGGCAGTATATGGTTATAAGTGATGGTTGTCATACTTGATCGATCATATAGATGTTTGACCTTTAGTCATAAGGGACACATGGTTTTCATTCTACATGACAACACAGATGAGAACCATAGGTTTCATATAGATACTATATAGTCTAATGTGGTTTATCTTGGGACCGCATGGGAGACATCTTACATAATAGATTATCATGTTCTTTGGATGCACATAATCTAGACTAACTCTAATGATAAGGATATACTAATACATACAACATGGTATAATGATTGTGATGATGAGGAATTATTTGAGTTCAAATAGATCTAGTATCTGATATGTGATGACTTCCCACTAGATCCACCATTTGATTATCCATATCCCACGGATTTGATCTTGGGTCTATTAAGACATTACTCTTCAATTTTACTTTTTCTCATTTATTTCTAGCATTTACTTATACATAGCTTATATCCATAAAATATGAAAATGATATAATATGTCAAAACATAAGAACATTCAAATATTTGCTTAGAAAATACAAACTATAGACTGTATGCATTGACATGTTTACACTTCTTATACTTTCTAGGTGATACATATGTTAACTATCTTAGTGTAGTCAGTTTATCACACATACATGCTTCACTTATTCTTTTTGAGTTTTTGTAGATGCTTACAAGACCCAAGTCCACTATACAGATCTATATTTTCTACTATCAACCCACTAGGGGCATATACATAGATACATGGATTCCTCATTTGATACATTTTACCATTTAGGGGCATCCCATATATAGTTTTAATTTCCATGTTACATCTTTCTAAAATCTAGACCACAAATTTAGCATTATTATATCTTGATATTTATCATCCTACACTACTCAATGTTTTTGCCATTTGATACTACTCTAGACTCATTTTATGTACATCTTCACGCTTATACATATTTTTAATACATATTTATGCATAATTTCATTTATAGTTTTATTAGTTTATATTTGATTATGCCTCTATGCTTCTACATCTATTCGAGGGAATTGGAATATGTCATTATTCTATGGATCTATGCCACTTCTTTTTAATTTAATTTATGCTTTGGACATGTGCCCATGTCCTTATGTGTGCCTTCCTAGTTATTTATTATTACATTTGAGCATGTCCTTCCATGTCTCTATAAACCAAATTGTTTTTTATTTATGTATGTGGACATTTGAACATGTCCTTATATGTCTTACTTCCTCAGATTTAGTGACATGTGCCCATGTCCCTTATACTATGGCCCTTTGGCCTACTTTACATACCTTATGTGTGTTATATGTATGATTTCTTATATGTTTCATGGACATGACACTTGTCTCTCTATTATTACATAGTCTAGTTTTATATGCCATGAGGGATGTCATGTATCTCCCCTTCCTACTTGGGTGTCATGATGGACATCACAACCCATCCCCCTAAGTAGTTACTTAGTTTATTAATCAGATCCATTATTGATATACATTGTTATATCTATGTTGATAGCAATGTGAATGTTAGGTATAACATACATCACACATTATAAACTTATGCTCAAACTATGTTACATTTTGATGTTATGTGTGCACATTATATCAATTTATTAAGTAGATATCATATATGCTACAACTAACACACATCTTAAAGAGCTTTTTCTTTGTAGGGCATTTCTTACATAGGTTTAACAAATACCCTAAAAAAGGAGCATTCATAGAGGTTTATCATAGATACCAGGTTATCCCAATGAACTCAAAGTATAATTTCTAGCATACAAACATAGAATACATGAATCAATTTTAGGATAACATGATGGAAAATAGTTACATAGAGACTTGTTTTAGTTGCATAGAAATCAGTACACTTGGATGTTAGAACCTAAAGTGGGACACCTATGTAATAAGTGATACTATCCAAGATATGGAGCTATTGTCTAGTAACCTTAATTTTAACAAATTCCATATTGGCTAGAAAATTACATCAAGTACAGTCTAGGTTTGCATAAGTTTAGTTACAAATTACTAGTTTTGGCTTAGTTTAACACAGATACATACCAGCTTACTTAGATTGGGGGCATCATGCATGACATGATCATTCCTATTTTAATTTTAGATACTCAAATATAAATTATTACAAATCAATCTTGAATCCGTATACTCAGACATCAAATTTGGGGGTAGTGTGTAGCACATTATTTTAATATGTTCACTTATGCACCAATTGATCAAATAGAATGACAAACTCCATACCATTCTCTATATTATACACACTAGACACCATATTCTAAGTTATACAACAAAGTGATGCCTTACTCCATCTATAGCATTTGGCATTATTGAGTGGCCTAGAGCCACCTAATATTTAGGAGTAGCCTGGAGCCATTTTATATTTCAAAATTTTTGATTGATATAGAGCCATATTATATAGTTTTAGTTATATCACACATTTTTAGTTTAGATGCATCTACTACATATGGGTAGGAAATGATGGATTCAAGTCTACTTGAGTTGTTAAGCCACCTATATAAGAGGGTTAGACACACCATCAATCTAATCCAAGATATTCATAGGTCATGATCAACTAAGCAAGGGTGGGAAATGGAGTCAAATATAGGATTAATTCTTGAGCCACCCAAACATGGGGATTAAGTAAGTCATCATCTCAGTCTAAGTTAGTCACTAATTGATCACTATCTACATGCACACACATAGGTTGTCACCAGGTTTATGTATTGGTTCATGTACCCAGTGAAGTGTATTCATTCCTTTCCTCTCTCTTATCTATTTACATAGTTTTGTCTTTTACTTTTTATATCTCTTAAGGATTGATTTTTGAAGGTTTAATTTCTAGGACATGCAATGAAGCACACTTCACACATTCAGAACAAAATTCATAGGATTCATCTCTTAGGTATGTCTAAGTACACTTCTTTTTCCTCTCTCCTAGTCATTTCACTTTGTTGCATTTCTAGAATAAAGGGGGGGGAGAAATGTAATCATATAAAAAGGACACTTGAGTGCTAAGAGTGTTACTTGAGACCATCTATCCCTAACTAAGACATAAGCTTATCTTAGGGCCTATTTATTTATGATCATGATGTGTATATTTCACTAATGCCTTGAAATTTTAGTGTAATGGTTCATTACAAGTGGTATCAGATCTTCGATTTGGGCAAGTTTCTATGACACAAAATTTTTAGGTCTACTGTCTTGAACACTAGAAGGCTAAAAAAACATAACTTATGATCCAAGAGGAATTGATTTTTTTATCACCATAGTTTTGTTTATAATTTTTTTTTTTAAAAGAAAAAAGTCTAGAGTTTTTTTATCTTGTGAAAATTAGTAGTTGTTATATTCATCTCTGTGAGATGATCGTAACGGTATATTCTATTGGTACACTTTTTCACTAAAAAAATCACTCTTGTGTATATTAAAAATCATTAGATTTGTCTTCATGAGGTGATCATAATGATATCATATATCAATACAGTTTTTGGGTCATGACCCTCTTCGGGTTTGTGTATGGTAGGGCCTAACACTCATGGTTGTAGGAAAGGGAAAGAAATGCCTAAAACTCCTTATAAAGATGACATGGAGTCATAAACATTTTATTTGAGTATTTTGGATGTAGTTTAATAACTTAAGTTAGAGTTGTATGGCATGGTAAAGAAAGATGATCTTGATGCGGTTAAAGGGGACCTCATAGGGCTAAGAGGGGACCTATATATATATATATATATATATATATATATATATATATATATATATATATATATATAATGGATCAATTATAAAATAACACTAATAAAATGGCCAACTTTTTAACACAATAATTTTAAAAAAACCTTGCACCACTTCAGTTTAGTTCTTCTCATCCAAACAATCACAATGCCAACCATGGTATGAAGTTGTTGTTTCCAAAAGTGGATCTACACAAGTTTGATGGTAATGATCCACTCACATACATTACCCAAATTGATAATTTATTTAATCTACATCATAATCCATAATCATAAAAGGTGGCCATGGCCTCTCTATATTTGGAACATGAGAAATTTATTTAGTATCGTTGGTTGTGTACTCAAAAGAAAAATAAGGGTCTCTCAGTTTCCTAGTTTATATTTTCTAAAGAGTTGTGGCTTCACTATCAAAATAATGTCTATGAAAAATATTTAATCCAACTAGCCAAGTTTCACTAAACTAGGATGGTAAAGGATTACATTCATTAATTTGAAAATCTGTCCTTACATGTGATAGACATCACTAAGGAAAATCTGACTGACCTATTTTTGGGTGGCCTCAAAGCTAGCATTTAATTGGAGGTTCACATGTTTCATCCCAGTAGTGTATCTAAATCCATATCAAGGGCATGTATGGCTAAGAAAAAATAGTTGATTAAACAAATACCTTTCACTAATATACACAAACATACCATCCTAACACCATCATTTCTATAGCTTACTAGATTAACACCTCGGTAAGTTGAAGAAAAATGTGAAAAAGGTTTGTGTTTTAGATGAAATAACAAATGGAGTAAAGGACATCAATGTGATAGAAAAAATTAGTTTTACATTGAAGGTGCCAATGAGGAAGAAAAAGATGATGAGGCTTTCAAAGTAGGTTTGGAAGAACCTAATGATGAATCTAAGAATTCTCAACCTACTATTTCCTATCATGCACTTTTAGGCATTAGTATTCCTCAAACACTTAAGGTGGTGGGTTTCTTGAAGAAAGAGAATGTGGATATGTTAGTTAAATTTGGGAGTACACATAAGTTCATCAATAGTAAGTTGGATACTCATTTAAACTATTTTATTTACCCAAATCTTAAATTTTAGATCATGATTGCATATGGTGATACAGTCAACTATTTTAGAAAATTCCATAACATTAATCTTGTTATGGGAGACTACTTTATATATTCCCTTATGTTTTTTATTCCCATGGAATGAGCTGACATTATTTTGGGAGTATTGTGGCTTACCACTTTGGGCACTATTGAGATGAATTTCTTAGAACTATTTATGAGGTTCCATTTAGAAGGTAAGACCTTTGAACTACATGGATTATGGGTTAAATCTACACAACTAGTTAGTTCTCATAAAAATATGAAGATTCTCAAAAAAGGTGCAAAAGTATTTGTGACATGCTTATTTTCCATAGAGGTTCAACCAACCAAGGAGTCTACACAAATTTATTCACAAAGAGTGTTGGATGACCATTCTATTTTTTTCAATGACATGCCAAAAGGACTTCCTCCAAGTCATGCACATGATCATGACATAAGATTCATTCTAAGAAGTATACTACCCAACATCAGACCCTACATGTATCCCTATACATAGAAAAGTGAAACTAAATACATGTTACATGAGAACTTAGAGGTAAGATTCATCCCACACTGTTAAGGTAAATATTCTTCCTCAATGGTCATGGTGTAGAAGAAGGATGATAGTTGGATGATGTGACCTGACAATAAAGAACTCAATAAGTACACCATATGATGATGCCTAAATGTGTATCATATGTGCTAGAGTGTTTAAGAAACACTTCTCATTTTACAATTTAGTTAATTCAATGCATGAGTTACAAGTTGTGATAATCCTATTATCTATGGTGGAATAGAGGTAGAACAAGTGACCGTTTCACAATATTTATATTAGTTGGTGGTTTGGAGCCACCATGGCCAAATAGTAGATCAATGCAAAGTATGAAGCATATATGCTAAGAAGAGTGAATTATAATCAAGTACTAATCTAAGATGGATATTTACAATAAAAATTAAACTAAATTATTAGGTTAAAAAAGAAGAAAAAAGAAGGGTAGGGCAGAAAGAAGCATGTTATTGGTCTTGTTCCAGACATTATGACAAAGTTCAAATCTCATCTAAACATGTATTTAACAAATTTATGAAGTGAAAAAACTCAAGCCCAAATCACAAAATACATTAGGAAAGCTTCTAAAGAAGATATGAAATAATACAAATGGTAACCATGCTCACTTTAAAGATTCACTTTTGTAAGCAAACAACATTAGCCCAAATGCAAAAGAATTGTAGAAAATGAAATAAGCCTAAGAAATTTCAACTAATCTATCATTGGCATAAATTATCAACTTTGCATTCAAGATACACATGCATAATCCATAGGAACCATTCAAATCTGAAAGTGAAACCAAAAAATTGAGAGAAACCATATAGCACTTCACACAAGCAAATATTGGACATTCTTTGTAGACTTTTTTTGCTTATATTAATTGCTCAAAATTTATAAAATAATTTGGTTATCAAAAATCCCTCCTCCCTTTACAAATGACAATGATACTTTTATAGGATGTAAGGAAGCATGTCGATCAGTCCTAATCCAATTACATTTATACAAGTGTGGGGAGAGGTGTCCTTTTTGCTACATTCTAGATAAAATGATCTTTTCCGTTTAATCATCTAACCTATAGACAATGTGTTCTTACATATTTCACATGTATATTTAAAAATAATATCTTATTTTATAATATTATACAATGTTGGTTATAAAATGAATATTCCTATTTCACCTAGCTTAGGGCCCACTACCTGATGATATGCTCCATAGTTGTTATAGGGTCTTCATCATTCTTAGATGTTTCCCCATAGTGGCATGGTCGTATCTTCAAGATTCTCAAGGATAAACAATGCTCAAATGCCATATTTAGTTCAAAAACTATGATCTTAGATCCTAACCTTTTATATTATGAGGTCTACAAGGTCTCTGATTTGGACCATTACACATATAGCTTTGACATCACATTTTTATGGCATCTCAGGTCATTTTGTTCATCACTATCCAAAAATGACCATTGCCTTTTAAAGTTTGGATCCAAGCTTATTTTGTTAAAATTTATGTCCTCACAACTATAATTGGATGTCTGTAGTGACATCTTTGATGGTCATATGATCATCAATTTTAAACACATGGTTTAAGTTCTTTATTCTGTTAAATTTCATTTCTACACGATCTCAATTTAACATCCAAGTGAACATCGTTGATGGGCATGCAACCATAAATTTTAAACACATCCTTCCACTTTTCATTCTCTACTTCACTCTATAATTTGTCTATTTTATCGATAAATATCTTTTCTCCATGTGGTGGTCTCATAAGCCTTTGGAGTTTTGTTGAAAAGTCTCACTTCATCTTGCTCCACTGGATTAACTCATCTAGGTGAACACAAGCCATTTGATCATAATCTAAGAAGTGGACCATCATTGGCTACTAAATATATTTTAAATTAAATGGTGACACTTGTCACCACCTTACAAGTTCTAGAGGCATTGTTGAATCTTTGACTGGTTACACTTTGTTTGATCATATCTATCCTATCAACCATGGGTCATTGATATTACATAGATTCAAAAGATTTAATCTAGGCTTAGTCATTAAGTTTATATATTATGGTTTTCATTCATGTTGATAAACATGAATTAAAACCTTAGGATAGGATCATTTAAATTAAGTTCTAAGACATAACAAAGGGGACCCCATGAATTAAAAAGGGGGACCAAGGTATGAATATTTATGGACCAAGGTTATAAACATATAACAAAATGACCACATGAATAATTAAAGGGACTAAGCATAAAGATTTAAACCTAAGATTTTTAAGCTAGGCTGAACATAAAAAGGACTCTACTAAATATGACTTAGCATAAGGTCTTAACCTAAGGTTTCATTGTATAATTAAATACGATGGAACTTTGGGATAAGGCCTTAGGCTAGGTAATAAAAGTGACCCTACATTTTTAATTGGACCATGCTAAGATAAAAGGGATCATGTATTATGAGATATAAAAAGGTACCAAGCATGAATTTTTAACCTTAGGATAAAAATTAAACTAAGTCCATGGAATTTATATTGTTCCCACTTAAATTTAAATAAAAGTTCCCACCAATTTTTGAATTAAAATTTCTAGGTAACACATTAGGTTAGGTTTCAAAATATGAATTTAATCAATCAATTATATACCAAGGTTAGTAAAATATCAATTTAAAATATAAGTAAAAAAACCTAATCATGTTCATTCTCAAATGGGTTCCTTTAAACCTTTAAACTAAAACACTAATATTCAATGTTAGCACCTTAGATAAGATTAAAGCAAAACCACGAACAAATAAGTTATCCGAAAAATGGTGTGGATGATCTTCAAATAAAAATAATGTTTAATCATGATAATGACAATATAATCAAGTGGATTTTAATGTTTAAGGAATAAATTTGCATAATTTGATACATAGGTCCCCATTTTTCAAAAATGGTGGTATGTTGACCTCAATAAATGGAGACTTTTGGGGAAACATAACAACATGTTAGAACTTAGAGACTCTGGTTCAGAATAATAATTAAGCTACCTATTCCATTTGATTAGGTACCATTATTAAGATCAGTTCATGGTTAAAAAAATCTTTCATATGTAGAATTAGGATCAAACATCAATATTCAATCATGTTATGTGTGTTTCTTTGATTCCACTTATTGATTGCCAAAGGATTTAGTGAACAACTTCCAGGTTCATGACTTTAATCATTAACATTAACTTTTATCATGTTTGAATATTCATTAAGAACCATTATTTATCTCAAATAAGGCTTGGTTATTTCTCTTTTACTATCCAAACATCCATAGCCCTGACAGAGTTGCCTTTGGTTCCACTACCAACTAGGCATCTATAGCCCTGGTGGACATTACTAGAATCACCTTTTCTTAGAAAGCTTTTGATTTTTTACAATAAGCTCTTATTTTTGTATATTTTAAATCATTTTTTGGATTTCCAATAAAGGTTAGCAACTATGTTATCTAGGTTTAGGGATTTGGTCAAGCATTTGATTTTCAAACAATCATCTTTGGCTCTAAACTTTGTCCTAGGCAATTAATGTATTTTAAGTGAAAGCATGAATATGCTTCAATAATTTAAGATTTCATCCCACATGTGCAATCATTCTTAAAAACAAGATTAGATCATAACAAGGTTTAAAATCTCAATGAATAATTAACTTATCTATTAGTACTTACTAGTTTTTCTAAACCATAGGATCTAACTCATATTTCAATAATCCATGATCAAACAATGTTGAGAAGTCATACATATATTTATGAACTGAAATATCTTGAGTATTAGGTGATCATTGAGTTGAGGGATATCCAAAAATACATATTAGAAGCAAGGAACAAAGGGCTAAAGAAAAAAATATATACAAACACTAAATAAAAACAAGGGACATGAAGGAAAAGATAAGAAACAAATAACAAAAAAGAAACTAAACTAAGCCCTATACTAACCCAATAAAGTACTTACCTCTAGGATCAAATGGAAAATTATTTAATCTATTATAGAACCTTGAAACATGAATGTTTTCACTTAGTGGCCTCTTCTTATGAATGGGAGCATTTGCATGCTTATGTCTTCTAAGTGATGTAGCTTGGCCTAATATCAACATTCTTAGACATATGGATCAAAGGTATGAATCTAGGACCCAATCATCATCTTTCCAAATCCTTTTATCTTGCATCAAGAGTGTTAATTCTAATTCATCCATAGATAGATAGTGGCTTATATCATATTCACTTAATAATGATAGCTTAAATAGTATCATTAGACTAATGTCTTCATTAGGTTCTTTCTAAGGTTGATATGAACTACCAATCTATGTACAAAAATATTCTAAGTCATCCCAAAAGGATTATTCATCCTAATCAACTGCATGATGCTCATCTGGAATTTTTTCATTAGAAACATGTTGGTCCCATACTCCTAACCTTTTGATGAAGTCATATGACAATTCTTGATCCATTTAACCTACTTCAAATTTGTTTTCAATGAAGGAAGGTAGTTATTCAATCCAATAGGCTCCATCTTATCTTGGCTTAAAACCTTCAAAATAATATCATCCTTTGGGAACTCCAAATCATTGGTGATATCTTCAGATGAAGCAACCATATGTTGTTATATCCCATCATCTTCCATATCTAACTCTTTAATTCCATTTAATAAATCATGGTATGACTTATACCAGTGATCATCTTCTTTAGGATTATTCTCTATTTTATAAATGAATCTATGTGGGTTGTTATTCTAGCCACCTTATAAAGAAAGAAAATCTTGTACTTGATCCATATCTATTTCTAGCAACTCTTCTTCTTCATCTACAGATATTCTAAGGATGATATCTTATTGGTCTTTAATTTTAATATATTTTACATCTTTTGGAATACCAATCATCTTAGATGTAATTTTTTCAATTGGTTCTTCTTCATCTTTAAATGGGAAATTAAAGGCCTACACGAAGGAATTAGAAGTTTTTGAAATGCAAGATGTTCTTGTAATATTGTATTGGTTAGGCACAATTTAAGAGGTTTCAAAAATATTGCCATGATTAGCCAAGTCAATATCATATAAATTGATTTGTATTCTTTTAGATGATCCATTATTACTGTTATTATGAAACTCATTTGGAGGCCCCTTGAATCTTTGAGATGCATATCTTATGTTAGAGTCTTCCCTTGTATTTCCTACTTTTTTTGCAATTAAATAAATTCAGTGCTCAGTTTGTAAACCATTTATAATATAAAGTCATTTAAATTTTTTGGTGTCTCAGGCTCATCAATTAGAGCATTACTACTAGTTGTGGGCATTAAAGTGTCATTCAAGAACTATAGGTTTTGGCCAGGATATGTATGACTCAAGGGTAATTGGTTCTAAACTAGAGTAAAGTAGGTATACTAGGAATGACATTCATGATGGGCCAACTTGAATTGACATCAAGCATAGAATACACAAAGGTCAAAGTTTACAATGTAATTTGTTTCTCAAAACTCCCTTCTCATTTTACAAATGATAATGCTCCTTTTATAAGATGTAAGGAAGCATGCCAATCATTCCTAATCCAATTAAATTTATACAAGTGTGGGGATAGATGTCCTTTATACTACATTCTAGAACAAATGATCTTTTCTTTTTAATTGACTAAACTATAGACAATGTGTTATTACAAATTGCACATGTTTATATAAAAATAATATCTTATTTCATAATATTATACAATGCTAGTTATAAAATGAATATTTCTATTTCACCTAGCTTAGGACCCACTGGTTGATGATATACTCCATAATTATTTTAGGGTCTTCATTTTTCTTAGATGTTACCCCATATAAGCAAGGTCCTATCTTCAAGATGCTCAAAGATAAAAAAATGCTCCAATGGCATAGTTAGTTCAAACATTATAAGCTTAGATCCCAACCCTTTATATTACTAGCTTTGTAAGGTCTCTAATTTGACCCATTGCACTCATATAGTTTTGATGTGGCATTTTCATGGCATCCCAAGTCATTCTATTCATCATTGTCCAAAAATAACATTACCTTCTAAATTTTGGATCCAAGTTTACTATGTTAAAATTGACATCCTCACAACCATCATTTGACATTTATAAGGACATCTTTGACGATGTGTGACTATTAATTTTAAATACATGGTTCAAGCTCTTTATTGTGTTAAATTTGATGTCTACACGATCGTCACTTGATGTCTACATGAACATCATTGATGGGTGCATGACCATCAATTTTAAACATCTCTTATCACTTTTCATTCTCTGGTTCACTTTTCACTATGTTAGTTTTACCAAGAAATGTCTTTTTTCCATGTGGCGGTCCCATGGGCTTTTGGAGATTTGTTGAAAATTCTCACTTCATCTTGCTCTGCTAGATTAACCTCATCTGAGAGAAGGTAAGCCATTCAATAATAATCCAAGAAATGGACATCCATTGGCTTCTCAATATATTTTAAACAAAATGGTGACACTTGTCACCACCTTGTAAGTCCTTTAGGTGTCATTAAAACTTTAATTGATTATGCTTTATTTGATCATATTTATCTGATCAACCATGGGTCATTGATCCTTTATAAATGAAAAAGGTTTAAGTCAGGATTAGTCATAAATTTTATAGACTATGGTTTTGATTTTGTGTTGATAAACATGAATTAAAACCTTAAGCTAGGATCATTTAAACTAATTTCTGGGGCATAACAAAGGGGACCCCATGAATAAAAAATGGGGACCAAGGTATGAATATTTATAGACAAAGGTTATAAACATAGGACAAAATGACCATGTGAATAATTAAAGGGACGAAGTATGAAGATTATAACCTAAGATTTCTAAGATAAGCTAAACATTAAAAGGATCTTATGGAATATGACTTAGTATAAGGTCTTAACCTAAGGTTTCATTGTATAAATAATTACAATGGAACTTTAAGATAAATCCTTAGGCTAAGTAATCAAAGTGACCCTACATTTTCAGTCAAACCATGCTAAGATGAAAGGGATCATGGATTACGAGATATAAAAAAATACTAAGCATTAATTTTTAACCCTAGGATACAAATTAAACTAAGTTCATGGCATTTAAATTGTTCCCACTTAAATTTAAATAAAATCTCCTACCAATATTTTAATTTAAAGGTCCAAGTAAAACATTAGGCTAGGTTTTCAAAATATGATTTTAATAAATCAATTATAGACCAATGTTAGTAAAATATCAATTTAATATTAAAGAAAAAAACCCTAAGCATGTTCATTCCTAAATGGGTTACTTTAAACCTAAAACATGGATATTCAATGTTAGCACCTTAGATAAAATTAAAGTAGAACCATGAAAAAATAAGTTAGCCAAACCATGGTGTGGATGATCTTCAAATAATAATAATGTACAATCATGGTAATGAGACTCTGATCAAGTGGATTTTAGTTTTTAAGGAACAAATTTGCATAGTTTGACAAATGGGTCCCCATTTTTAAGAAATGGGGGTATGTTGACCTCAACACCATTGAAGATAAGTTTTCTACTCTAGTAATTGATGATTTTATAGATGAATTGCATGGTACTATTTATTTTACCAAGTAAGATCTTCACTTTGGGTATCATTGGATTCATATTCATGATGAGGACATACCTAAAATAGATTTTACAAATCATGAATGCTATTATTAATTTATGGTCATTCGCTTTGGCCTCATAAATGCATCATCTACATTTTATAATTTGATGAATACTATTTGTAGGCTATTTTTGAGAAATTTTGTATTAGTTTTTTTTATGATATCCTCATCTATAGTAAAAACTAGAAAGACCATTTGAATCATGTGAAACATGTACTTTTTGTTTTGGAATAACATCAAATTTATCCCAAACCTTCCAAATGTTTTTTTAGTGTCTAATAGCTGGATTACTTGGGTCATATTTTTTCACATGGAGTGAAAGTTGATCCTAAAAAAATGCAAGAAATGATAGAGTGGTAGGTTCTTAAGGCCCTCAATAACTTTGAGAATTTCTAGGGCTAATTTTTTATTATCATAGGCTTATACAAAATTATTGTAGTATTGTATCCCTACTCACCTCTTTTATTGATAAAAACTCCTTTCAGTGGATTGATTTAGTTCCCAAGGTATTTGAATAGCTGAAAATGGCTATGTGCCCAACTCTAATTTTGGCTATTCTTGATTTTTCAAAACAATGTTTTTGTGGAGTGTGATGCATCAGGATATGACATGGCGGTTATACTCATGCAATAAGTTAGACCAATAACATTTTAAATTCACCAACTAAAGTGAAAAAATAGACTCAAACCAATTTATGAGAAAGAGATGGTGGTTATTCTACATGCAGTGAAACAATGGAGACATTATTTGATGCATCCTCACTTTCAGGTAAAGACTGATTATGATAGCATCAAATATTTATTATATCAATGATTTTAATATAAAGAACAACATAAATAGGTGATTAAAATGTTAGGATATAATTTTTAAATTGTGTATAATAAAGGAAAAGATAATTTGGTTATAGATTCTCTCTCCCAACAAGATGAATCAATTGAGGCATTATTATGCACCGCGATCATGTGGTAGGTAGATTAGATAGAGAAATCAAGATATAAATGGGAGAATGACATTGTTACCAAGGATTTGATTCAAAATATTGAGTAGGCTTCTAATGAATCTAAAAAAATTACATGGAAGGGGAATACATTATGGTATAAAGATATATAATACCTATGTAAGCATTCTCTCCTCAAACACAGATTTATTTAGGACCTTCAAGCCTCTCCACTTTGAGGTCATTCAAATACTTTTAAAATATAATATAAAATTAAGAAGGATTTATTTTGGAAAGGACTCAAGGAGGATGTCTATAAATATGTGGTTGGATGCATGGTATGCCAACAAAACAAAGGTGAAAACCATTAAGACCTTAGGTCTTTTATAACCTTTATCCATCCATAGCCAACATTGGGAGGAGGTTTCCATTGATTTCATTATGAGGTTACCATGGTCTAAGGGTAAATTTATGTATCATGGTAGTTATGGATCGACTCACCAAGTATGCTCATTTTTGTTCTTTATCATAACCATTTGTATCTAGTACAATAGCTTCTGCTTTTCTCAATATAGTTCATAAATTACATGGTAATCTAAATATCATTATAAGTGATTGAGATCTCATATTTACTAATTTTTGGGTTTAATTATTTACATTCTTGGGTACTGATTTTTCTCATAGCTCATCCTATCATCCTTAATTTGATGGATAAATAGAAGTAGTCAATAAATGTCTAGAAGGGTATCTTCATTATTTTGTTTCTAACAACTAAGACAAATGGATTTGTTGGCTTACACTTATTGAATGGTGGTATAACACTTATTTTCACACTTCTTCTAAGATGTATCCCTTTGTGTCATTGTATGGGTATCACTCCTCATCCATCCCTTTAGATATGATAGTGCATATTAAGATTTGAGCTATTGAGGAAGACATTCACCATCAACATGAAGTGTTAGTCAGTTTATGAGAGAATTTAATAATGTAACAAAATAGAATTAAGCAACAATCAAATAAACACTGTAATGACTGATATTTTATCATAGGTGATTGGGTTTTTATGTATTTCCATCCATATAAGTAGATATATATAAAGAAACAAAAAAGGATATTAGGTTATCACCTAAGTATTATGGCCCTTATTAGATCTTACAAAAAATTGGTAGTGTGGCTTACAAGCTAGAATTACCTCCATCCACTCATGTTCATCTGGTATTCCATGTATCTTACATGAATAACATAATTTTACATGGAGTTTCCAATCATACTTAATTACTTGAATTAGATTAAGAAGGTTGAGACATTCTAGAGCCTTAAGAGATCCTTCGTGCATACACTAAACAACTATGGACTAGACCCATTAAGAAGTATTTGATCAAATGGAAAACTTACATTCTAAAGATACAATATGGGAAGATGAAGCATTCCTATAACAACGTCTTGGTTTGATTTAACATTGAGTACAAAATTGTATTTGAGGGGAGGGACATGTTATGCCCTTAACCTATAGAACATTTAAAGATATGTGTGGCTGACTTATGGATTACATACCTTAATATTATCTTGTTTCATTTATCTATGTTCTTAGTATGGTCAGTATATGGAATAACCTTGGCTAAGTAGAGTAAATATAAGAGGTAGTGGTTTGTATTTTATCATTAGATTGTGATTTATATTCTCATTGGATTATTATAGAGGTTTTCCTCTCAAAGTTGTTCAGTAATAATATTCAATTATTCTACACTTTTGATAATTATTATTGTGTATCTATTTATTTAATTCTTAATTATCTGATATATAATTCTATTATTACGAATAATCTAAGTAACTTCGTTACAAATGGTATCAGATCCTCCACTCAGGTCCAAGACACATAGTGGGTGGTTACTTTGGCATTATAGTGTTAATTCAAAGCTCGTACATGTGGGGGATCCTAATGGATGGGTGAAAATCTAGCCTAGAGTTTAGGCTTTAGAATCATGGTGGGATGTTATGATCATGATGTGCTATTTTCACTAATGTCTCAAGGTTTGGTGTAATGATTTGTTAGATATTTAGACACTTTTCTAGCCTTTATGTAGGCCACACACATCCTTAAACATACCTAAGGTAGTCACAAACCTTAACTTTAACATCATATCCCTTAGTGCCCTAGGTTCTTCCACATGGACACTAGTGCCACAATTTGGATAGTAGTACCAATGGTGATAGTGTCCTAGTTTGGGTGTTATTATCCTTTTCCTACCTTTGGCCACCAACATATATCATTTTAAATTAACAACCACTAGGGTTAGTTTAGACCTCTTTTAAGACCTGAACAAGCACTATAACAATATATATACATGAATTTTCTCCCATTATTCACTAGTTGGAAATGAGATGCAATAATGCAAATTAACTCAGAACAAGCTATACACAATCAAGGTTATTAATCCCTATTATGTCCTAATTCTACATATAGCCATCTACAACATTCCTAAGCTTATATTAGTTAGATTTCTAATCTCAAGCATAATCAAAACACTCAAGCCGACATTCATACTAGATTCACTTGTACTTTCACTAGCATTTAGATGGGGAGAACTACATCGATCTTGATCCCTAATCAGAGTATTGGTATGTGGGAAACTCTCATCATAATATGGTGTTGAGGATGTCCAACCTACCCAATTAACATCACACTTTGATACTTTTGAAAATTAGATGCCCTAACAACTTAGAAATCTAAGATTTACATATAAAATCAATTAAAATAGGTCACCAACAAAGAATTAAAATTCATGAAAAAAAATAGGCTTTGTAAACTCAAATATAAGTAAACCTAAAAACTTGGAATATTTATACATAAAGGAAACTATCACCAAAAGGAGGACACTAACACCATTAGTGCTACAGTCTAGTTAGGGCACTATTGTCTAAGAAGGTTTTTGACACCTCGATCATGTCCATGATACTCAGATTGAATCTTACCCTAGTTTTTAGCTTCTAGATCTCTTGAATCAATCAATTTATATCTAAATACTTACATAATTTATTTCTATTTTTATAAATTTTAAACTAGATCAATTATGTTACAAATCACTAGCTATATTTATTGCATATTTCTACCCTGATTTACTATACTCAGCCCCTTTAACAACCTAGGGCATAAACTCCATAACCCTAAAAAGTTAAATCACTATTAATAATTCTATCACTAATAAAAACATATTATTTTTCAAAAGTGGGTGGGTATGCTTTAGTTTAGAATACAAATTTACATTTGTAATAAAACAGTGTAGAGAGGGTATTACCTAAATTGTTAAAATTAAACTAAAACATTTCAACTTTACCTCAAAAATAACCACTAGATATTTAATTCTTTGAAATGGAATGCCTAAAAAAAAGTGTTAAACTTTATTTTCAATGCATGTGTAATGAACATCTATCACACCTTTTGTATGTTGTTAAAATTCATGTTATTTCACGTGTAATAAGTTGTGTCATTTTTGTAGGTAATTAGTAGTGCTTAAATAAAAAATCTAAATTATATTCATATTTCACTTCACTGCACATATTTATATATACAATAAAGTATATATATGGTTATATTAAAATTTAGTTGGTTATTATTTAATATTTGAAATTTATACTAGTAAAACTTACAAAAATGTTATTAAATAATTAAGAGTAACATCACTTGAACATGTATACAAAATATTACTATCAAAATAATATAATAAAAAATAAAGATGAGTATGAAATTAATGAACATGCAACAATAATGTAAGAGGTGGTGATGAATTATATTTTGGAGGTCAAATATTCTAAGAAGAAGGATATCTTGAAGGAAGATCCTAGAAAACTCATATATTGTGATTGTTTTCCAAAGGAGCCAAGGGTTTTGTAATACCCCACCCAAATGGAAATTCATTATAACACCCACTTGATCACCATCCTCTACACCCATGAATCCCAACAAGACAATCCAATAAAGTATTTTTCATGTGATGGAAGATTCACCGCCACTAAAGAGGCACAAGTTATGGGGTAACAAAAACACCCCAAAGTCAACTCCATAAATAGTCACTCTTATTTCAATAAATATAACATTGTTTATAATTAATTTGTATGGGTATGGGTAACATGGCATGTGAGCATTAGATATAGTTATGACAACATCATTGTCATTTGGGAGTAAGGTTAGTCAATCTAACATGGAGTAAAATCATGCCAAGTTGTTTATAATTCCCTCCCTAGGTGTGTTAGGAAAAATTCCCTCCCATGAGCTATTTGGTTTTTGTTACTATTCTCAACTTCCATTGAAGACTTGGATAGGTGATGAACTAGAAAAATAAGCATTTATATTTTCTTTTTTGTTATCATATTATTCCATTCCAGTCTATTGAACACATCTTGATTTGGGAATTTTTCTTACTCTAACTCAAAATAGAAGATAGTTTTTGAAGGAAATAATGGCACACCTATTTGTTTTTGGGTATTTTATGAGTTTTATATTTCTTACCAACATTTAAATTTGCATTTGGGATTATTTACAGTTTTAGATTTACACACAATTATTCACTCTCTGTATGTCTTGTTGTTTCTCATTTCTTATTAAGTATAGCATCAATACATTTGAAGGAAAATTTAAATATGCATTACCATAATTTAAGTAACACATGTTTAGGTTCAAAGGTATTTAAATCCTAATACAATGATGTGTATTTAGAAAACAATGAAATGGTCAAGAACCCTAATAGAATGGTGTATATAGACAATAATAACATGGTGATAAAACTATAATTGAACCAAAATTTAACTATAAATACTAATTATTAATAACAAACCATAAATAAAAATATGGTTTTCTTAATTTGGATTAATTTGATCTAAATAATGTAATACTAGACATATTTTAGATTTTGTAAAATATAGATAAATCACCCTAATATGAATTGAGAAATGGAAAGATTGATATTTTACTCACATGATTTGAAATTGACATAGAACTAAGAGAGATGTACTTAGCATAGTTTTATATTTTATTTCTCATAACTATTGTCACTAATATTAATGTTCAACACTAATCAAATTAGGAAACTATAGCTCAAACATTGCATAGACATTGTCAGCAAGAATAAGAACCCTATGGTGACTATTATTATCATGTATTTTTTAGCAATGTCCATGTAGACTATTGAAGTCTATCACACCTCAGGGCACTACATCTATGCCTATAGATTTATCATGTGAATGTGCTTTCCTTCGGCCATACACGCCAATCTCTATTTTCCTTGTCCTTCATTTGAAACCCTATTATCAATTTCAACCACAAATTGACCCTTGAAAAATGGGTTAGTATTTTGAGTTTTAAAACTGCAACAACTCTACTTTAAGTGATAAAGAATTTCCTACATTAAACTTCTTTGAAGAGGGCTCAAACTACACGGTGTTCTCCCACTTAGGGATTGTGTATAAAAAATCATGATCAATATATAATTCAATAAAATGTTTGGTTTCTGACACTTAGAACCATGAAAACATGACCTGCATGTGCTTTCATTCATGGTTCAAGGTTTCTACTTTGAGGCATTTTTAGATGTGAATTCTTTTGTGATAATTTTTGAAGAGAGTGATAATTAATTTACCAAGTTTGTTAAGAATTCGTATGATGTTGATATGTGAGTATAAACTTGTGATTGAATTTTATTTATATTCAACTCTTTGATATTTCCCACTATGACTAACCCGTGAAAACATTCTAGGCTAATATAATGTTGACTTCCTAATTCTAAAAAGAGTCATTAAGTGTTCTTGGATGTTGCCAATAGAAGGTGGACATCTATGGTAATCATAATTGTATTATTATTTATGATACTATATAGGGAATGAAATTCAATGATATATAATATTAAAAAATTCATTTAGGATTATAAAATTTTATTGCATAGACTAGGTTGATCCTTAATTAGTATATCTAGCAGACAAGGTTAGCTAAGACAACATGTGGGTAAACGGATAGGGTGAAGTTTTCACAAGAGTCATATGTCTATGTAATGTCCAAATATGTCAAAGTATACCAAAGTGTCTAATAATAAATTTAGGTGTTTACAAATGCCCCCATTTTAATCTAATATTGAAAATACTAAATTAAAAGGATAAAATAATAAATTTGGTACATGTCATAGCCACACTTGATGTTGATAGGTATGCTCCAAAATTTTCATTTTTTCCATGAAAAACCTACAAGGAAACATTTATAGATCAATGTCATTTCAAGATAATGAATAAGAAATAATCTAGATTATTGAAATCATAAAATTAGAAATCCAAGAAAAAAATACAATTTAGGGTACACAACAAAGATGCCATTGTCAAACTTGTTTGAAGAATGGTAAGGGGTGATTATGCCCCAAGGAGATGAAACCACTAAAACCATATGTTGAGGACTATTAATCCTTGATCTACAATTAGATAAAAGAGTAATATAAGCTGAGCAACACATAAACCTCAATTGTACCACCTCAAATATCATAATAACTAGTTTTGGAACCTTGAAATCAAGTTTGTATGTAAAAGTGGAACCCTGAACGAGGTTTATATGTAAACAAATCAATCATTTTAGATGGAATATAGACTTAAAGAGCTTATGTAGTACCAAAATTCCCCATCAATCTAAAATATATAAATATGAAGTGTTTGTATGGATAATACTCATGCCCCAAATCTAATCTATCTATACCTCAAAGTGATATAGATTTATAATATATATTCTCCATAAATCATATAATTTCATCTTTATCTACTCAATTTGGTCAATCTGACCCATAATATATCTCATAATTTCCCAACTATTTCTCACAGTGTTCTAGAATGTCCCACATAAGTATTAATCTGCTCAATCTCCGATGTTAATCATATAATTTGACCCAAAATATGAACTATTTGTCCATCATGTCTTGAATATCTAAGAAATCCCACTATATGCCTAAATTTTGATATAAGAGATCAAGTACCCTAATTACTCATTTCAAAATAATGAGTTATGTGCATCATGTGTATGTATAAAATTTTATAAAGTATGTTTAAAACCATGAAAAAATATGTCATCTTATAAAAATTTGAATATTAAAGCATGTATGATATTTATAACCAAAGGTAAAGGGAATACAAGTGTCATGCCAAGTAGATATATCAATTATGCACACAATAAGTATAATCATAGTTGATGTATGATATAAATCACAACATCACACATAATAGAAGATGGTGTGATAAAAATGATGGCACCAATCTCAACAAAATTCATAAATGTAACTATTCACAGACACAAAATATCATGATTGAATGAAGCACACAATCACTCAAGACACAACATGACTTTGACACAATAGAGACATGACATGTCCATGACTAAGACTCAAGGATCTTCTGATAAAAATGACATGTGATGTGACAAGACACAGTCAATGTACTCATAAAACATAAAATATAACAAATATAAATGATCATACATTGTCAAAATAATCAATATCAAACATGCATGGAAGAATCAATGTTAGTTTATAGAATTAATATATTTAATCATTTGGTATAACAAAGTATAATATCCATAGATAATAACACTCTAGAAATTATGATAAACACAAAGTCATATGTAATAATCTATTATGATTAATGAACTAGTCTAAAAATATATAACTTGATATGTTTATGAATATGCCACCAATGTAGCTATGTTACTAATGTAGAAAGGTGGCCTATAGGTGTAAATATTGCCACGCATTTTTATGTTTATGTATCATATATAGCGTATATGCCCTCAATTCTACTCATGTATAATAGGAAAAGCATGTGCGTAGAAAATGGATAAATAATTTACAATGTATATGAAAAATAAAATCAATAAATATATGTGTATGAGAAAAACATATCATCCATAGGTCTTGGTTTTTAATATTTTTAATATTTAAGATTTTTTTCCTTTTCTAAATGTCTTTTGAATTGGATTATGTCCTAACTAACCTATTACATTAAAAATGTGATGCTCATGTGGAGATATTGTATTATATGTATCTTAATTATTAACATCCACTAATTTAGATATTTCATTCTAATAATATTATATATCTATGGTAGGGTATTCTAGACACGTAAATTAAAATTTAATCTAAAGCAATACACTTATGGCCACTCATTTATACACTTACATTTAGACCTATCCTATGGCCCTTTTGATCACTTTAGATCACCTTAGGCATGGATGACTCACTCTTATAATATGGTTGACAATCCAAGAATACACCTATTAATCATGTTATCAACCTCATAAATCATTCAAACATTCTATATCCTTAGCACCACTATTTATCCCCATTGGATAGGATCACCTTGCTTTGTTGTCTAGTCCCCCTCTCTTTGCCTCCTATCAAATAATCACTAATTTACAAAAATAAAAGTTATGTAAATGTTAGTGTATGCACCTAATTATCCCCATTCAAAGTAATTTTAAATATATGACTATATAAACACTTTCAAATGATTTTGTATATAAAGGGCATCAACACTAAAAACTAATAGAATTCTAATCACATTGAGATAAATTTCCTATTTCTCTTAAATTTGATGACATATAGCCCTAACAGTCTAGAGAATTTTTTTGAATACATATCCAAGGTCATAAGTCACAATTAAGTTAATTAATCACACCAGTATTACACCAACATCTATCACATTATACCAATTATTCAAACACCACCATAACATGGGACAAATATATAAAGTTTGATCACTCTTAAGAGTATTGTTATGTAGGTGACACTCAACACATGGGGTGTTTAGGTCAAACACAAATTAAAATAATGAACAAATTTTCTCCTATTGATTTTTCATTGGTATTCACATGTCAAATATCTAGGGTTGTGAAGGAAAAATAGTCATACAATGGTCTCCTCAGCTCATCAGAAGCTCCCACATAAAACACAAAACATAAAGATAAAAGCAAGTAGAACCCAAAATTCATATATCTTCACTATTTATTAGACAAAGATAGCCTCATAGATGACATGAGTGCCCCCCCTCTTCTATCCAGCATAAGGAGCTATTTTCTAGGGTTCATTTCAGCTATAGATCTAGTTTCACAGTCCTTCGATCTAGCCACCCTGGCAATTTCAACTTCTAATTTTGCCTATATCACTATTATCTATCTATGTCTTAGTTTTTTATTACAATTTCCTTATTTAGTAAGTTTATAGATTTAGAAAGTTTTAAATTAGTGAATGTTTGATTTTGCAGTATCATTATTCTTGATTTTGCACAATTATTTATCACTTAGGATATCTACATATTGTTAGGTTTTCCCAAATTTGATAAAACATACTAGTGAACTCAATTATTTTTAATTATTGAAAATTCTATATTTTCATTAAGATTTACTTCTTTTTTTTCACTTTTTCTTTGGATTTTATATTTTATATTTCTTGATTCTCATATTTATCATGATAATACATAAGTTATTTATCACTTCTTAATGTAAAGTTTTATAGTTTCATTTACATGTTGTTTTCCTTTGATATGGTATATTTATAATTTTCATATCAATACATGGATGTCTAATATAATAACATAGATAAAATTTATCCTAACTAGTAAACCTAATAATACACCACCACATTATGATACTTATTGTTACATGGTTCACTTTGAATCATCACTTATCACTACTAAATTCCAATGAACACTATCAGTTCCTTTTATCCCTCCCAATCCATGACCTCAAAACTATCTCACCTACCATCACACATGTACTATTTTCCCTAGGCATATATTATACCCTATGGTTCATGCTATTATCACTAAAAGTGGCTAGGAAACATGACATGATAATAGAACCCTAAGATATAACATCCTTGATCAACTCAATAGTACTACCACCAATGTTTATATTCTAGAGTTATTTCAATAATCAAATATTTAGAAAGACACCTTGTAGGTAGAATTATGTGACACCATTGTACCTATAAATGTTGAAGCTCATTATATTTCTTCTATAATTAACACTTTATGGTGGACATAAGAGTCTATTTCTTTTGAAAAATAATATTTACCACCACAACATATCATTAATCCAATTTTACCATTATACATACATCTAAAAATTTATGATATAGTTGTTAAGTGATTCTTAGTGGACAATGAATCAGGGTTAAATATTTGTAATATTTATTTTATTTGAATTCTCAACACACAAACTAAGAACTTAAACTATTATGACATGAAGTTCATAGGTTTTAATAATATCCCTTGCAAGATATTGGGTCAAATAACACTGAATATCACATTAGGACCTATAGTTATTGATATCACATGTCAAGTCATGCCCTATGATCTTAATTATAATATTTTTCTTAGGAGGCCATGGATTCAAGATATCTAATTTATCCCATCCACTTTACACTCATGTCTAAAATTTAGGAACTAGGGATTTATAAATACATGCCTTATGGTTCATGAGCCACTCAAATAATGTCACAACACTAAATCCACATAGAATTACAGCCCATGTATGAATATTTATACTATTATATTAATACAACCCACTATTCAGATCTCATACATGATTCTTATAGTTACCTTGAGAACAACATTTTCGAACAATAGAAATGATAGACAATATGATTTTGGACTCAAATACTTACAAAAATTGGGTTATAAAGGACTGGGTTTGGGAAATCATGAACAAGGAATTCTCAACCCTATTAAAGCATCTACTAAAAAATGTAAACATGGTCTTGGATACATTATTAATTCATATAACTTCAAAGAAATTACATCTAAAAAAGAACATAAATTTTTTTGCAAATATATACAATAAGACAAAAACTCATTCAATCTTACATCTACACTCTTAGTGGTATACCCATAAATCATTGATGATATTGTTTCATTGGATATTATAACACTAGACAAATTATTTAATGATTATTCTTTGGTTGCTTATCAAGGAGAATATAAGGATCTCCCTTCCTTCTATAATAAGAATAGGTTTCCTCATTCTACAAGTGCTCATGCATATTCAAGAGAGACTGATGATACACAATATGATTTCCAAGAAAATAGATTTGACACCATTCCTATCACACCTTGTACTGAAGATAGGACCACCCTTATCAATGAAACAATAGTTGAATTTAACTATGGGATAGATATAAATGCACAAATAGTACTCACAGATGCAATGCTCGAATGTGAAGAGGATAAAGACATAATAAAAGCATTACATGATTTTCTTGACATATTTACTTGGGTATATTTTGATATTCCAGGCATTGATCCTTCAATTTCATTACATCAAATCACACTTTACCTAGATTCCAAACTAGTTAAGAAAAAAAACTACAAGATGTATCTTAAACTTGTAGTACTACTTAAAAAGGAGATATAAAGAAACCTTGATGTGGGTTTTATTCAACCTGTAGCTTACCTATAATGGATGTCCAATATCATTATTATGGCTAAACATAACAAACAAATACATTGTTATTCAAATTCCACATATTTAAACAAGGCTTACCTTAAAGATGACTTTTCAATAACTAATATCGACATGATTTTAGACTCCACCACTAGATATGATATGTTACCATTCATGGATTGGTTTTATGGGTACAATCATATTAAACTTTCCAGGGAAGACCAAGAGAAAACATCCTTCATTACCCCAGGGGGCACATTTTGTTATATAGTGATGCCTTTCAAGCTTAAAATTGCAGGAGCTACATATCAATGAGCCATGACACATATAATCCATGAACTCATTCACAAGACAATCGAGGATTATGTGGATAATTTACTATCCAAATATAAATTAAGAAAATACCACACAATTACTTTACATAAGATATTTGAGCAATAATGATAGTATAATGTATGACTAAATCCAAATAAATGTGTCTTTGGTGTCACATTAGGAAAATTATTTGGATTTATCATATCTTAGTGAGGTATTGAGGTTGATAAAAAAAAGTAAATATATCATCCATATTTCTTCTCCTCAAGGATAGGATCAATCATAATCTCTACAAGGTAAAATTCATATGATCTAGTGTTCATAGCTTAGTTAGTAGATAAAACATAACACTACACTAGACTACTCAAAAAAGATACAAAATTTGAATGAAATATAAAGTGTCAAGAGAGTTTCAAGGCACTCAAGAAATATTTTTTAAATCCACCCATTCTTGTGCCTCTAATACTAGCCATAACACTTATCTTAAACATTTCCACCATAGATCACACATTGGTATCTTACTAGTGTAATATGATGATGATCAAAGAGAGAGAGCCATTTACTATATTGGTCACACACTTATGGACTATGAGTGAAATTATTCTAAAATGGAAAAATTATGCTTGGATCTTGT